>OU342741.1:71987187-72417309 GCA_910589775.1 Avena eriantha
GACCACATATCACCGGTATCATTGTATGTCTGCTCTTCCCATGAACCACAACTAGAGTCATCGCATGCGTTCTCTTTGCATGAACCACAGCTAGAGTCATTGGATGTGTTTTCTTCTTACAAACCATATCATGAACCACACCCAATGTCATTGCATGTGTGTTCTTCTCACAAACCACACATGGATCCACCAGTGTCATTGCATGTCTGCTGTTCACGTTAACCACAGCTAGAGTCATTGCATGTCTGTTCTTTTCACAAAAACATATCACCAGAGTCATTGCATGTGTGTTCTTCCCATGAACCACACATGGATCCACCAATATCATTGCATGTCTGCTCTTCTCACAAACCACACATGGATCGACCCAGTGTCATCGCATGTGTGGGTTCTTCCCATGAACCACACATGGATCCACCAGTGTTATTGCATGTCTGCTCTTTTCATGAACCACAGCTAGAGTCATTGGATGTGTGTTCTTCTCACAGACCACATATCACTAGTGTCATTGCATATGTGTTCTTCCCAAAGACCACACATGGATCCACCAGTGTCATTGCATGTGTGTTCTTCTCACAAACCATATCATGAACCACACGCAGTGTCATTGCATGTGTGTTCTTCTCACAGACCACACATAGATCCACCAGTGTCATTGTATGTGTGTTTTTCTCACAATCCATGTCATGAACCACACCCAGTGTCATTGCATGTGTTCTCTTCCCATGAACCACACATGGATCCACCAGTGTCATTGCATGTGTGTTCTTCCCACAGACCACACATGGATCCACCAGTGTCATTGCATGTCTGCTCTTTTCTTGAACCACAGCTAGAGTCATTGGATGTGTGTTCTTCTCACAGACCACATATCACCAGTGTCATTGCATGTGTGTTCTTCTCACAAACCATATCATGAACCACACCCAGTGTCATTGCATGTGTGTTCTTCTCATTAACCCCACATGGATCCACCGGTGTTGTTGCATGTCTGCTCTTTTCATTAACCACAGCTAGAGTCATTGCATGTGTGTTCTTTTCACAAACCACATATCACCAGAGTCATTGCATGTGTGTTCTTCTCACAAACCACATATCACCTGTGTCATTGCATGTGTGTTCTTCCCATGAACCACACATGGATCCACTAGTGTCATTGCATGTGTTTTCTTTTCACAAACCACATATCACCAGAGTCATTGCATGTGTGTTCTTCTCACAGACCACTTATCACCTGTGTCATTGCATGTGTGTTCTTCCCATGAACCACACATGGATCCACCAGTGTCATTGCATGTGTGTTCTTCCCACATACCACACATGGATCCACCGGTGTCATTGCATGTGTGTTCTTCCCATGAACCACACATGGATCCACCGGTTTCATTGCATGTCTACTCTTTTCATTAACCACAGCTAGAGTCATCGCATGTGTGCTCTTTTCATGAACCACAGCTAGAGTCATCGGATGTGTGTTCTTGTTACAAACCATATCATGAACCACACCTAGTGACATTGCATGTGTGTTCTTCTCACAAACCACACATGGATCCACCGGTGTCATTGCATGTCTGCTCTTCTCATTAACCACAGCTAGAGTCATTGCATGTCTGTTCTTTTCACAAACCACATATCACCAGAGTCATTGCATGTGTGTTCTTCCCATGAACCTCACATGGATCCACCGGTGTCATTGCATGTCTATTCGTTTCATAGACCACACATGGATCGACCTAGTGTCATCGCATGTGTGTTCTTCCCATGACCCACACATGGATCCACCGGTGTCATTGCATGTCTGATCTTTTCATGAACCACGGCTAGAGTCATGGGATGTGTGTTCTTCTCACAGACCACATATCACCAATGTCATTGCATGTGTGTTATTCCCAAAGACCACACATGGATCCACTAGTGTCATTGTATGTGTGTTCTTCTCACAAACCATATCATGAACCACACCCAGTGTCATTGCATGTGTGTTCTTATCACAGACCACACATGGATCCACTAGTGTCATTGCATGTGTGTTCTTCTCACAGACCATATCTTGAACCACACCTAGTGTCATTGCATGTGTGTTCTTCCCATGAACCACACATGGATCCACCGGTGTCATTGCATGTTCTCTCTGATGGGTTCGCAGCATGGAAAACAAAAAATTTCTACCGCAAGAACGAACAAAACCTAGATCTAATCCAGATAAAAGCCAAGATCTAATCTATTAGACATGAGCAACGAGATAGATAGGAACTAACCCTTGTAGATCCGAAAGCGTTAACGAGATTAGATCTCGTGGTTGATGTAGTGGATCACTTGCCGATCTCAAGATCGTGTGGACGATCCTTCCGGCGTCGCGTTCCAGCAGCGCTTCCGCCGTTGGTCAAGTAGACGATCCTTCCGGCGCCGCGTTTCGGCAGCGCTTCCGCAGTCGGTCACACGTGCGGAGTCGAAGCATACCTTCTTCTCCTCGTTCTAGCGAGCAGCGGAGGTAGTAGATCTTCTCCACGGAATCCCAGCAGCACGACGGCGTGGTGGTGGTGGAGTAGAGAATTCTGCAGGGCTTCGCCTATGCCTGTGCAGAAGATGGTGGAGGAGAGAGGCGGCAGAGATTGGGTGTTATGGGAGCAGGGGAGGAGGGGGCGCCCCTGCCCCTCTATTTAAAGAAGGGAGGCGCCTAGGGAGGGGGAGTCCTTGTAGGACTCCCCTCCCTTGTAGGCCGGCGGATTGGAGGTGGGGGGAGGAGTCCTCCTCCCCCACGACTCCGTATCTTGACCCACCAGGACTCCTTGATCCCTATCTTGATTTTCAAGCAAACTCCAAGATATCTTCTAGAACCTTCCGGAACATTCCGAAACCTTCTAGAATCCTCATACAAACACTCTGGAACATTTCCTAACTTAGAAAATGATCCCCTATATATGAATCTTATTCTCCGGACCATTCCGGATCTCCTCGTGATGTCCCGAATCCAATCCAAGACTCTGAACAACATTCGGTCTCCAACACACATTCCATATCTACTTAAAACAACTTCGAACCTTAAGTGTGTCACCCTACGGTTCATGAATATGTAGACATGATAGAGACACATCTCCTATCAATAACCATCAGCGGGATCTGGAGATCCATAATGGCTCCCACATACTCAACGATGACTTCGCGATCGATTGAACCACTTACATATGAAACTAATTCCCTTTGTCTCGCGACACTATACTTATCCGAGGTTTGATCGTCGGTATCTCCATACCTAGTTCTACCTCGTTACTGATAAGTACTCTTTACTCGTTCCGTGATATGTCATCCCTTGTGACCCAGTCACATGCTTGCAAGCTAACTAGATGACATTCCACCGAGAGGGCCCAGAGCATATCTATCCGTCATATGGATGGACAAATCCCAATCTTGGTTCATGTGCTTCAACACATACTTTCAGAATACCCAATGACACTTTTATAACCACCCAGTTACGAAGCGGCGTTTGATGTCATCAAAGTATCCATCCGGTGATGGTGATTAACATAACCTCATGGTTGAAGGAATAGGTTACTATGTATTTGAAAGCTTACAGCAATACGAACTTAATGACTTGATCTTATGCTACGCTTACTATGGGTGTGTGTCCATCACATCATTCTCCTAATGACATAACCTTGTTATTAATCACATCCTAATGTCCATGATCAGGAAACCATGATCATCAATTAATCAACAAGCTAGTTTAAAAAGAGGCTTACTAGGGACTCTCTTATGTTTACAAAACACACAAGTATTAGTGTTTCCTAATAATACAATTATAGCATGTGATGTAAACATTCATCATAAACACAAAGATATAATAATAATCACTTTTATTATTGCCTCTTGGGCATATCTCCAACACTCTCTTCTCATTAACCACAGTTAGAGTCATTGCATGTGTGTTCTTCTCACAGACCACATATCATCAGAGTCATTGCATGTGTGTTCTTCCGATGAACCACATATCACCGGTGTCATTGCATGTCCGCTCTTCTCATTAACCACAGCTAGATCCACATGTGTCATTGGATGCATGTTCTTTTCATAAACCGCATATGGATACTAATTAACCTTAGGAGAGCCCTAACCTTAGCGTTAGACCGAGTCTTCTAGAAGGCACGCCCTAACACAGTTGTTCTGCTTGTCGATTGTTACATACCGTCCGATCGGGGCGCTTGGAGGATTGGGATGGTTTTCGTGAGATCAATCCGCCAGTAGTCTGTTCTGCGGCATGATTGGCCACGCTTGCTGTAGACAAACTGGCAACACCGGGGGCTCCCCTGTTGCGAGTGTCACGACTCACGAGTTGAGCGGGCCATATCCCAGTGTCACGTCCCCATTACTTCTCTTCCTCCCCGTACTTCTCTTCCTCCCCGTACTTCTCTTCCTTCCTCTTGAAGCCACATTCCCCACTTCACTCCCATCCTGCCATAGCCGCAAGCCAACGGCGCCGCCATCCCAATCCCCTCTCCGGCAGCCACCCCCCTCCCCTCTCGCCATGGGTTCAAGGGGAGACGACGAGGAAACGCGTCGTGACGACAGGGACGGTGATTTCGATGTGAGTCGTCTCATCTCTATCTCTATCATCCATGGCCAGTTATCTATTTTTTGAGCCAGATCTACTCCGTTTACTCATGCGCGTATGATGTGTTAGGCCAACCAGACGATGTATGACGCCGACTATCACGGTCTAGTGGATGAAGACAGTCCTCTGCTATGTAAACATGGATATGTGCCTGCTAATTTTGTAGCGTTTGAAGGACGAAACGCATGCATGAGGTTTCTACGGTGTCAAGGACATCGTGCAATGATGCGAGGCGGAAGTTGCGGTGTTGTCAAATGGGTAGATCCAGAGTGGCCCAAATCAATGCAGAAAACGCTGGACAAACTATGGGAAATGACTATTGAGTTGAAAGAATCCGCATTTAGCTCACTTCTTGACAGTGTTGAGATGAAGCTATGGGAACTAGTTGACACGACCAAGCATAAGCGAGATGTCATGGGGGTGGAAGACAAGGTTAGCAAAGTCGAGAAGGAGAGGGACGCGGCGTTGGCCCTGAAGGCTAAAGCAGAGCAAGAACCGACTCAAGCAAGGAAGGATCTTCACTAGGACAAAGTCATGTAGTTCACAACTACGAGTATCGACAAGTGCATGAGGAAAGATGCAGAGAAACAATTGAAGCTGTGCAAGGAAGATGCTAAAAGGAAGGAGCAGACGATTCGATCCTTGCTCTCGCAAGAAGATGCGCATAGGGCTAAGATTAGGAAGATCAAGGAGATGTGTGTTAATTAGTTCTATTTAGCTTAAGCCCCGTGCCTTTTTTAAGTTGTAATAGTTGTACTTGTTGACCTAGCGGTCTGAACAATTGGCCCCGGAGTCTTGGGAGTAAAAAAATTGGTCGCCCGTTAATCTGTCTTAACGCTGCATTACTTCCTTTTGTCTGACCAATGCCCCTTGGATATTCCGCCCATCGCTTCGTCGTCCTCGTGTACAAATAGGAGGTGCCACAACTCGTCGCTTCGCCCATCCCCTCGCCCTCTCCAATCTCCACCGCGCCGTCCACCCCCTCGCTCCCTCTCCAATCTCCACCGCGCTACCATGGAGATGCCCTCGCTGAACTTCTACGAGGCGGTGATGTTCTCGCACTTCGACATCCTCGCGCCGCCGGCCGTGACGGTGCCCCACGGATGGCGCATCAGCTATGCGGGGGTGCTGGTGGCTCCGCTCCTTTTCCCCGGCGGAGCCGTGATGGAGAGAAAAATCACGGCGCGCCGCCGCCAGATGCCAGCATGGAAGAGGGCGTTGACCCGGTACGCGGCGGCCAACCCGTACTGGCCGGCGCTGTTCAAGAAGGAGCGGAAGGCCAAGATTGGCAACCATATCGTTTACGGGCGCGTGGTGCACCGGGATCTCCGCAACCGAGAAGGGCGGGAGAGGTTCTGGTCCGTCCCTGGACGGACCAAGTTCACCATCATCGCCACCGCTCACCGCGAAGAGGTGCTCCGTCTCGCGTACAATGCGGAAATCGTGGAGGTTCCGCCTGACGAAGACGAGGAAGCCGGCGGCTCGGAGGACAGCGGCAGCGGAAGTGAATTGTTGACTAGTTGGTTGAATTAATGTAGGATGTGAAATCGCACCTTTGTTTAGAAGAATTTGTGGTTGAATTAATGAAATGCCTCGATTTAGATCTCTGTCTCGATTAATTTGTGGAAGAATTTGTGATTTAGATCAATTTCTGCCTCGATTTAGATCTCTGTCCCGGATTGGGAACGTGACCGTGGACCAAAGACCCCTTTTCTACTAGTGTATTCTGACATTGGTGGTTTGTTTAAACGTAATCTACGTGGATTTGGCCGCATGCAAATGGCACAACCACAATTTATAAAGTGGAAGCACGTACACCCGGTTACTGGAGATCCGGGAGCTTCACCAGATGCAAGGGATGCAGGAGCAGAGAGGCGGTGAGATAGACGGGCTCAAGATTAGGCCAGAAAGTGGTACCCATTTCCTCCTCATCTGGGCATTATCGGTGAGAACATTGTTGTTTATGTTGCCACGTCGTTGTGCAGCATCTGAAATAAGTTGCTGCTTCGTGGAGTGTGGCAGCTTAAATAATTCATTTCTGTGCCACTTACATTCCGTCGTATTTGGAGACCTCCTTCCCCTCAGCAATCGTGGAACCGGTGGATCCTTGTTTTCAGATAGCAGTGGCACAATCACAATTTTGGATTCAACTACTGACTCGGGCGTTTCCAAACCCTAAGTCACGCTACATTTTACTCAGAGAACGTGGGTAGATTGTTTCACCCAGCAACGTGCCACACACAGAGCTCCATAATTTAACAGAATTACATATATAGGTTCGAGTTCAACACACTACTATGCATCTTCATTGCCAGCAGCCTTCTTCCGTAGCCTGGGTGCCAAGCCTTCACGTCCAATGGCTTCTTCATTTCCTGCCTTCTTCCTCTTCCTTGGTGCCAATTTTCTTAGCTTCACGTACTCTGCATCGCCGGGACAATGGGCACCAGAATCGTGTCCAGCATCATATTTGCACTCGTTTTTAATTTCTTTGGGCAGCAAAATGACTGACCCGACAATCATGTTTCTAACCTTGTGGCGCTTCCTGTCAAACAAACAAGACTGTTGCATAACTGCCCAATATCTACAGAGTAAATAAAACAAAAATTACAATTCAGCACAAACATGCGAACCCCAAGCGACCTTTGCTTACCAGGAGCTAATTGCATTCGAGCAACCACCATGTCCAAGAGTAGAAGGGCGACTCCCAGTTGCAGCAGCTTCCACATCCAGTACATCACAATTCAGCTCAAACATGCAATCCGAAGCATAACTTTTCATCAACCCAATTAGCTGACTGTCACACGATATAGGAACATGGATGCCACGTTCATCCATGAAGCTGAACTTTGCAGTCTGCTTCGGCCATACTTCAACATGATTACGCAGAGCAGCAACCATACCAGATATAGTGTAGATCTGCGCAGGCGCTTCTTCCATCGTAAAACAATGGCTTCCATACCACTTGCCCTTGGAGTCGTACCTGTAGAGGACTACCGTAACCAGGTAAGGGGGTCCGCGCAGATCCCACTTGACAGAAAACTGTGGACAAAATATGTTTGTCAGCATTGTGCTAACGAACAATTTGAGGTTCAGTAGCAAGCTAGCAGTTGTAATTAGTGCGAATAGCAAAGAGAAGGGTAGGTCACCCGCTTGTAGGTAGAACTTCTTCTTCCTTGATAGTAGGATCTGCCATCCTCCGAACTGCTCGGCTCGTCGGCGGCGGAGGCAGGCTAGAGCCTCGCAACGGAGGCTACGGCATGCGCCATTGGAGCTCGGGTATCAGCAACAGGGCACAGCAACTGGGCGCAACAACTTGGCCCCGGAAGTCCAATGTCCGAAGGGATTGTCCTGCCTGGAGGGTGGATTCCGACGCCGTCGGTGCTAGGGGAAAGCTGAGAATGGATTTGTGAAATTGGTCAACGCATCCAATCCACTTAGCTGCTCGATTTGCCTAAGAGGTTGCCATGTTGGCGCCCGCGTCACGGACAGATAACCGACATGTGGGTCCTGACTGTCTACTTCACGGGGCGGTTTAACGGAATGTTTGTATTTGGCCGAGGTGAGATGAGTTTGCCTCGAAATGGCCCCTCTCAGTAGTTGGCGGCCTAACTTTTTGAAATGCGGTAATTTCAGGCAACTTAGGTACCTCCATGCGCTGGCCTGCCAACTTTGGTACCGCAGACGAACAAGCCCCTTTATGACCATTACTTTGGGTGCTGCAACAAAGCTTCTAGATAATATGATGGTAAACTATTCTGAATGACACACTGAGAGAGCTCCACAAGGTAAGAAGGTAAATTTTGTTGAAGAAACCTCCTCCTTGAGTAATAAAATTGATGTTATTATGTCTATGCTTGTTAATGGGAAAGCTCATATTGATCCAAATCATGTTCCCTTAGCCTCTTTGGTTGCTCAAGAAGAGCAAGTTGATGTGAACTTTATAAGAAATAATAATTTTAGCAACAATGCCTACAAGAATAATTTTGGTAATAATAACTATAGGCCATATCCTCCCAACAATGGCAATGCTTATGGAAATTCCTACAACAATAATAGGAGTGCTCTCTCTGAACTCGAAGTTATGCTTAAAGATTTTATTAGTAAACAAACTACTTTCAATAAAACTACTGAGGAAAAACTCTCTAATGCTGAAAGAAATATAGCATCATTGGCTGAAGCTCAATCTTCTTTGAATAAAATTGCTGCTAAACCCGAAACTATTGAGAATCCCTTTGCTGCTACTAATGCCATACAAGTTAGAATTGATGAAAATGTTAGAATATTATCTAAATTGCATGCTAAGTGGGAAAGAGAAGATGAAATTGTTAGAAACATTAGTGTTTCTACTATCACTACCACTAGTGTTGAAGCTAGTAATAGCTCTACTACTTTAGATGATAAGTATGATTTTGATCTTGATGGTTGCAATATCTCTGAAATAATTAAGTTCCTACAAAAGCTTGCTAAAAGTCCTAATGCTAGTGCTATGAATATGGCCTTTACAAAACACATTACTGATGCTCTCATAAAAATTAAAGAAGAAAAGATGAAACATAAAGCTTCTATTCCTTTGAAACAAGAAGATGGTTGGTAACCCATCATTAATATGAAAGTGAATGATTTTGATTTTAAAGCTTTATGTGATCTTGATAGTAGTGTTTCTATTATGCCTAGAAGGATTTATGATATGCTTGATTTGCCACCATTGGAAGATTGTTATTTGAATGTCCCACTTGATGATAATGCTAAAAATAAACTCATGGGGAGTATTAATGATGTTCTTATTATGGTTAACAATGCTTATGTCCCCGTTGATTTCTATGTTTTGGATGTTGAATGCAATGCTTCTTTTCCTATTACTTTGGGAAGACCTTTTCTTAGAACTGTTGGTGCGATTATTGATATGAAAGAAGGCACCATTAAATATAAACTCCCATTCAAGAAAGGTATAGAACACTTCCCTAAGAAGAGAGAGAAGATTTCTTTTGCCTCTCCTATGAAAACAAACTCTTAATGCTTCTTCATTTGAGAACACTTGATTCTTTTTCTTGCTTCTTATGCCTAACTTAAAGGCATTAAAGAAAAGTACTTATTGGGAGATAACCCAAAAGTTTTAAATGATTGTTGAAAGTTATTACTTCGGTAATAACCACTCCTTATCCTTTTTATTTGCTTTTTGTGCCAAGAGTAACCTCTAATGAGAGAGAAGTAATGCTTGGGAAAGTTGCTGTCCCGAAACAGATTTTTGTACTTCACCATAAACATTGGTGTAAAATCTCTGTACGTCGTTTTAAGGCGTGAATTTTTGTGCTTCAGCCCCAGGTTGTTATCTAACTTTCGTTAGTTCAACACTTTTTTATTTGAGCAACAGAAGTTCTTAGAAAAAATTATTTTTTACCTGCTGGTTTGTTTTGACAGATTTCTGCCATTATTTGCATTTGCTTCTTGTTGGTTCCTTTTTGGGTTCTCTTTCGGAAATTGAGATTTTTGAGGGAAGTGCTACAGTATCTTGTGTTTTAATGGAATCTTTATTGGTGTTTAAACTGAACCCAAAGACTTATTATCTTGAGTGCACTAATGTTGCTAATAAAGATTGTGTGAAGTTTTGTATGAAGGAAAAAAATTCAGGTGTATGGAGAGAATGATGTAATGAGATGAAGAATGGACTAAATCTCAAGCTTGGGGATGCCACCCCATCTCAACCCAAGAAATATCCAATAAGTACAAGCGTCAAAGCTTGGGGATGCCCAAGGCATCCCCTTCTTCATCAATAAAAATCCCAGGTTTCTTCTAAACACTTCATTTTTATTGTTTCATGCATAGTTGTGTTGTTCTTGGAGAGTCTTCGTTTTTGGTTTTTGTTTGCTTGGTTTGCTAGTTTGCTGAATAAATTGGTTGGAGCCCCTCTTTCATACATTAGTTTTCAAACAGTTTGGTTTGGATTGGAAAAGAGTAGGAAAGTTCATCCTTAAGTGGTAAAAGGAGTTTGTTTTTGACTGTGGCCTATGCTTTGTCATGCCATGCTTGATATTTTTTTGGCTTTATGCTTAGTGATCTTTGCTGTAACATGAATTGTTATAAACAATTGAGATTGCTTAATGTGCCTTGGAAGAATCATGCGTTGTTTTAGCATATTAAAGCATAGTATTGTGGTATTCTCCTTTGATACTTTATTTGGGTTGACTTGGCACATGCTCACACCATGTTATGACTATCCCAAGTCACCATAAGCCTTTATGATCCTTTCGTTTTCGACTTGTAATATCACTTTATGCTTTGATTAATGATGTTTTGTCGCTCTGCATGATTATTGCCATTATTGTTCTTTTAGTTGGTCACTCCTACTCTTTTGCTAGCCTCCATAACCAAGTATGAGTTCCACTTATGCATCCAACTCCTAAAACCAAGTTATTCCAAAGAGTCCACCATACCTACCTATTAGCATTTGCTATTCCAAGTATATTCATGTTTTTATCTACCTTCCGAATTAAACTTGTTATGTGAAAATTAGTGATTAAAGCTCTCACGAACTTGATGGCACACTTTACTTTCTTGTACTTAATAAACTTAAACCATTGCGTCCATATTTGTTGTGTATATGCTTGCGCTTTATAAGTTGAAGTTAACATAACCATGTATCATGGGGAACGCTTTCAACATTGCACTTGTACATCATACCTAGTTGATATCATGTTCTTTTGCTTATGGATCCCGATGGTGTGAAATAAAAGGAGACCTTGTAAGATCATGGAGTTTGTATTTGTGTTAGAGAAACGCCTGGGATGCTAGCCTAAGCCATGCCTAATCATGGTGGAAACTTGCAGCATAACCATAATGAGCACTCTATGAAGCATCCTCAATAAAAACCTATGCAAATAGCAAATGAAAAGATCGCTGAGATGCTCATTATCTGCTTACCTTGTATTTTGATTATGGGATAGATCCCATATCATGTGCAAGGGGTACCCCGTTGGCGGTTCTCTATGATACATATGTACTTACAATGACAAGAGCTTACGTGTGACTGAAGTTGAGTAGCATGAGGTTCAGTCTTCGTAAGTAGGGGGAATGAGATTTCAACTTATAACTTGTCAAGCATATCCTCTTAGTTGTGTCACTTTATCCTTAATCACCTAAAGATGCTTATGATAGGGGCAATGAGAGCTAAAAGCTAATAAGTACCATAATTTTTGGAAGCTCTTTATGAAACTTGAATCCCTACTTCCTTCTATGAAGGCCTTTCTTTTACTTTTATGTTGAGTCTCCACCTTCTATCTTTATGCACCTATTTTGAGAGCATAGTGGCCATTCTTAGTTCTATGTGCATTGTCCCAAGACTTGTTGATTGAAGCATAACTTTGATATTGCTTGTTCTTAAACTATTTGTATCTAGTCACTCTTATGAACTTTGAAGGTGTCCTATGCATTTATGTTTGCTACTCTATGAGGGACAAGCTGAATGCCACTATGCTACGTTTTCTTTATGTGAAACAAACAAACGTCTTGCAAAACATTGTTATTCATGAATCTTTTGTTTGTGCCTTTTCATGTTGCAACATAGTTGCTATGTCTTATTATTAGAACTTTATATTTCATGCTATGTTGAAGTACTATGATCCTAGCTATCAATGTTTTACAAATACTCTGATCAAGTTTATGATGGTGCATGTCACCTCAAAAATTATTCTTTCTTTTTATCACTTACCTACTCGAGGACGAGCAGGAGTTAAGCTTGGGGATGTTGATACGTTGCTAACGTATCTATAATTTTTGATGTTCCATGCTTGGTTTTTATCTACTTTCTTATGTTTTGTCCACACTTTGGAGTACTTTTTATACACTTTCTTGGACTAACCTATTAACAAGATGCCACAGTGCCAGCTATCTGTTTTCTGCTGTTTTTGGTTCCAGGAAAGTCAGAAAATGAATATTCTCAGAATTGGACGGGACAAAAGCCAAAGTCAGTTTTTCACGGAGGGGGACACGGAGCCAGAATACGAGACGGAGAGGGGCCAGAGGGCCGCCACACCACCTGGCAGCGGCCAGGCCTGGCTCGCGCCAGGGGGTGGTGTGGCCACCTAGGGCACCCCCTCGGCCTCCCCTTTCGCCTATAAGATGCCTCCGATACAGAAACCCTAAGTACCCAATCAATAAATCCACCAAAGAGTCTGTAGCCGCCGTCATCTCCATCCCTAGATCGGGAGGGATCTGAAGCTCTTCCTGACACCCTGTCGGAGGGGAGAGTTCACCCTGGAGGCCTTCTTCATCACCATGCAAGCCTCCGGTGTGATGCGTGAGTAGTTCATCCTTGGACTACGGGTCCATGTAGTAGCAAGATGGTTGGTGCTTCCCCTTTGTGCTACCATGTCTAGATCTTGTGAGCTCCGTTCATGATCAAGATCATCTATTTTTAATCCTACATGTTGTGTTTGCGGGGATCCGATGGATATTGAGATGCTATTTCAGATTGATTATTGATTCTATCATGTCTTTGTTATTTGTGATCTTGCATGCTCTCCGTTGTTAGTAGATATCTTGGCCGAGTAGATGCTAGCAACTCCAAGAGGGAGTGTTTATGCTTGATGGCCCAAGATATCTCGAGCTCATTGGGGAACCCCAAGAGGAAGGTATGATGAGCACAGCAGCAAGTTTCCATCAGTTATGAAACCAAGGTTATTGAACCAGTAGGAGCAAGGAAACACCTCCAAGGTGTTGTTGCCAACTTAGAATCCTGCACAACACAACCACAAAACTTTGCCCCCAACTTACAGTGAGGTTGTCAATCTCACTGGTTTTGCTGAAAACAAAGGATTAAACATATTGTGTGGAAGAAAGTAAAAGCTTGCAGAAAGTAAACAGAAAGCAGTAAACCGTTGTAGATTGATGGTAAAAGAAAGGACCGGGGTCCATAGTTCACTAGTGGTGGCTCTCCTTAAGATAGATGACATGTTGGGTGAACAAATTACAACGGGGCAATTGACAAACTTCGACAAAGCATACATGCATATACTAATCATCTTGACTCCTATGAGATTTGATCGTGCATTATAACATTATACATAGACCGTAATCCAACTGCATCTATGACTAATAATCCACCATCAGGTTATCAACCAAACCCCCTCTAGTATTAAGTTGCAAGCAACAGATAATTGCATTACGCATTGCATGTAATGTACACAATACGATTGTTCTATGAACAAAGGATTGTTGTTTTCTCCCTAGTAGCAACAACACATCTAATACCTTAGAGATTTCTGTCACTTCCCAGATTACTAGAGGCATGAACCCACTATCGAGCATAAGTACTCCCTCTTGGAGTTGCTAGCATCTACTCGGCCAAGATATCTACTAACAACGGAGAGCATGCAAGATCACAAATAACAAAGACATGATAGAATCAATAATCAATCTGAAATAGCATCTCAATATCCATCGGATCCCCCAAACACAACATGTAGGATTACAAATAGATGATCTTGATCATGAACGGAGCTCACAAGATCTAGACATGATTGCACAAAGGGGAAGAACCAACCATCTAGCTACTACATGGACCCGTAGTCCAAGGATGAACTACTCACGCATCACACCGTAGGCTTGCATGGTGATGAAGGAGGCCTCCAAGGTGAATTCTCCCCTCTCGTAGGGTGTCGGGAAGAGCTTCAGATCCCTCCTGATCTAGGGATGGAGATGACGGCGGCTACAGACTCTTTCGTGGATTTTTTGATCGGGTACTTAGGGTTTCTGTATCGGAGGCAACTTATAGGCGAAAGTGGAGGCCGAGGGGGTGCCCTAGGTGGCCACACCACCCCCTGGAGCGGGCCAGGTGGTGTGGCGGCCCTTTGGCCCCTCTTCATCTCGTATTTTGGCTCTGTGTCCCCCTCGGTGAAAAACTGACTTTGGCTTTTGTCCCGTCCAATTCCGAGAATATTCATTTTCTGACTTTCCTGGAACCAAAAACAGCAGAAAATAGGCAGCTGGCACTGTGGCATCTTGTTAATAGGTTAGTCCAAGAAAGTGTATAAAAAGTACTCCAAAGTGTGGACAAAACATAAGAAAGTAGATAAAAACCAAGCATGGAACATCAAAAATTATAGATACGTTAGCAACATATCAACATCCCCAAGCTTAACTCATTCTCGTCCTCGAGTAGGTAAGTGACAAAAAGAAAGAATAATTTTTGAGGTGACATGCACCATCATAAACTTGATCAAAGTATTTGTAAAACATTGATAGCTGGGATCATAGTACTTCAACATAGCATGAAAGATAAAGTTCTAACAATAAGACATAGCGACTATGTTGCAACATGAAAAGGCACAGACAAAAGATTCATGAATAACAATGCTTTGCAAGACGTTTGTTTGTTTCACATAAAGAAAACATAGCATAATGGCATTCAGCTTGTCCCTCATAGAGTAGCAAACATAAATGCATAGGACACCTTCAAAGTTCATAAGAGTGACTAGATACAAGTATTTTAAGAACAAGCAATATCAAAGTTATGCATCAATCAACACGTCTTGGGACAATGCACATAGAACTAATAATGGCCACTATGCTCTCAAAATAGGTGCATAAAGATAGAAGGTGGAGACTCAACATAAAAGTAAAATAAAGGCCTTCATAGAAGGAAGTAGAGATTCAAGTTTCATAAAGAGCTTCCAAAAATTATGGTACTTATTAGCTTTCAGCTCTCATTGCCCCTATCATAAGCATATTTAGGTGATTAAGGTTAAAGTGACACAACTAAGAGGATATGCTTGACAAGTTATAAGTTGAAATCTCATTCCCCTTACTTACGAAGACCGAACCTCATGCTACTCAACTTTAGTTACAAGTAAGCTCTTGTCATTGTAAGTACATATGTATCATAGAGAACCGCCAATGGGGTACCCGTTGCACATGATACAGGAGCTATCCCATAATCAAAATGACAAAGCAAGCAGACAATGAGCATCTCAGCGATCTTTTTATTTGCTATTTGCATAGGTTTTTATTGAGGATGCTTCATAGAGTGCTCATTATGGTTATGCTGCAAGTTTCCACCATGATTAGGCATGGCTTAGGCTAGCGGCCCAGGCGTTTCTCTAACACACATACAAATTCCATGATCTTACAAGTTCCCCTTTTATTTCACACCACCGGGATCCATAAGCAAAAGAACATGATATCAACGGGGTACAATGTACAAGTGCAATGTTGAAAGCGTTCCCCATGATACATGGTTTTGTTAACTTCAACTTATAAAGCGCAAGCATATACGCAACAAAGATGGACACAATGGTTCAAGTTTATTAAATCCAAGAAAGTAAAGTGTGCCATCAAGTTCGTGAGAGCTTCAATTACTAATTTTCACATAACAAGTTTAATTCGGAAGGTAGATAAAAACATGAATATACTTGGAATAGCATATGATAATAGGTAGGTATGGTGGACTCTTTGGAACAACTTGGTTTTAGGAGTTGGATGCATGAGTGGAACTCACACTTGGTTATGGAGGCTAGCAAAAGACTGGGAGCGACCGACTAAGAGAGCAATAATGGCCATAATCATGCAGAGTGACAAAACATCATTAATCAAAGCATAAAGTGATACTACAAGTAGAAAAATAAAGGATCATAAAGGCTTATGGTGACTTGGGATAGTCATAACATCATGTGAGAATGCGCCAAGTCAACCCAAATAAAACATCAAAGGAGAATACCACAATACTATGCTTTAATATGCTAAAACAACGCATGATTCTTCCAAGGCACATTAAGCAATCTCAATTGTTTATAACATGTCATGCTACAACAAAGATCACAAAGCATAAAGCCAAAATAATATCAAGCATGGCATGACAAAGCATAAGCCACAGTCAAAAACCAGCTCTCTTTACCACTTAAGCATGAACTTTCCTACTCTTTTCCAATCCAAACCAAACTCATTTGAAAACCAATGCATGAAAGAGGGGGTCCAACCCATTTATTCAGCAAACTAAGCAAACCAAGCAAACAAAAACCAAAAAAAAACGAAGACGCTCCTTGAACAACACAACTGTGCATGAAACAATAAAAATGAAATGTTTAGAAGAAACCTCGGATTTTTATTGATGAAGAAGGGGATGCCTTGGGCATCCCCAAGCTTTGATGATTGTGTTGGGGTTCTGCATATGAAAACAATAAATTTTACTCTACTCACCTGAACCCCTGAAGCTGCCAAGACCTATCTATTAGTAATACAATAATGGGAGGGGCTTTTCGCGAACTTACCCTTGAAGACCGAAAAGCGTTGTCAACGCTCAGGCGAGCGTGGTTGATGTAGACGAGCCGAAGCCGACCTCAAGGTCGTGATGAAGTCCTTGTGCTCCTTGGCTCCAACGACTTGAGTGCCTCAAGTGCGACACCTCGCGGGGAGTTACACACGTCCGGTGCCTGACGATGACTCCCGCTTCCCCGATCCAGCAGCAGTTGCGGAAGTAGAGCTCCCGGATCCGAATCCCGCAGCGCGACGGCGCTCGGCGGTGAAGATGTATCTCGCTCGCGCAGGCCAGACTTGGGACCATGATCACGAGAGAGAGAGGGAGAGAGAGAAAATATCAACTAGAGGTCCTCCCAAAAGTGAGAAGACCTTTATTGATTATTGGTGTTTTTAAATTGGCCAAATACCCCACTATATATAGGGGGAGGGGTGGTACTACCTCCTTCAAAGTCCCGGGGTGGGACTAAAGGTGAGGAGGGGGAGGGGTGGCTGTCGGCCACCTTAGTGGGCCCTGCGCAGGGGGGGCTAGTCCCAACCGGCCTCCCCCTTGGCCCCTCTCCCTCTCTCCTTTCCCCTAATGGGCCCTCTCCCTCCGGAATTGGCCCATTAAGCCTTTGACCATTAAAATTGATTTTTCTCTTTATTAAATAATTATGAATAAATGATTAAATCAACATTTAACATTCATTCACTCATTATTTAGTCTTCGTGGCTATGGAACACCTTCCACCTCCACTCCGGACATCCTCCGGACTTACCGAAACCCTTCCGGTTTTCTCTCTTCTATTCTTCGGTGATTCTACCGATCCTATAAACACCATGGAAGAATCATCAAGCCCTTAAGCGTGATACCCCACGGTTCGGGAACACTCCAGACATGGTCGGGACACTCCCACACCAATGGTCGATAGAGGGACCTGGATGGCCATGTGACCCCTGTGCGTTCCATGAAGATCTTTCGTCGTTTGAACCGGGATAGTCGTGTCTTATTCCTTTTGTCACTCGATACTTGCATTGCCCGAGATCTGATCAATGACATCACCATGTCGTGTTCAATCTCGTTACTGAACAATGCTACTTGACTCGTTCCGACAAGTGATATCCCTGTGATCGAATCACACGTTGCGCAGCTATTGGATATAACTTCTCCGAGTGGGCCCTTGAGTATCTTCCCGTCACATGGATGGACAAATCCTGCTCTTGACATATATTGCCTCAATGGTTTCCTCCGAGTACCCGAACACACCTTTATAACCACTGTATTACCAAGTGGCGCTTGATGCTATCAAAGCACTCTCGGGAGACAGTGATTGATATAGCCTCACGATCTAAGGAATAGTCTACGAGGATCCATTTCTAATCATCGTAACTTGAACTTCGTGACATGATTGGGTCACGATGTTTAGGTTGGGTATTGGTTCATCATCTCATTCTCGGAATGAGATGACCTCATTTCCAACTGGCATAAATGCCACATGATCAGGAAACTTGATCATCTGTTGACCAATGAACCAGTGACTAGAGTTTCACTGGGAACCCCTGGTTGTTTGTATATCACACCTGTATTGCTGTTTCCACACAACACAGTTATAGCATGATATAAAAACTTGATCATAAACTATATGAAATATGATAATAGTCCTTACTACTATTTGTCTCTAGGGCATATTTCCAACAGTCTCCCACTTGCACTAGAGTACAAATACACTAGCTGCATTTGTTCTCAATCATTGGCACCATATACCCGGTACCCTGAACATGCTTGCTCATGGAAGAGGTTGAGTCTTGGGTCTACAGTCCCAAATCCTTTGCAACTTACTAATGTCACCTTGATTGACATTAATACTTTATCATCTTATGATAGCATCCGTGTGTATGCATCGTCGCTATGGCAGCAGAACGAGGCCTGATTCCAGGAGCCTACAGTGACGTTAGATCAACCTCGAGGGCTTTCTCATGGGCACTGTGCCCTGGGACACATCATTCTACATTAAAAGCGAACTAGCCCCGCCATAACATTATACAACACTTTAGATGGTACCCTTATCTATTATTATAAATGTATTCATCGAGACACTAGTGCACTCTGTGCAACTTTCGATGTTTTTGTTCACCTCACTTCCTACTTGACTTTAATCGGTATTACAGGAGTTTCCAACATATTCCCTTATAACATAACCCTTTATGCTTTAAGATATGTCATCCTTTATGGATTTGGAAAACATGTCTACAGTTCTCTATCAGACACTGCGGACAAAACTTAACTCAACGTTCTGTGATTCAAATTTAATCACTTTCAAACATTCCTTATTTGGATCACATATTATGCTAAGTTATCATCATGGTTTACTAAGATAGAACCTATGTCTCAACATAGTGGATGATGATCATCCTTTTCTTTCTTTCAACCATTGATGTTAAACTTAATACTATTCCTAATTTAAGTTATTAAGGACCAGTTCCTTAATTGACTTCTATTCTGAAACCCTTTCAGAATCCTTTAAGGAATACTACATAATATCATAATACACCTACTATCAACTTCTACATCTTATAAATCATTATTTATAAGTATTTGTGATTTCATTCTTAACATACTTAAGAATTACTCTATAAGCTCCCACTCAAAAATATGTCAATCACATATTGTTTCAGGAAGACTTTCATAGCTCCCACTCAATTTTATGCAAATTGCATATCTACTCATTATTTTGAATATCTTCAAAATTCTTTGATCAAATATCAAACTTGGAGATTTAATATGAGATATTAGTACTGTTACTAGTTTTAAATCCTCTAGACATTGAGCACAATTGAATCAAATTCTTTTGAATTTGTCCAATATTTGACAAATTGTGCTTTTGTCACTCACCCCCTTTTCCACTATGGCTTTGTAGTCATTTGGGAAAATTCCAAGCAACCCTCTTACTTAAGAGATTCAGCAACGAATTTCTTTTTAATCTCAAGGGAAGTTTGCTTCTAGGATTTCTCATAATTTTAGTTTACCATTATTTCCTTAGTAGTTCGTAGGTATGTCATATTCCAAGAATCATGACAAATGATTCACAAATGTCTCCATACAAGATATGGATTACATTTTGAATCCTACTTCATGTAGTGATAACACTAGTGGGGAAAACATAATGATCAATATCATTGGTTCTTTCCTTCTGTGCAGAGAATCGTTCAGGAACTTTGTCCGTTGCGCTTCTCAACACTTTGATGCAAGGTTTTGAATCCCCATCATGTTTTTCACTATATTCCATTTGCTCCATAATTGAGAAACATCACTAAAAGTGAGCTTTCTCAAGAATGCACCAAAATCCAAGCAATACAAGTTTTGCTTCTCTTTCGGTTTAGCTATGGATTTTGTATTCAAAGTTTTCCAATGGATACTCTAAAAGGACTTATTCGCTATTGTTTTGGTTATATCAAATAACCCCAAAACTTTCACGAATTCAAATGGTTCACTATATTCTAATTGATTGCTAACTATTTCTAACTAATGGTCTCTACATCTACACTACAATGATTTATTTGGTGCCTTATATTCACCCCCTTTGATATCTAATATCATATTGTGATGCTTTGCATTTTGACGTTTCAAAATGCTTTGCATTCCACAATTTCTTTTGTGCCATTCTTATAAAGTTGAATTTCATTACTATTGATCAAATCATAGTAATTAGATTCTCTTTTATATTTATACCCTTTGTTGATGAAACACTTTGATCAAATCAAATAGTTTCATATTCATGCTTCCTTTGGTAAACTTATTTACACATTTAAACAATCATATAATGATAATTAGCATTTTTGTTAAAACACAATACATCGAATATGTATTTACTTTTAACAATTCTTTAAACATTTTGTATGCAAGTAATACTCGGTGTTCAAGTTAATTTGCCGAACTTAGGCATGATTTATATGTGATAAGAAATCGAATGACTTTCACATATTATCACATAACTTTGAATTTAAACAATGGTTTCATTCATTAATGAATATATCATTTAAGTTGGGTATTTTAAACAAGGCATTTTAATGTTTTATAAATGTTCATGCATTATCAATTAGTTTCAAACAACAAGGATAATTCACACATAATCAAACAAGATATGAACATGAATAGAAATCATTCATAAAAGTAGAACAACTGTTTGTTACAAACCCATATGAATAACTGTCTCATGAAGTGTGAGATACACTAAAGAAGTTCACAATCTCTTGATTATAATAATCAGCCTAAAACATAAACTAAATGATAAATGTCGAGGGAAAGTGTCGTCGGCCGTCATCATCATGCTCGCCATCAACACGCAACGTCACCTCCTCTCCAGCATGCACCTCTCATGCAGAAGGACCTGTTTTCATCAAAACAGAACAAGTATCAGATATACTTAACACTGCAAATGTGTTTGCAAGATTATAACATTTATAAAATTGTATATCAAGTATATACCTTTGTCATTGATGACCTGAGCGACATCTGGTTCAACCAACATATTCCTGAGACGTGTCATGAACCGGTGGAACTCCATTGATTCCGCGTCGCCCCTCATTACGCAAGTCCTGACTTGTGCTTTGTAGCTTGGTGACAGCGACCGCAGCACAACACTGTTTGCGAAAGAGCCTGTCATCGAGTTATCCAAGAAGTATGCAGGCCTCATGTACACATCATGCATGTGCTCCAAATGGTCGTCAAGTGATGAGTTCTCCTCCATCTTAATGGATAGGAAGTCTCCCATCAGCTCATGCTCCCATATGCGTACTTGTTCCACGAAATGTGTCCTAAGCTGTAGGATTACCAAACGGGGGTCGACATCACCCACGAAAGGCCACAGCTCATCCACCATTTCGAAACGCATGGTAACTGAAATGAAGGAGGCCATCTCATGATGGAGATAGCGGTCTTTCCGCTCCTCTGGGGTCTCTAGGTCAATGGGTTGATCCAAATCCATCCCGTCGAGTATGTAGTCGACCACGTGATTCCTAGTAAGGAGATCATTTAGGCGCACAAGCCAACTAGGAAAGTTGGATCCATCAAGTCTAAGTTTCTCACCCTTTACCCAATCCTCAATGACAAAATAAGCTTCACGGTGAGCCATCTACATTTATAATTGCAAAAGGAATTTAGACTAAGTTTATAATTAAATGAGTTAATAATAACTCCACTCAGAAATACCTATCCCCAAAAGGGTTCCTAGTGATAACACGACCCCTATCAGCCACATCTCCCCTGATCGTCACGGCCATCAATGTGGGTTCAAGGGTGGACGCTAAACGTCGGTCACATCATTCATGCGACTCGTGCTCGATATTTCGACCATCCGTGTTCTGAGGCCACGCTTTTGTGGCGTGCTAGGCTCGCCAACTCAACCTTAGTGTATTTGCTGTGCAACATGGCTTACACCCACTGTATGCGAATGTAGATATGTCTGACACCCAGGCCTGTAACCCTGGATCGCCTCATATCGAAGAACTTTCTTGGTGGTGCACACTAAGGGGGAACACAATCATTGGTAATTTTAACAGGGATCATCTTATTAGGCTACCGTCGAGTATCTAATACTAGCACACAATAAGACATACAAACAATAACATTGAATGTAAATGCTATGTGATATGGTCGTTCACGTCGTGATCTCCATCCGTCGTCACCGGGTTCCGGCGCCAGGGTTCTGGCACCGTAGACACCAGGGTACCGGTGTCATTCCAGCGTGGTAGTTCGCCACCTCCGTGACTATCTACTACTATGTAACAAAAGGTAATCACTTTACCTTTGCCACAACCATATCACAAAGCAACGCCCCCTACAAAACAAAGTTAGACGCCTCTACTTTATCTTTGCATGTTTTACGTGGCTAAATGGGCTTTCGCACAAGAACCGTTCTTACCTACGAACTTTCAGCACAATGCTGATCAAGTAGTTGTCTCTACTACACCCCTTTCGGGGCCCTCCGTTGCAAATGGCATACCAACTAATGCGAGAGAGACAGACACCCCCCTAAGCCACTTTATACGGTACAAGCCGTATGTCAAGCATGGACCAGTCTCGCGAATGAACGCGTAAAGTCGGTTAGGGGACGCTTCATCAAGCATTACTGCGGTATACACAAGTACACGTGGGAGGGTAACAACTAAAAGATCAACGCCCACACGCTACATCTCGTCTGTTCTACCCGTACTAGCATTACTACGCATAGATCTAGCTTTGATACCACTGTTGGGGTTCCGCATATGGAAACAATAAATTTTACTCTACGCCCCTGAACCCCTGAAGCTGCCAAGACCTATCTATTAGTAATACAGTAACGGGAGGGGCTTTTCGCGAACTTACCCTTGAAGACCGAAAAGCGTTGTCAACGCTCGGGAGAGCGTGCTTGATGTAGACGAGCTGAAGCCAACCTCAAGGTCGTGATGAAGTCCTTGCGCTCCTTGGCTCCAACGACTTGAGTGCCTCAAGTGCGACACCTCGCGGGGAGTTACACATGTCCGATGCCTGACGATGACTCCCGCTTCCCCGATCCAGCAGCAGTTGCGAAAGTAGAGCTCCCGGATCTGAATCCCGCAGCGCGACGGTGCTCCGCGGTGAAGATGTCGCTCGCTCGCGCAGTCCAGACTTGGGACCACAGTCACGAGAGAGAGAGAGAGAGAGAGAGGGGGGGAGAGAGAAAATATCAACTGGAGGTCCTCCCAAAAGTGAGAAGACCTTTATTGATTATTGGTGTTTTTAAATTGGCCAAATACCCCCACTATATATAGGGGAGGGGCGGTACTACCTCCCTCAAAGTCCCGGGGTGGGACTAAAAGAGAGGAGGGAGAGGGGTGGCTGTCGGCCACCCTAGTGGGCCCCACGCGAGGGGGGAGGCTAGGCCCATCCGGCCTCCCCCTTGGCCCCTCTCCCTCTCTCCTTTCCCATAATGGGCCCTCTCCCTCCAGAATTGGCCCATTAAGCCTTTGACCATTAAAATTGATTTTTCTCTTTATTAAATAATTATGAATAAATTATTAAATCAACATTTAACATTCATTCACTCATTATTCAATCTCTGTGGCTATGGAACACCTTCCACCTCCACTCCGGACATCCTCCGGACTTACCGAAACCGTTCCGGTTTTCTCTCTCCTATTCTTCGGTTATTCTACCGATCCTATAAACACCATGTAAGAATCATCAAGCCCTTAAGCGTGATACCCCACGGTTCGGGAACACTCCAGACATGGTCGGGACACTCCTGCACCAATGGTGGACAGAGGGACCTAGATGGCCATGTGACCCCTGTGCGTTCCATGAAGATCTTTCGTCGTTTGAACCGGGACAGTCGTGTCTTATTCCTTTTGTCACTCGATACTTGCATTGCCCGAGATCTGATCAATGACATCACCCTGTCGTGTTCAATCTCGTTACTGAACAATGCTACTTGACTCGTTCCGACAAGTGATATCCTTGTGATCGAATCACACGTTGCGCAGCTATTGGATATAACTTCTCCGGGTGGGCCCTTGAGTATCTTCCCGCCACATGGACGGACAAATCCCGCTCTTGACATATATTCCCTCAACGGTTTCCTCCGAGTACCTGAACACACCTTTATAACCACTTTATTACCAAGTGGCGCTTGATGGTATCAAAGCACTCTCGGGAGACATTGATTGATATAGCCTCACATTCTAAGGAATAATCTACAAGGATCCATTTCTAATCATCGTAACTTGAACTTCGTGACATGATCGGGTCACGATGTTTAGGTTGGGTATTGGTTCATCATCTCATTCTCGGAATGAGATGACCTCATTTCCAACTGGCATAAATGCCACATGATTAGGAAACTTGATCATCTGTTGACCAATGAACCAGTGACTAGAGTTTCACTGGGAACCCCTGGTTGTTTGTATATCACACCTTTATTGATGTCTCCACTCAACACAGTTATAGCATGATATAAAAACTTAATCATAAACTATATGAAATATGATAATAGTCCTTACTACTATTTGTCTCTAGGGCATATTTCCAACAGCTTGTACTTCTTGGATATTTCTTGGGATGACACGCGTGGCATCTCCAAGCTTGAGCTTTAGTCCATTCTTCATCTCATTACATCATTCTCTCCATACACCTGGATTTTTTTCCTTCATACAAAACTTCACACAATCTTTATTAGCAACATTAGTGCACTCAAGATAATAAGTCTTTGGGTTCAGTTTCAACGCCAATAAAACTTCCATTAAAACACAAGCTACTGAAGCACTTCCGTCAAAAAGCTCAATTCCCCAAAAAGAACTCAAAAAGGAACCAACAGGAAGCAAATGCAAATAATGGTAGAAATTTGTCAAAACAGATCAGCAGGTAAAAACCAATTTTTTCGAAGACCTTCTGTTGCTCAAATCAAAAAAGTCTTGAACTAACGAAAGTTAGATAACAACCTGGGGCAGAAGCACAAATATTCTGGCCTCAAAACGATGTACAGAGATTTTACATGAATGTTTACGGTGCATCACAAAAATCTGTTTCGGGACATCAACTTTCCCAAGCATTACTCTCTCATTAGAGGTTACTCTTGGCACAAAAACAAAATAAAAAGGATAAGGAGCGGTTATTACTGAAGTAATAATTTCCAAGACTCATCTAAAACTTTTGGGTTATCTCCCAATAAGTAATTTTCTTTAACGCCTTTAAGTTAGGCATAAGAAGCAAGAAAAAGAATCAAGTGTTCTCAAATGAAGAAGCATTAGGATTAATAGCAGAAATATCTTCAACAAGGCAAGGTATCTAATCCAAATAAGTTCTAGAGGATCCTCTCTCAATGGTTTTGGGTTCAATACTTTCATGAAACGGGTTTTCAGGAACGATCCAATCGAGATTCTTTTCTATGGCTTCATGCATTGCTACAAGTTTGAAAGGTATTGGTATGTTAATTTCCTCCCCATTAGGTTCGGTTTTGTTCATCTTTTCTCGTATACCAATAACATCTACACATGAGCCTACCATATTAAAACGTTCAAAGACTTTTCTAGCTTCCTTGGCAACATCATAGAATTCCTTAAGCAAAGTTTCCAGAATAAAATCTCTCTTTTCAGGGTCCTCAATTTCCTTAAGTTTAAGAAACATTACTTGCATTAAGGGGTTAAGGTTAACAAACCTAGTTTCCAACATGTGAATTAAAGAAGATGCAGCTATTTCATAATTTGGAGCAAGTTCTGCAAGGGATCTATCCTCAATATCCTCATGCTTACTAACATGATTAAAGAATTCTTCA
The DNA here is from genome assembly GCA_910589775.1 of Avena eriantha. NCBI lineage: Eukaryota > Viridiplantae > Streptophyta > Magnoliopsida > Poales > Poaceae > Avena > Avena eriantha. The sequence continues at coordinate 72,013,312 of OU342741.1, forward strand.
ATATTATCTTTTCCAATTATAGAGCCACTGCCTATTGAAAGGTCTTTCAAAGTGAATTTAGGGATCAGCATGGTGAGCTAAGGAAGAGGTAACAACTATAGAAAGACTTAATTTTTGTGTGGTTTTAATAAAGAAAGCAAACTTGCAAAACTAATTTTTTGTGTGTTTTTGATAAAGAAACAAGTAAACAAAGCAAAAATAAACTAAGCAAAACAAATAAAACAAAGCAAAGAGATTGGTTATGAGGGACTCCCCTTGTGAAGATCTCCTTGACTCCCTGGCAACGGCGCCAGAAAAGAGCTTGATGGCCCAAGATATCTCGTGCTCGTTCGGGAACCCCAAGAGGAAGGTATGATGAGCACAGCAACAAGTTTCCCTCAGTTATGAAACCAAGGTTATCGAACTAGTAGGAGCAAGGAAACACCTCCAAGGTGTTGTTGCCAACTTGGAATCCTGCACAACACAACCACAGAACTTTCGGCCCAACTTACAGTGACATTATCAATCTCACCGGTTTTGCTGAAAACAAAGGATTAAATGTACTGTGTGGAAGAAAGTAAAAGCTTGTAGAAAGTAAACAGAAAGCAGTAAATAGTTGTAGATTGATGGTAAAATAAAGGACCGTGGTCCATAGTTCACTAGTGGTAGCTCTCCCTAAGATAGATGACATGTTGGGTGAACAAATTACAGCGGGGCAATTGACAAACATCGAGAAAGCATACATGCATATACTAATCATCTTGACTCCTATGAGATTCGATCGGGCATTACAATATTATACATAGACCGTAATCCAACTGCATCTATGACTAATAATCCACCTTTAGGTTATCATCCGACCCCCCTCTAGTATTAAGTTGCAAGCAACAGATAATTGCATTACGCATTGCGTGTAAATTAACAATATGATTGTTCTATGAACAAAGGATTGTTGTTTTCTCCCTAGTAGCAACAACACATCTAGTACCTTAGAGATTTCTGTCACTTCCCCAGATTACTAGAGGCATGAACCCACTATCGAGCATAAATACTCCCTCTTGGAGTTGCTAGCATCTACTTCGCCAAGATATCTACTAACAACGGAGCATGCAAGATCACAAATAACAAAGACATGATAGAATCAATAATCAATCTGAAATAGCATCTCAATATCCATCGGATCCCCGCAATCACAACATGTAGGATTACAAATAGATGATCTTGATCATGAACGGAGCTCACAAGATCTAGACATGATAGCACAAAGGATAAGAACCAACCATCTAGCTACTACATGGACCCGTAGTCCAAGGATGAACTACTCACGCATCACACCGGAGGCTTGAATGGTGATGAAGAAGGCCTCCAGGGTGAATTCTCCCGTCCGGCAGGGTGCCGGGAAGAGCTTCAGATCCCTCCCGATCTAGGGATGGAGATGACAGCGGTTATAGACTCTTTCGTGGAATTTTGATCGGGTACTTAGGGTTTCTGTATCGGAGGCATCTTATAGGCGAAAGGGGAGGCCGAGGGGGTGCCCTAGGCGGCCACACCACCCCCTGGCGTGGGCAAGGCCTGGCCGCTCAGATAGGTGGTGTGGCGTCCCTCTGGCCCCTCTCCGTCTCATATTCTGGCTCCGTGTCCCCCTCAGTGAAAAACTAACTTGGGCTTTTGTCCTATCCAATTTCGAGAATATTCATTTTCTGACTTTCCTGGAACCAAAAATAGCAGAAAACAGGCAGCTGACACTGTGGCATCTTGTTAATAGGTTAGTCCAAGAAAGTGTATAAAAAGTACTCCAAAGTGTGGACAAAACATAAGAATGTAGATAAAAACCTAGCATGGAACATCAAAAATTATAGATACGTTAGCAATGTATCTATGCTCGATAGTGGGTTCATGCCTCTAGTAATCTGGGGAAGTGACAGAAATCTCTAAGGTACTAAATGTGCTGTTGCTACTAGGGATAAAACAACAATCCTTTGTTCATAGAAAAATCGTATTGTTTACTTTACATGCAATGTGTAATGCAATTATCTGTTGCTTGCAACTTAATACTAGAGGGGGTTCAGATGATAACCTGAAGGTGGATTATTAGTCATAGATGCAGTTGGATTAGGGTCTATGTATAATGTTGGAATGCCCAATCAAATCTCATAGGAGTCAAGATGATTAGTATATGCATGAATTCTTTCTCGATGTTTGTCAATTGCCCCGCTGTAATTTGTTTAGCCAACATGTCATCTATCTTAAGGAGAGCCACCACTAGTGAACTATGGACCCCGGTCCTTTCTTTTACCATCAATCTACAACTATTTACTATTTTCTGTTTACTTTCTGCAAGCTATTACTTTCTTCCACACAATACGTTTAATCCTTGGTTTTCAGCAAAACCGGTGAGATTCAAAACCTCACTGTAAGTTGGGGGCAAAGTTCTGTGGTTGTGTTGTGCAGGATTCCAAGTTGGCAACAACACCTTGGAGGTGTTTCCTTGCTCCAACTGGTTCGATAACCTTGGTTTCATAACTGAGGGAAACTTACTGTTGTGCTCTTCATACCTTCCTCTTGGGGTTCCCCAACGAGCTCGACATCAACCACGAGTCAGCACTCATCTATGAACAATACCAACAATGGGACACAATTTCAAATGGGCGGGAGTGGGCGGTGATGGGAGTTGCTTACCTAATTGTTGTAGTTTGTGCCGCTTACATGGATGCGGCACACCTCCTCCATGATGTTGTGCCACTTGTTGCAGGCGTGCTGGATCATGGCCCAATGGTGAGACATGCCGGATTCGTTGTGGTCGTGGCATGAGGACTTGAAGTAGGGATCCAAGAGCCGCCGCTCATTGGGTACGCCGCCTTCACCCTCTTCCAATAGCAGTTCGAGTTTTGGTTAGCACCGGTGAAGGGTCTATGCTGATGGTCTTCCAAACTTCGGCGAGGCACTCATCCTCTCTCGAGCTCCACTTGGGTCCATGGCCACTGCCTCTTGTCTTATTTTTCTCCCCCTCCACCTCCACCACCTTCTTCTCCCCTTTTGGATCGGCCGCGATGGTTACCTACACCTCCACCACCTCATCATTGGCCTCGGCCTCTGCCTCTGCCTTCGTGTACGCATAGACCTCGTCCTCCTAAGGCTCGCCGCTGTCCTCCTCCTCGTCTGCATATGCAGCAGCTTCTTCTTGCGTGAAGGCGTGGGCGGAGCCGCTGTTGATGATGTCGGTCATGATTGAGTCGCCGTTGTGTGTTCCGCCGAATAGGTTGGGGGCACTCTGGCTACTGCATCCGGTGGCGAATTGGGTGAAGGTAGCCTGCGGTGGGGGCATGCCACTATTGAAAGGATGGTGGCGATGCGTCGGTGAGGTGTCGTTGGCGAGGGAGTTGGGGTCAAAACCACCGAGCGGGTCGAAGTCGTTGTAGCCCGACGAGAAACGCGTGAGATGTGACGCCATGTTCACTTGGCCAGACGCTGATGGAGAGAAGACGCTGCTCTAACTCTGGAGGATGTGTAGGCTAGCGCTGTAAGACGGTGCCACCATTCCCGCCATGGCCACCGCCCTCTGTGCCGCAAGAGTGGACGTGTGGGCCTCCGGTGCCTGCGTAGCCTCGAGTTCTTCTCCCTCAGCCGGCGACTGGCGTTCTCCACCTACCGGTGCTAGATGTCGAACACCCACTCTGCGGTTGGTTATCCCCTCCGGTCGCTTCCTGTCGGCCTTCCCCTTCTTCGCGGGAGCCGACGTGCAGGGAGCTTGGTACCTCTTCGGCGACATGGTGGCGGCAGTAGGTGGCGCACAAGAGGGAAGAGGCGAGGAAATGGCGGGAGTGGGTGGCGACTGGGGGAAAATGGCAGGACTGGGTGTCCAGGAGGAGGATTGGAGTTGTGGAGGGAAAAGAGAGGGGAAAAAGGAGGGAAGATTTTGGTGTCCTGCCAATAGGGTTAGCCCGCCAACTTTTTCAAGTTGCGCCAGCGCCCCCGATTGCCCCCTTGGGTTGGGTTTGGCCTAGAGCGTCGGATGTTTAATTGGACAACGCCAGTGCCATTTCGGTTTTCGGGGAGGAATGGACGGGTTTTTCTACACTGGCACACTCATTTCACTCTTAGGGGATGTTTAGGAGACGAGTGGAGATACTCTAAGCCTATAAACAAGCCACGTCCAGATCCAAAATTACATGTGCCAAGTCCTATCACGTATTCCATTCTCCAAAATTAGATTGCACAAGATGTATGTTGTCTAGGAGCTTGAGCCGGTGAACTTCCCCTAAATACGAGTGTCGAGCCTCGCAGTGAGTAGACCCTGAAGGAGTGTGTCTCGTACTAGAAAATGACACCGGAGAATCAAGTTTTAAGTACCGTTGTATCTCACTGGTATAGCCTCGCTCTGGTGTCCCAGAGCACTCTTGTCAATGCCATACACTTCTAAATAGAAACCACCTCTTATTGCATAATAAATCGGGCTAAAACGGAGTTGTTAGCCTAAAACTACTACTTTACATGTTAATTTTTTCAAAGGTCGACCTCCAAATTGCAGAAACTTATTAGATCGGAACCAAATTGACGCAAAAGGCACTGATCCATATTTAATTCGCGAATTGACACCGAAACTGACAGTGGGACCCACATGTAAGGAGAAAAGTTGCTGACGTGGATTGGCCCCACCTGTCAGCTCTATTAAAAAATAGTCAGAATATCAAAAGAAAAAGGAAAAAAGTGGGACACGTTTGACCATCCCGTCCCGTCGTGAGGCGCATGACTGCCTTCGTTGCGCACTCTGGCGAAATCTCCCTCTGCCGCCCTACCCTCCCCTCTCTCCCATGCCCTCCTTCACACTCCGGCGACCCCCTCCCCCGCCCGTCACCGCCTCCCCTCTCTTCCCTACCCGCCCCTGGCCCCTAGTCCATCCATGCATCGGGAGTCGCAGGACACTCCGACGAATCTCCCGCCGCCGCCCTGTCCTCCCTCTCTCCCATGGCGACCGTTGCACTCCGGCGACCCCCTGATGGCTCAATGTACGGCGCCCAGAAAAGTGTTGGTGCGTGGTTGATGTAGAGCTCGTTGGGAACCCCAAGAGGAAGGTATGATGAGCACAGTAACAAGTTTCCCTCAGTATGAAAGCAAGGTTTAATCGAACCAGTAGGAGCAAGGAAACACCCCGAAGGTGTTACTAGCTGAGCTTTGGCAGGGCGCACTACCGGTGCTAGTAGCAACATGGAGACCTGCACAACATAACCACAGAACTTTGTCCCCACCTTGCGATGAGGTTGTCAATCTCACCGTGTTTTGCTGAAAACAAAGGATTAAACGTATCGAATGGAAAGAGGTAAAAGTTTGCAGAAAGTAAACACAAAACAGTAATAGTTTATAGATTGTATGTAAAGAATAGGACCAGGATCCATAGTTCACTAGAGGTGGCTCTCCTTAGATAGATAACATGCTGGGTGAACAAATTACAGCAGGGCAATTGACAAACACCGAGAAAGCAATACATGCATATACTAATCATCTTGACTCCTTTGAGATTCGTTTGGGCATTACAACATTATACATAGACCGCCATCCAACTGCATCTATGACAAATAATCCACCTTCAGGTTATCATCCGAACCACTACTAGGAAACGGCCTATAGATAGACAAGATGTTCAGTGGCGCATATGCGAAAGCATGCGCCACAGGAAAACATCAGTGGCGCACCAGAAAACATGTGCCACAAATGATTGGAAGTTCTGTGGCGCATTCTCCAGAACATGCGCCACAGAAGATTGGTGGGACCCGTCGGCCGGGGTGGGTTGATCCAAGTTCTGTGGCGCATTCTCCAGAACATGCGCCACAGAAGATTGGTGGGACCCGCCGGTCGGGGTGGGTTGATCTAAGTTCTGTGGCGCATTCTAAAATATGCGCCACAGAAGTTGCCTCTTCTATGGCGCATATTTCCTCATGCGCCACAAAACATGGAGGGGGACCCACCACGGAATCTAATTCACCCAAGTTCTGTGGCGCATGTTGTCATATGCGCCACAGATGTGTGTCACTTCTGTGGCGCATAAGTCCGACATGCGCCACTGAACTTGGAGGTGGGCCCCACATAGGGAATCTTATTCACCCACTTCTGTGGCGCATATGGACTTATACGCCACAGAAGTTTCACATCTGTGGCGCATTTCCTCAATATGCGACATAGATGAGGGCGTCCAGATCCATGTTAAAAAGGTGACAAGAGCTAGCTTTCTTATCTATCTATCCACCACCAACCATTCCACATCTCTACCTCCTCCCAACTCGTCTTCCTCCTCCCTCACACCCCATCTTACCCATAGTTTCTCCATTTTCTTGTAACTAAACCTACTTTAATCCATAGATTGGTAAGTGGAAGCTTCGCTCCAACTTCTAGATCTAAAAGTTCCTTACTTTTCTCTCTCACATCTCTATTTGTTTACTAATTTCCTCTCCACCAACTTGCATTGTAGATCTATTTGTCCACACTCTCTCATCGCGCGGTCTCGTATCGCTATTATTGTGTCTACTATAGGTGAGTACTTGGCCATCATGAACATGTAGGTGAACCTTGTCACGCGGGCGGTGTGTGTGTGCGATCCATGGCGAGACGATGCCTGTGTGGTGCATGAATGTTTGCAATGGGAGGAAGTTCTTTGTTGGTTGCTTGTTGTTGTCGGGCCCGGCCGGTGTGGTTGCATGGATGTTTGCCGAAATGTTGATTCATTTCCATTTCGGCAAATTTTTGCACTACCCATATGTCCTAATTTTAGGAAAGGTCATGCCGAATTTTTTCTGGCTAGCATTCATGCATGTGTGTGTTCATATGGTGTGGTTCTCACCTATACTCTCTGTTTTGACCGCTCAGGCAACCATGGTCCTCACGATGAGCGAAGGTCGAATTGCTAGGTACAAGAAAGGCGCGAAGGAGGACATGATTCTAAACAACAAGACCATGATAAGATGTCCATGTCGAACATGCAAACTGCAGCGCTGGATCGACCCTGAATCTGGACAATTGGAGGGTCACCTGCTCAGGCGCGGCGGTTTCATGCGCGACCTCAATGAGGCGCCGGTAGGACATGGTGGTGGTCACGAAGACGTGGGTGGGAGAGAAGACGAAGAGTCTACCGGCCATGATCATCATGACGAAGGAGATGCAAGCAGGCATGATCATCATGACGAAGGAGATGCCGGCGGGCATGATCAGCATGGAGAAGGAGATGACGACGGGCATGATCATGAAGAAGGAGAAGACGCGAACACACAGACGCTGCTAACTTCGGTCTTGCAGGACCCTCATGTTCAAGAACTGTTCCTCAAGGAGACGAGCAACAACAAAGCTGCAGCCAGAGAGAAAGCCAAGCTGGCCCAAATGGAGGTAGACAGGATGACTCCATTGTATCTTGGGTGTCGCCCCGAGGATACACGCTTGAGTGTAACGCTCAAGGCTCTAGAGATGAAGGCCGAACACAAATGGACCGATGTGAGCTTCAAAGCGAACATGGAATACTGGCACGACCGACTTCCTAAGGGGAACACATTGCCAACAAGTATCGAGGAGGCCAAGAAAATCGTGTGCCCTCTCGACGTACCACACATTAAATACCACGCATGCATCAATGATTGCGCACTTTATCAGAACGAGTACGCGGATAGAACCACATGTCCGATGTGTGGCCAAGGACGGTACAAGAGAGGGAATAAGAAAGTTCCTCGAAAAGTGGTATGGTACTTTCCTATCACCCCTCGTCTGCAGCGATATTTCGTAGATCCTAAGGAAGCAAAGCTCATGCAATGGCACGCGGAAAGAGAGAAACCCGAAGATGATCCAGAGAAGGGCAAGATCCTGACACACCCTTCAGACGCTAGCCAGTGGAACACATTAGACATCGAGTTCAAAGAGTTCGGGGGCGATGCAAGGAACGTCAGGCTAGGTATGAGCACCGATGGACTCAATCCTTTTGGAAACCAGAGTAGCACGCATAGCACCTGGCCCGTGTTTGTATGGCCATACAACCTCCCCCCATGGCTATGCACGAAGCAAAGGTATGTACACATGAGCATTCTTATTCAGGGGCCGAAACAACCAGGTATCGATATGCATATGTATCTCGGGCTATTGAGAGAGGAGTTAGCTAGCTTGTGGGAGACGCCGGCCCGTACGTGGGACGCCTACACTAAAGAATATTTCCATCTGAGAGCCGCGTCGCTCACGACCGTGCAGGACTATCCTGGTTACGCATATGTATCGGCCCAGGTGAACCACGGACACAATGCATGCGTCAAGTGCATGGATGAGACACCACATCTCCAGCTACCAAGGGATCCCGGGTCTTCGAAAACCGTGTTCCAAGGTACTCGAAAGTGGCTCTGCATGGATCGCCCGTGGAGAAAACGTGGTGACCTATTCAATGGTAAGGACGAGCTCGAAAGAGCCCCGCGTCCGAGGAGCGGCGAAGAAATCGAGGAGCTTTTGAATAATTGGGTAGATTGCCCTGCGCCTGGAAAAAACGACCGAGGACAAAGCCGCTGCTGGGTGTATGGAAAGCAATGTCTGTTTTCTGGGACCTGCCATATTGGAAGGTCCTTCACACTCCCCATAGCCTCGATGTAATGCACATCACGAAGAACGTTACCGAGAGTCTGCTTGGCACTCTACTGAACATGCCACAGAGGACCAAGGATGGGCCAAAAGCAAGAAAGGACCTTAAATTGCTTGGCATAAAGAAAGATCTTCAGTACCCTAATAGTGATGATCAAGGTCGCCGCAAAAGAGTTAAGAAGAATGAGGTGGTGTTTCGCGCTGCCTGCTTCACTCTAAGTCTGGAGGAGCTCGAGCAGTTTTTCAGGTGCCTCTTAGGAGTGAAAGTTCCTCACGGTTACTCGAGGAAGATAAGCATATATCTAGACGTGGCAAAGAAGAGGCTCAGCGGTATGAAGTCTCACGACTGTCACGTGCTGATGACGCAGATACTCCCTGTTGCGATCCGTGGGATAATGGACGAGCATGTCCGTGAGACGTTGTTTGGCCTCTGTAACTTTTTCGACGTCATATCTAGGAAGTCGATCGGTGTGAAGCAGCTCGACAGGCTACATGAAGACATCGTGATGATACTATGCGAGCTTGAGATTTACTTCTCGCTCGCATTCTTCGACATCATGGTGCATCTGCTTGTACATGTCGTGGGCGACATCATCCAGCTCGGGCCGACATTCCTGCACAACATGATGCCGTTTGAAAGGCTAAACGGTGTCATCAAAGGATTCGTTCGCAACAGGTCTCGTCCAGATGGAAGCATAGCCAAGGGCTTTCTGATCTACGAGTGCATCTCCTTCTGCCAGAATTATCTAACCACCGAGAACGAGGATGTTGGAATACCCACAAAGAAGCACCTCGGCAGGCTCGGTGGATATGGTCACCGCGAGGGCTGCTGCTCACTACATGTCGGCATTGATGGTCGACGCACTTATTTTGAAAGGGCACACCGAGTCACGCTACAACACATTGAAGTGGTCGGCCCTTGGGTCGAAGAGCACAAAAGCTTAATCGAGCAGGAGTACGTCAACCAGGGCCGGCCGAGGAAGAAGGGAGACGTAACCAGAGAGCACAACTCCAGCTTCACGGGTTGGTTCAAGAAAAGGCAACTGGACAATCCCCCACAGATGCCTTCTACGGAAGATCAAAAACTCATATTCTCCTTGTCGCAGGGCCCAGGGCACAACCTAAGGACCTATCAGTCATATGACATAAACGGTTACAGATTCTACACCGAGGAAAAGGACAAGAATAGTGAATATCAAAACTCAGGAGTAACTATGTTATCCTTTGCTGATGACGAGACTACTATGATGGAAAGATTCTACGGAAGGATCGAGGAGATATGGGAGCTCGACTACCGTGGAGAGATTGTATCGATGTTCCGTGTTAGATGGGCCAGGAACGTGGAAAAAGAAGGCCGCTATTTCACCACAATGGTTATACCAGATGCCAAATCAACAAAGAACGCCTCCGCAAAAAATGAGCCTTGGGTACTCGCTAACCAAGTTGATCAATGCTTTTTTATTACTGACCCGTCAAATCCCAACCGTGTTGTAGTTAGGAGGGGCAAGAGTAGGATCATCAAAATGGAAGGAGCCGCCAACGAGCAAAACTTCGACAAAAACGGCGACCCGAAGATCGAAGAGGAATTCGACAAGTACTTCGACATGCCTACTACTACTAAAGTAAGAAGGAAGACCACACTGCCTACTAAAGGTGGTCCATTCACAAGAAGAAATCTCAAAGTTCACGGGCTAAAGTATTCAACCACGGCGAAAAAGGGCAAGAAGATTGTAAAGAGACACTAGCTCGACACATCACATGATTGTATATGTTCGGAGAGAGAGTTTTTTGAATAAATATGAATGTTTGTATATGTTCTTGCTTCATTTTAGACATATATATAATTAAAAACACATTACATGATTGTATATGTTCGGGGAGAGAGTTTTTTGAATAAATATGAATGTTTGTATATGTTCTTGCTTCATTTTAGACATATATAATTAAAAACACATTACATGATTGTATATGCTCGGGGAGAGAGTTTTTTGAATAAATATGAATGTTTGTATATGTTCTTGCTTTATTTTAAACAGATCTATAATTAAAAATATATTTTTTAAAAATAAAAAAGTGTGAGACAGCTAGGATTCGAATCTGGTTGCCTCAGGTTTAGAATAGCACAAGCAAGCAGCAGAGACCACTAAGGCAAGTGTGTAATCTTGTCATACTACCACATGCACCGCGTTTTGTACTAAGTCCACAGGTTATGTGGCGCATTTCGGCCGAAATGTGCCACATAACCTCAGGACTTAGCAAAATAAACGGTTCGGCCTGCTTCACCCCTTCTCCCCATTCTCAGTCACCGCCGCGCGCTAGCCCTAGACAATCGCAGACGTCACACCGCTGCGCTAACCCTTGCTGCCAGAGCCGCCACCGCCACGCTGCCCGGTGAACCAGTGGAGGAGGAGCCGCCCGACGAACCCGTGGAGGAGGAGCCGCCGGAGGAGGAGCCGCCCTGCAGCCCGTGGAGGAAGAGCCGCCGAGGAGCAGCCTCCGCACCGGACCCCGTAACCCTCGTCGTCGTCAACCACCACAGCAAGTTCGTCCCCCCACCCCCCACGGTTCGTCCCCTCCCCCACCCCCCACCCCCTCTGATGCTCTTCCCCTTTCTTTGTCAGTTAAATACAAAGAACAAGAAAATAAATACAGAGAACAAGCTTCAGTTAAAATGAATAATTCATACCGTGTATTTTGAGATATTCAGTGTATATGAGTGTATATTTTGAGATATTCAGTGTATATGAGTGTATATTTTGAGATATTCAGTGTATATGAATTCAGTGTATATTTTGAGATATTCTATATTTATGTTATGAACTGATGTTCTGCTATGTCATTATGGAGGATGTAATGGTGGTTAGTTTTTCGAGACAATGTATCTTCTTAGGAATTACAAGTCACAAAAGTGGTGTTGTTTCTTTCAGCACAAAAAAGACTCGAAGCATACCAAACATATGTTTTTGAAGCCAAGCCTAACATGACCGTGCAGTTTCAGTTTGGCCAAGCACCTACTAGTATATGTTCATAGATTGCATAGAGTATATGTTCATAGTTGGGCTGGGCTATCACTGTTTTCTTTTTAAAAATATAGATAGATAGATATTCTATAGTTTATTGCAGCATAGGAAGCCACTAACTGAACCGTGCTTAGTAACTTGTATATATATATCCAACTATAGGTAAATGAATGGTTGTTTTCTAAAAATTCTGTTTAATCCATTGTTTTAAGGATTTCAAAAAATAGAGTGGGGAACTTTCTGTACAACTTCAAAAAAAATGTTCACCGATTTGATTGGAATTACTGGTTTAGTGCAAAAGACAGAAGAGTGATAATATTGTAGCGATAAGTTTTCTCCGGCAACATATACAATTAAATGTCCACCTTTCTTTGTTGTTTGCAATGTGTATAAGTTCATTAATTTTATTGAATTTTGCTCCTGTTTCAATTTTTTAATTGTACCGAGTGGCATGGCTATACACTGCCTACTAAGCACTGTCTGATACTACTACTACTAAGCACTGCCTGATCAATTGCTCTTGTTTCAATTTAATTGTATCGAGTAGATACTAATCCTACTAAGCACTGCCTGATCCAGATATCAAGTTTTCCTTCTAAGCACATAAAAGTAGTAGCTGAGTTGTGTTGCTGCATCCTTTTGTTGATAGTAACTGCTTATTGATATTTGAAATTCCATTAATTGTAATATCCTGAAATTCCATTAATAGTACGTTATCAATATATCATAGCATATGTGTTGCTGTTCTTCAAGTGCTTACTGCTGAGAGTAACTGCTGGTTACTGCAGCGATTATATGGTGTTGTTTGATATATATGGTGATGGATTACTGCTAGGATTATATGGTGCTGGGATTATCTGTTATATATGGTGCTGGGATTATATGGTGGGATTATTTGGTACTATATGATGCTATTTGATTCAATGGGCTGTGGATGGGGGCTGTGAATGGGCCTGTGGATGGGGGCTATGAATGGGGCTGTGGATGGGGCTATTTTCTAGTGTGTGAATGTTGCAGGGATTTTATTTGAGTTGCCCATTTCTCTCGAAGTGTCGATTCACTTCCGTATCGGTTGAGAAATGGGCACTCCTAGGTCAAAAAATTAGCAAAGGTCATGCCGAATTTTCCGGTCAAGATTTGTGCTAACTTTTTGCCTCTTTTAAATAGAGTAGTGCAAACATGTCGGGAAACAAGGAGTCTGGCCCTTCTAAGCACATGATCAGCGTCGAAGAACAAGCTAGACAGGCCAACCAGTCATTCTGGCAGGGGTCCCAACAGGAGGAGGAGGCGATGAGGATGACACCACCACCGGAGGAGGAGGCGACCCTCGCCAGAGCTGCTGGGGCCAATGAGAGCGGAGATCCTGATTACGAGGGGGACGAAGACGACTACGATGGAACTAGTGAAGGCGGCGGCGAAGAGGATGACACCACCAATGGCGGCCCCTGCACCGATGGCGGCGAGCGCACGGATGGTGGTAGCGGCAACCCGGCTGCTTCTCAGAAGAAGAAGAAGAAGGAACAGAAGGAGCGGAAGGTGCCAGTGCTCGCCACCGTCTGCGATGAGTTCACTGAGTTCACAGAAAGTGGCCAACCCATTGCGCCTGAGGAGATTGCTAAAGGGTATGGCCTGCAACTCGGGTGCATCGTCTGGGAAAGCATGTCGATCAACACGAAGTACATCAGACATGCTGACCATGCAGCTTTGGTCGATAACCTCCTTAAGAAGCTTCACAAGTGATATAGATTCCTCGAGCAGTTTAGAAACCTCGAGAGAAATAAGAACCCGGTGAACAAACTAGCCCTCACGAAGATGAGCAACGCCTTGAGCAGCTGGAAAACCCGGGTGAAGAATAGCATTGACAAAGGTGAAAGCTGGGTGGTTATTAGTAAGAAAAATCCAATGCTCGACGAACAGGAGTTTAGGATTTTCAAGGCAGATATAGCTACCACTGACGCTATAAAATGGACTCAATGGGGAAGGAGTATGCGGGAACAGAACATAGGTAACCACCGCCTTGGAAGCGGCGGTTATAGGGGGAAATAAGCCATTTGGGACAAGGAGGACGCCGAGCTTGAATGCCTTGGTAAAGACAACCCTTGGCTTAAAATCACGGACTTGCAGCTTAGGCAATTTGTTCGGGCCCGCTACTACCTGGACAAGGAAACAGAGGAGTTCATCACCGATGATCCGGAGGTGAAGGCATTCGAGAAGAAGCTGGTAAGGAATTTATCGCCGATCTCAAGTCTATTGCGTTCTAATTAAGATAATGAAGTCAAGAATCTAAATGGGTTCACCTTTCCTTGTCTCTGCAGGAGGAGGAACTGAACGCTACTGCCACAGAGTCGTCCCAGGATTCGACGGAGCCGTGGGACACGGTTTTCAACAAGGCGACCAATGCTTACAAGAAGAGGGACAAGGGGTTGCCGCCGTCCTCAGCTGGCCGTGTGTTTGGCTTCGGTACGAGCATGAAGTTCAAGGAGTACTACAAAGAGGACGCCAAGAAAAGAAGGGAGAGGAAGAACCAGGATAAAGTCGTTGTTGTAGAGCTGAAGATGAAGGTGTAGACACTGGAGGAGAAGGCGGTGGACCAGAAAACGGTGGTCAAGTTAGTGGAAGAGATGCTCTGCTCGATGATCACCCCTGAGTTTTTCGAGGGGCTTACTACTTGGAATACGGGAGGTCGATAGGGGCCGATACATCTGCCCAGCTTAAGCGGCAGCAACTCGAGCATCAATGTTACCATGTCTCTGGACCTGGTGACCCTGCTGGCCGTCAACGTCGGGACGCAGCCCCTCGTTTTGGTCACACCGACGCCCCCTCCCGCCAAAGATACCAATAAGGCGCAGCCGACGGCGGTGGTGCTTCGTGAGGCACACGAGTGGGAGATTGCAGATGATGATAGGCCGGCCGCCGGCATCGGCCATGTCTCTACATTAGCCGAGTCCACGCCATCACCAAGGTAACTAATTAGTTAGTGCGCGTCATCTCCTTTATGCCTTTCATGCATGACTGTTGCCATCTCATGATGCCCAACAACATGTTTTTGCCTCAGGACACTTCTTGCGTACTCCTGCTTAAAGATGTCGGCGGTGAGTTGAAGGATGTTGCCAAGGGCACTCTTATACAACCGGCGAGCCGCACGATGCACAACAATCTAATGGATGATGACGTGATGAGGGTCAGGTTGGCTCGGATGTTGCCAGGGTGCAACGACATGGACCCCCCTTTCAACCTCAGGGAGCCGACGAACACAAGACCCTCGGGGAATGCTACAACTGGCCCTTGACATGGCCGAAGACCCAGATTCGTCTTGCGGGGGAGCACCGGCGCCACCTCTCGACCGATCATCGCCCGGCCACCACCTCAGAAGACAGTAGCCACCATTGTCGCCACCACCAGCCGTCACCATCAACTCTTGGCAGCGTGTGCACCGCCACATGGCAAAGACGTTGTGCCGCAACCGCCGTCGCCCCCCGCTACCACCACCACATGATGGCACCCATGAAGATGATGATGAATTGGTCAACGTTGACGACTTCATCAACACCGGTGCCGCCAAAGGATTGTATATGCCTTCTGTGGATGAAGAACCCTTCGCAGCTCGCGACGACCATCAAGTTGGTCGGCCCAATACATGCACGCAGCGCCTGGTCTTCCATGGTCTTTCTCAAGAGATGCCTCCGACCACCAATCAAGAGAAACCGGGATTGGTTTTCAGCCCCAACACACTCCGAAAGGATACTGATGAGCAAATGGCAGTGGCTGACACTATTGTGAAGAAGAAGCACTACAGGAAGAGAGGTAATAATAATAAGAAGAAGGGTGCGAGCCAGCCTCTTCCGAAGAGGATCCAGGGTCAGGACGCCGTCTTCGTACCATCCACACAATTTGGCTTGCCCCGAGTGCATGTAGCTGGTGATCCGATATTGACTCCGGATTTGATCCACATTGCGGTTAGAGCCATGTTAACTTTGCACGAGGGTGTCAAGACACTAGAGGCCCTCCTTCTTAAAGACGAAGATCCAAATTACCCGGTTTTAACGGCCAAGGTGCCATTGGACGTGGGCTTCGTCGATGAACCCCCCGCGCATATATTCTTCATAGCGTTCGAGGACATATTCAAGCTCTTTCTCACGAAACGGCTGGACTATAACTTGGTCCGCCTATACGCGCTCAATCTGGCGCTCAAGATCAAGAGAGAAAGTACCCCGGAAATCGTGATAGTGGATCCCTACTACATGCGGGATAGCCAGTTGGTCGAAGGATCAGAGACACGGACCAAGGCGACGGCGTACCTCGAGAAGTTCATGGTGGACAAAAAGAGGAAGGGCACACTTCTTTTGCCTTTCTTTCCCGAGTAAGTACACACACTCGCTCATCGCTATCGTAACTTATGCATTTCTTATAGATTTCTTTCCTTTGCTCTTTTTCCAACATTCCGTTCCAATTGTGTTGCGTAGAGAAAAATACTGCACACTCATCGTCCTTGCCCTGAGGTATTCGCTAGCCACGTATTTTGACTCGGGGAGTTTGACGAAGAAGAAAGACTACACCAGAATAAGGGGTGTTCTCAATGAGGCTCTCGAGGGCTACACCAAGAAGGGATGCACCTTCGTAGATAAGGGGGAATGTATCAAGGATGGCAAACACGTGTTCAAGCACATGCTCGACTTCCCCTGCATCAAGCAGTCGACTACTGGTGCAAAGGAGGCCTTCTACGTCCTCCATCACCTTAAAGGCTATGTTCGGGATTGCCATAACCTAACGCTGCCATCTAGTCTCCGAGGATGGGCCAAAACTTTGGCGAAAATCGACGATGCTGATCTTAGAGAAGACTTCCATCGCATTCAGATGAAGTTGTCGCAAATCATTATTGAATATGTCAACACAAGGGGTGGTGCCCTACAACAAGCTAGAGGGTTGAGTAAGAGGGAGATCGAAGAACGCCTCCGTAAGCAGGGTGACACAAGGACGTGGATGATGAAAGAAGGCTATCTACTGTTCCCAAAGCCGAGCGAGAAGAGGAAGTCTTCATCATGATCGATGTGTGCCTCTAGCATGATCTGGTGTGTGTATATTCTTGATGGACGCCTGCTGTATTAGTGTGTGTGTGTCATAAACTTTACTATCTCGTGGTCGAAATGGTCATTGTTATTAGACTTAAACTACCTTGTGGTCGTGTTGTCGTTGAACTTATTGCTTCTATGATGATCTAACTTTTAGGTTTATGGATCCCTTGTTTTATATTCTATGAACATATATATATATATATGGATGTGAACCCTTTATTCATTATTTTCGTTGTATTTTTACTAATATGCCTTGTCGTCTATAGAGATGGCGACGAGGTGGTATGTGGTGTACATGGGTAGGATTCCAGGAGTCTACGAGGAGTGGGAGGATTGCCACAAACAAGTGAACAAGTTCAGCGACAACATCTACAAAGGATACGCGACTAGAGAGGAGGCGATAGCCAAGTGGAGGAACCACTTGTGGAAGAAGAACCAGATGAAGATATTGGTCGGGCTAATGCTCTTGCTCACCATTATCACAGATGTATTCTATTTGATCCTATTGTAGGCGGCGGTGGCCACTTCATATTTGTAATGTGAGATGATATGAACTTTGTATTCGGCGCTTGTGTAAAAATTTGGCACTTGACACTATATATGTATCTCGATCGGGCTCTAAGTGTTTGTGTTATATATATGTCAGTTTTCACGCATCTACTACTTGTGCAATGTATTTTATACTCATCTGGATAAATATTGTATAAATCCTGTATAAATACCTGATTATACACCAGGAAAGTATTTCACTTTGAATATGTGTTACGCAATCAGTGGCGCGTATAATTATATAGTCAGTGGCGCATGGCATTTCTGTGGTGCATACACGTAAATGCGCCACAGAAGTTCTTCCTATGGCGCATATGAAGAAATGTGCCACAGAAGTCTAGAACTTCTGTGGCGCATACCCATATGCGCCACAGGAAGAAGATATCAGTGGCGAGATAACAGTGGCGACTAGGATATGCGCCACAGAAGATGTATTTTCATGCGCCACAGAAGAGCTGTTTCCTAGTAGTGAACCCCCTCTAGTATTAAGTTGCAAGCAACAGATTATTGCTTTACTAACTGCGTGTAAAGTAAACAATATGATTGTTCTATGAACAAAGGATTGTTGTTTTCTCCCTAGTAGCAATAGCACATCTAGTACCTTAGAGATTCCTGTCACTTCCCCAGATTACCAGAGGCATGAACCCACTATCGAGCAGAAATACTAACTCTTGGAGTTGCTAGCATCTACTTGGCCAAGATATCTACTAACAACGGAAAGCATGCAAGATCACAAATAACAAAAACATGATAGAATCAATAATCAATCTGAAATAGCATCTCAATATCCATCGGATCCCTGCAAACACAACATGCAGAATTACAAATAGATGATCTTGATCATGAACGGAGCTCACAAGATCGAAACATGAAAGCACAAAGGAGGACAACCAGCCATCTAGCTACTACATGGATTCGTAGTCCAAGGATTAACTACTTACGCATCACACTGGAGGCTTGCATGATGATGAAGAAGGCCTCCAGGGTGAATTCCCCTCTCCGGCAGGGTGCCGGGAAGAGCTTCAGATCCCTCCCGATCTAGGGATGGAGATGACGGCGGCTACAGACTCTTTCGTGGATTTTTGATCGGGTACTTAGGGTTTATGTCCCGAGGGCAATATATAGGCGGAAGGAGAGGCCAAGGGGGTGCCGGAAGCGGCCACACCACCCCCTGGCGCGGGCCAGGCCTGGCCGCGCGGCCAGGTGGTGTGGTGGCTCCCTGGCCCTTCTCCGTCTCGTATTCTGGCACTTGATGACTTCCAGAAAAATAGGAACTTTGGCTTTTGTCCCGTCCAATTCCGAGAATATTCATTTTCTGACTTTCCTGGAACCAAAAACAGCAGAAAACAGGCAGCTGGCACTGTGGCTCTTGTTAATAGGTTAGTCCAAGAAATCATATGAAAAGTACTCCAAAGTAGGAACAAAACACAAGAAAGTGGATAAAACCAAGCATGGAATATCAAAAATTATAGATACATTTGCAATGTATCAACATACCCAAGCTTAACTCCTGCTCGTCCTCGAGTAGGTAAGTGATAAAAAGAAAGAATAATTTTTGAGGTGACATGCACCATCAAAGACTTGATCAAAGTATTTGCAAGACATTCAAAGCTGGAATCATAGTACTTCAATCATAACATGAAAGACAAAGTTCTAGCAATAAGACAAAGAAACTCCGATGCAACATGAAAAGGCACAAACAAAAGATTCATGAATAACAATGCTTTGCAAGACGTTTGTTTGTTTCACATAAAGAAAACATAGCATAATAGTATTCAGCTTGTCCCTCAATAGAGTAGCAAACATAAATGCATAGGACACCTTCAAAGTTCATAAGAGTGACTAGATACAATAGTTTAAAACAAGCAATATCAAGTTATGCATCAATCAACTAGTCTTAGGACAATGCACATAGAACTAAGAATGGCCACTATGCTCTCAAAGTAGGTGCATAAAGATAGAAGGTGGAGACTCAATATAATGGTGAAAGAAAGGCATTTTTATAAAAGGAAGAAGGGATTCCAGTCTCATAAAGAGCTTCCAAAAATTATGGTACTTATAGCTTTTGGCTCTCATTGCCCCTATCATAAGCATCTTTAAGGTGATTAAGGTTAAAGTGACACAACTAAGAGGATACGCTTGACAAGTTATAAACCGAAATCTCATGCCCCTTACTTACGAAGACCGATCCTCATGCTACTCAACTTCAGTCATGAGTAAGCTCTTGTCATTGTAAGTACATGTGTATCATTAAGAACCGCCAACGGGGTACCACTTGCACATGATACGGGAGCTTTCCCATAATCAAAATGACAAGGCAAGCAGACAATGAGCATCTCATCGATCTTTTTATTTGCTATTTGCATAGGTTTTTATTGAGGATGCTGCAAGTTTCCACCATGATTAGGCATGGCTTAGGCTAGCGGCCCAGGCGTTTCTCTAACACACATACAAACTCCATGATCTTACAAGTTCCACTTTTATTTCACACCGCCGGGATCCGTAAGCAAAAGAACACGATATCAACAGGGTACAAAGTACAAGTGCAATATTGAAAGCGTTCCCCATGAAACATGGTTCTGCTAATTTCAACTTATAAAGCGCAAGCATATACGCAACAAAGAAGGACCCAATGGTTCAAGTTTATTAGATGCAAAAAAGTGAAGTGTGACATCAAGTTCGTGAGAGCTTTAATCACTAGTTTTCTCATAACAAGTTTAATTTGGAAGGTAAACAAAAGCATGAATATACTTGGAATAGCATAAGCTAGTAGGTAGGTATGGTGGACACTTTGGAATAACCTGGTTTAGGGAGTTGGATGCATGAGTGGAACTCATACTTTATTGTGGAGGCTAGAAAAAGACTAGGAGCGACAAACTAAGAGAGCAATAATGGCCATAATCATGCAGAGCGACAAAACATCATTGATCAAAGCATAAAGTGATACTACAAGTTGAAAACTAAAGGATCATAAAGGCTATGGTGACTTGAGATAGTCATAACATGGTGTGAGCATGCGCCAAGTCAACCCAAATAAAGCATCAAAGGATAAAACCACTATACTATGCATTAATATGCTAAAACAACGCATGATTCATCCAAGGCACATTAAGCAATCTCAATTGTTTATAACAAGTCATGTTACAGCAAAGAATACTAAGCATAAAGCCAAAACAATATCAAGCATGGCATGACAAAGCATAGGCCACAATCAAAACAAGCTCTTTTTACCACATAAGTATGAACTTTCCTACTCTTTTCCAAACCAAACCAAACTATTTGCAAACCAATGTATGAAAGAGGGGGTCCAACCAATTTATTCAGCAAACTAATAAAACCAAGAAAACGAAAAACTAAAACGAAAACGAAAAAGAAGACGCTCCAAGAACAACACAACTGTGCATGAAACAATAAAAATGAAGCGTTTGAAAGAAACCTGGGATTTTTATTGATGAAGAAGGGGATGCCTTGGGCATCCCCAAGCTTTGACACTTTTACTTCTTGGATATTTCTTGGGGTGACACGTGTGGCATCCCCAAGGTTGAGCTTTAGTCCATCCTTCATCTCATTACTCATTCCTTCCATACACCTGAAATTTTTCCTTCATACAAAACTTCACACAATCTTTATTAGCAACATTAGTGCACTCAAGATAATAAGTCTTAAGGTTCAGTTATAACACCAAATAAACTTCCATTAGAACACTAGCTATTGTAGCACTTCCCTAAAAAATCTCAATTCCCCAAAAGAACTCAAAAAGGAACCAACAAGAAGCAAATGCAGAAAATGGCAGAAATCTGTGAAAACAGACCAGAAGGTAAAGACGAATTTTTTCGAAGACCTTCTGTTGCTCAAATAAAAAAGTGTTGAACTAACGAAAGTTAGATAACAACCTGGGTCAGAATCACAAAAATTCACCCCTCAAAAATACGTTCAGAGATTTTACACGAATTTTTACGGTGAAGCATAGAAATCTGTTTCGGGACAGCAACTTTCCCAATCATTACTTCTCTCTCATTAGAGGTTACTCTTGGCACAAAAAGCAAATAAAAAGGATAAGGAGCAGTTATTACAGAGGTAATAACTTCAAATACTCATCTAAAACTTTTGGGTTATCTCCCAATAAGTACTTTTCTTTAACGCCTTTAAGTTAGGCATAAGAAGCAAAGAAAAAGAACCAAGTGTTCTCAAATGAAGAAACATTAAGACCAAATTTTGTTTTCATAGGAGAAACAAAAGAAATCTTTTCTATCTTTTTAGGGAAGTGTTCTATAACTTTCTTGAGTGGGAGTTGATATTTAATGGTGCCTTCTTTCATATCAATGATGGCACCAACAGTTCTAAGAAAAGGTCTTCCCAAAGTAATAGGACAAGAAGCATTGCATTCAACATCCAAAACATAGAAATCAACGGGGACATAGGCATTGTTAACCATAATAAGAACATCATTAAGACTCCCCATGAGTTTCTTTTTAGCATTATCATCAAGTGGGACATTGAAATAACAATCTTCAAGTGGAGGCAAATCAAGCATATCATAAATCCTTCTAGGCATAATAGAAACACTACTATCAAGATCACATAAAGCTTTGAAATCAAAATCATTCACTTTCATATTAATGATGGGTTCCCAACCATCTTCTTGTTTTATAGGAATAGAAGCTTTATGTTTCATCTTTTCTTCTTTAATCTTTATGAGAGCATGAGTAATGTGTTTTGTAAAGGCCATGTTCATAGCACTAGCATTAGGACTTTTAGCAAGCTTTTGTAGGAACTTAATAACTTCAGAGATATTGCAACCATCAAGATCAAAATCAACTTTATCATCTAAAGTAGTAGAACTATTACTAGCCTCAACACTAGTGGTGGTAATAGTAGAAGCACTAATGTTTCTAGCAATTTCATCTTCTCTTTCCCACTTAGCATGTAATTCAGCTAATAGTCTAATATTTTCATCAATCCTTACTTGTATGGTATTAGTAGCTGCAAAGGGATTCTCATTAGTTTCAGGTTTAGCGGCCATTTTATTAAAAGAAGATTGAGCTTCAGCCAAAGATGCTATATTTCTTTCAGCATTAGAGAGTTTTTCCTCAATAGTTTTATTGACGATAGTTTGTTTACTAATAAACTCTTTAAGCATAGCTTCAAGTTCAGAGGGAGCATTCTTATTATTGTTGTAAGAATTTCCATAAGCATTACCATTGTTGGGAGGATATGGCTTATAATTGTTGTTACCAAAATTGTTCCTATAAGCATTATTACCATAAGCATTGTTATTTCTTATGAAGTTCACATCAACTTGCTCTTCTTGAGCAACCAAAGAGGCTAAAGGAACATTATTTGGATCAATATGGGCTTTCCCATTAACAAGCATGGACATAATAATATCAATCTTAGCACTCAAGGAGGAGGTTTCCTCAACAGTATTTACCTTCCTACCTTGTGGAGCTCTCTCAGTATGCCATTCAGAATAATTAACCATCATATTGTCCAGAAGTTTTGTTGCAGCACCCAAAGTGATGGTCATAAAGGTACCTCCAGCAGCAGAGTCCAATAGGTTCCTTGAAGAATAGTTCAATCCTGCATAAAAAGTTTGGATGATCATCCAAGCAGTCAGTCCATGAGTGGGACAATTCTTTACCAAAGATTTCATTCTTTCCCAAGCTTGAGCAACATACTCATTATCAAGTTGTTTAAACTTCATTATTTCACTTCTCATAGATATAATCTTATCAGGAGGATAGTATTTTCCAATAAAAGCATCTTTGCACTTAGTCGAAAAATCAATACTATTCCTAGTTAAGGAATTCAACCATTCTTTAGCTTTTCCTCTCAAAGAAAAAGGAAACAATTTCAGTTTAATAATATCACCATCTACATTCCTATGCTTTTGCATCTCACAAAGTTCAACAAAGTTATTTAGATGGGAAGCAGCATCTTCATTATCAATACCAGAAAATTGTTCTCTCATAACAAGATTGAGTACAGCAGGTTTTATCTCAAAGAAAGTATTTTCAGGCACAGGTGGAGCAATAGGTGTGCTCATAAAATCATTGTTGTTGGTGCTAGTGAAGTCACATAACTTAGTGTTTTCAAGAGTATTCATTTTTTTGTGTTTTCAAATAAGAAAGCAAACTAGTAAAACTAATTTTTGTGTGTTTTTGATAACAAAACAAGCAAACAAAGCAAAAAGAAACTAAGCAAAACAAAAATAACAAAGTAAAGAGATTGGTTATGAGGGACTCCCCTTGTAAAGATGTCCTTGACTCCCTGGCAACGGCGCCAGAAAAATGTCTTTGATGGCGCGTGGTTGACGTGGGAGTTTCTTCTTCTTCAGTTCCCTGGCAACGGCGCCAGAAAAATGCTTGATGGCTCAATGCACGGCGCCCAGAAAAGTGTTGGTGCGTGGTTGATGTAGAGCTCGTTGGGAACCCCAAGAGAAAGGTATGATGATCATAGCAGCAAGTTTCCCTTAGTATGAAACCAAGGTTTAATCAAACCAGTAGGAGCAAGGAAACACCCCAAAGGTGTTACTAGCTGAGCTTTGGCAGGGCGCACTACCGGTGGTAGTAGCAACGTGGATACCTTCACAACACAACCACAGAACTTTGTCCCCAACTTGCGATGAGGTTGTCAATCTCACCGTGTTTTTCTGAAAACAAAGGATTAAACGTATTGAATGGAAAGAGGTAAAAGTTTGCAGAAAGTAAACACAAAACATTAACAGTTTATAGATTGTATGTAAAGAAAAGGACCGGGATCCATAGTTCACTAGAGGTGGCTCTCCTTAGATAGATAACATGCTGGGTGAACAAATTACAGCGGGGCAATTGACAAACACCGAGAAAGCAATGCATGCATATACTAATCATCTTGACTCCTTTGAGATTCGATTGGGCATTACAACATTATACATAGACCGCCATCCAACTGCATCTATGACTAATAATCCACCTTCAGGTTATCATCCGAACCCCCTCCAGTATTAAGTTGCAAGCAACAGATTATTGCTTTACGAACTGTAAAGTAAACAATACGATTGTTCTATGAACATAGGATTCTTGTTTTCTCCCTAGTAGCAACAACACATCTAGTACCTTAGAGATTTCTGTCACTTTCCTAGATTACCAGAGGCATGAACCCACTATCGAGCATAAATACTAACTCTTGGAGTTGCTAGCATCTACTTGGCCAAGATAGGTACTAACAACGGAAAGCATGCAAGATCACAAATAACAAAGACATGATAGAATCAATAATCAATCTGAAATAGCATCTCAATATCCATCGGATCCCCGCAAACACAACATGCAGAATTACAAATAGATGATCTTGATCATGAACGGAGCTCACAAGATCTAAACATGAAAGCAGAAAGGAGGAGAACCAGCCATCTAGCTACTACATGGATCCGTAGTCCAAGGATGAACTACTCACGCATCACACCGGAGGCTTGCATGGTGATGAAGAAGGCCTCCAGGGTGAATTCCCCTCTCCGGCAGGGTGCCGAGAAGAGCTTAGATCCCTCCCGATCTAGGGATGGAGATGACGGCGGCTACAGACTCTTTCGTGGATTTTTGATCTGGCACTTAGGGTTTACGTCCCAAGGGCATCTTATAGTCGGAAGGGGAGGCCGAGGGGGTGCCAGGGGCCACCACACCACCCCCTGGCGCGAGCCCAGCCTGGCCGCGCGGTCAGGTGGTGTGGCCGGCCTCTGGCCCTTCTCCGTCTCGTATTCTGGCACTTGATGACTTCCAGAAAAATAGGCACTTTGGCTTTTGTCCCATCCAATTCCAAGAATATTCATTTCCTGACTTTCCTGGAACCAAAAACACCAGAAAACAGGCAGCTGGCACTGTGGCTCTTGTTAATAGGTTAGTCCAAGAAATCATATGAAAAGTACTCCAAAGTTGGAATAAAACACAAGAAAGTGGATAAAACCAAGCATGGAACATCAAAAATTATAGATACATTTGCAATGTATCACCCCCTCCCACCGTCGCCTCCCCTCTCTTCCCTACCCGCCTCTGGCCTATAGTCCATCCGCGTGGTGACAGTCGGCCCGCGTCAGGGTGCAGAGAACGCTGGTGACGAGGAAAATCGCCATGAGCAAATCGAGGACGGTTTCTTACTCCCCAGGTCACCCTCTACCTCTCCGTCGAAGAACGGTTCCCGGAACACTCGGCATCGTCGGAATTGACCACATCTTCCTCGCAGCCGACAAAGCTCGTTTTCCTCACGTCCGGCAGGACGCGGAGCTGTGTCAGGGGAGGGCTATTGGCTTTGCTCGACGGCGAGTAGGACAGTAGGCGCAGGGTGCAGTGGGAGCAGGGGATGGTGGCGGGATGGGGCATCACCGCCGGGTAGTTACCCCCGGTGGCAGAAATGAAGAAGAAGAGAGATGGGAGGCTTACAAATGGGGCCACATCCCATTTCTCTTCTTTTTCCTTTATTTTTTGATATTTTGATTATTTTAATACGGCTGATAGGTGGGGCCAGTCCATCGAAGTAACCCTGACCCTTACAGGTGGGTCCCGCTGTCAGATTTGGTGTCAATTCGTGATCAGACGACAATTAGTGCTTTTTGCAACAACTCGTTTTCGATCCGATGGTTTTTGCGATTGAAACACCAACTGCCTTGGTTGTAGCTCTAGTCTACCTTCTGGTAGGCATCAGGCACTGAGTTGCCTTGCTGTGTGAAATAAAGGAGATACTTTGCCAAAATAAAAAACTGATACTATTTGAAAAAATTGATATGTAAAGTGGTAGTTTTATGCTAACGACTCGGCTAAAATACTAATTGGAGTGTGGCAATGGTAAGAAGTAAGCTTAACTGACTTGATTAGTCAAGTCTTCAGGATGCAAATTTATGTTCTTATATTATTTTAAAAATCAATCTTGTGGGGTTTTCCCCCAACGTTTTCATTTTTTAAAATTGTGGCATAATTTTTGCCATCTCGAAAAGAAAAACGTAGAAGAAAGTGGACGGCGTGCTCCGATGATCAAGATCATTTTCGTAGCAACCCGGAACAAAAACAACAGTTTCTTATAGGAAATCAAAAAAAAAAATGACGGTTGTTGACACAATAAGAATTTCGACATGCCTAACAAGAACATAAAGAAAGACAGAACAAGTGCACGACGGTGACACGAGAAAACAGGACTCGGGTGACACTTATTGCAACGGCTAGACCGACACAGGGCAGGGGACAACGGCGTTCGCGTGGCGCATAGGTAGAGTACAGTTCACCGGCTAGCTATGAGTCCTGCCGGCCGCCGTGGCCGGAGCTCCAGACGTGCCCGGCGCGGCGGACCCCAAGATGGAACCTGAGCATTGCCGCGATGAACGCGCCTGCCTGCTCCGGCAGCAGCACGGCTACGACGCCGCGCACGGTGCGCTCGCGGAGCGCGTCGCCCGCGGCCAGCAGCACGCGGAGCGACCTTCCCACCGCCGCCACGGCCTCGTCCGTCTCTCCGTTCAAAGGGTGCTGGCGGCGCAGCGCCGCCAACACCCTCGGTCCCGCCAGCGACTCCTGCACGGCGGCCACCTCCCGCTCCACCTCCCTCTCGGCCGTCGCCGTGGCCGCGCGCAGGTCCTCGAGCGCGCGGCGCTGCTGGTGGGAGCGCATCACCACGCCTTGGCCGTCGACGAAGCGGAATACCAGCGCGGGCTTCCAGCCCCACGCCCACAGGAAGGTGCGCTCCAGCGGGTTGAGCCAGCGCGGGTCGAGCGCGGCCAGCACGTCGCGGTCCGCGAGGCGGGACTTGTGGTCGTAGTAGGCGGCGACGTGATCCATGGCGGCGTCCACGAGCGGCACGAGCGCGTCGCGCTGGCGCGTCGAGAGCGCGGCCGTGAGCTGGGCGAGGATCTCCTCCTCGCGGCCGACCCAGGCGTGGTAGAAAGCCGCCATGTCCTGACCACCGTCGTGCGCCATGTATGTATGTATGTATGATTGTGTGAGCCAACTGTGGGCGGGGGGCGGCGGCATGTTGCAGGGCAGCAGGAGGCCGGCATAAATTGGGCGGGGTTTCTTGGCCTGGAAGGATTGATACGTGGTGGTGCCCTCATTTGCTTAGGCGCGGGGGCGAAGACGGATACGGAGCTAAGCTAAGGCGGTCGCGAGGAAGGAGACGACGCCAGTTTGATGAACGATGAGACAGTCCATATGCCTGTGGCCTTGTGCTGGCTTACACTGTCAGGTCATGGATTGTTTACTCTGTTTCAGGCAGGCCCTCGGGTGCTGTGCAGCGGCCGGACGGACCATCTGCTTGACCTTTTCCGTTGGGGATGGGGACGACTCACTCTCTCTGGTTGTCAGCTTGCGTTTTGCTGTTGCCGTTGCCGTTGCCGTTGCTTAATGAGGTACTAGTACATCACACCCCGGTCCACCGTTGGCACTATGTACGTATATTCTATGAAGGTCAAATGGCATTTCTTCATTCTGGTCAGATTGCCTCACAGTTCAAAGGGTGCTGGCCCAAAGTTGTTAAGCAATCGAGAAAGTGGCAGGTTACTCTGTTGCAGAGTTGCGGTTGCATCGCTCCTCCCCCGCGCCACGGAGCGGTGCTAGCAGGTTTGGCCGGTTCCGCCTTTTTAGCTCGCGAGGTGAGCTGGTTTCCCTCCGTGACAGGAGGTGGCAAGTGCGGGAGTTTGCTACCCCGCGTGCGACAGCGGGACGTGATTTTTTTTTTTTTTTTGCTCCTGGGTACCCGGGAACCCGTTTTTAATGAGGAATCTGCTAGCGTGCGTAACGATGCCCGCGCGTGCGGGCGCAACGCTCCGGCCGGTCGCACGATTCCGATGCATTGGTGCAGGAAATAACACACAAAAAATAGAAAAAAAAAGAAAAATACCATGAAAAAATGAAAAAAAAACCCTGGCATCTTAAGTTTGTGTGTGCTCTGATAGACTAGAGAAGACACATTTTTTACTTAGATTTTGGGTAGTATTTTCTCCAAAAAAGAAAGATTTTGGGTAGTATTAAAAATCTCTATGGGACAGCTATCTGTTTTTAAATTGAGAAACTGATACACGCCCTTAGTCTTAAAATGAGTGACTTACATATGTCTGGATTTGCATATAGTATCTACACACTAAAATATTTATAAATACATGCGAATCTAGAAAATCCGAGTCACTTATTTCAGTAAGGAAGGATTATTTTTAAATAAATAAGCACCAAGGTTTCTTTTCGTTATGGATGATTTTGCCCCTATAGTTCGTTCATATTACATATTATGCCACCGCTAAGTTAACAAAACCGATTCATTTTCGTTGGTCAACTCCTACACACCCGCGTACGTGCATCACCCGTGACCGGCCTCTAATCCATGCACGCCACCTGCCGGTTCTTGCGCTTTGCCGATTGCCCTGCCGACGGATGGTGCCTCCGTCCCTTCGGGTTCTTGCGCTCCGCGATTTGCCTCCGCACACATCCTGCCACAGCTGCCTCCCTCCTCCTTCCATGGACTCCTGGCGCCGCGCCTCCGGCCCGAGTTGCAGTAAAGCGACTCCCGGATCTGCTAAGCAGTGGTTCTAATTTCTTGTCGGAGAGGGCGGATTTGAGCGGTGGCGCGCGGTGGCGGGCGGCGGAGTAGTAGTGGAGGCACGTGTGGAAAATCGTCGGGTCGAGAACCATATCACCCCGTCGAAACCTTACATATAAAGGCAGGGGGCCGGGGGTGCTTTTTCGGTGCCTAAAAAAATGGGTTGGGCATCGTATATGGGGTCTGTTCAGCCAAAAAAAATCTAGGCCGAGCCATTTTACCTGCCAGAGTTTTACGGATTGAGTCATTTTAAGGGGTCTGTTAGAGATGCTATAAGTCCATGCTTCAACGACCATTCTAAAACTTGGGATTCAATATATTATAAGATCTTGTCCGATAAAATTGGGATTCAACATATTATGTAACAAATTATCTTCATGCATGTGATAAAAATGTACTTTTTCTCTGGTACTTTCATACACATGTTATTGTTGCTCCGTAGCAACGCAGGTTTTTTTGTTGCTAGTTGAGGGTAGATTTTAAGTTTTATTTAAGATTACAGAAGGATGAAAATGAACTCTAGTGTTGAGTTTGACTTAGGTCAACACTATTATTTGGATTCAAATTTAAAAGGACCTTTTTGTACATTTCAAACTTGGGTTTAAAATTTACTTAACACAATTAAGTGAACCGAAAAAATAAATTTTGTTTCAGCATATAAACGCAATTCCGTCTCTATTTCTGTAGTATAATATTTTGTTTCCATTCCGTTTCTATTATCCGCCAATTATATTATGCTTCCGTTCCGTAAAATTTCATTTTGATTTTTGCGGAAGAGTTGGAAACTTTCGGTAGGGACGAAGGGGTTCCGTCCCAGTCTAGCCTTTACGGCACTGCTACATGCAGCCGCGCGATCCCATAGCTCGATCGAGTCTTGCGGCTGAAGGAGCCAGGAAGAGGCGGGAAAGCCCTCTCATTTGTTTGCTATGTACGCCAGCCTGTGTGAGCAGAACGTGAGACGCATGAAGGATGGGCGTGCGTAGTTGACCGTTTTTTTCTCAGGGTGCTGTTGCGCAGCATGTCTTTCCAATTTCGTCCTAATTTCTCTGGGTGACCATTTCCTCATAGTTTCCGGGAAGACTTTGCGCTACTCTCTCCTCTTCTTCTTCCTTATCTCCTCTCTCTTCTACCTCTCTCTGTCTCTCAAATTTGGAGGGATTGAGAGGGAATAAATTGAGGATCAAAGAAGGTAGGTTGCTGCTCTGTTTTGTTAGTTCTCAGAAACAGAATCCGGACAATTATCCACCTCTTTTCATCATCCTATTCATTCAATTTTATCCGATCTACAGTTTGCACTCCAAAACAGGATGGTCGATGCAGTGGGCAGCGTGGCGAAGATTGTCGAAGTCGCGCTCAAGATCAAGGAGGCGTCCAACACGGTTCACTAGAATAAGAAGGATTGCCATCACATCAAGAGCCGCGTCGACATTATCAACAGAACACTTTCGCACCACGTGAATAACGCCGAGTTGGTGGAGGACTATGCGGTAAGAGTTGCGCTTGAGGCACTCGATGGGATTCTAGCAGAGGCGCTTGAAGTCATCACCAAGTGCCAGGAGGAAAGGAGTATCATTTGCGTCTATTACACCGCCGGGAATCTGTCCAGGCAATTAAGCAAGGTGGAGCAGAGGATATCATCGCTAAGCTCGGATGCAATGTTGACCATCATGAGCTACCAATTGTTCAGGAAATTTCAAGAAGGTGCAGCTCCACCTCCGCCCTCACGGGTCGATCTGGTTATAAATAATAAACTCAAAGTTCATTCTTACACATATGTTTCTAGATTTGAGATACTAGCTGAGACCACATATGCCATGTGGTTACTGCACATTTAATTTTATGTGCTTTAGAAATATTAAATTTAATATGGACGATTTATGTGTACATTTTGTTTTGGCACCATTTACTACATCCGTGTTTGTAATTTTCAGATTTCCTACGATAGTAGTGCACAAGCGTCATTGCAATCAGTAGGTCGGCCTCAACAGGTAGAAAAAACAGTCATACATATAGAGTATATGATTGAATGATAGTATGTTGGGTCATATCTACCAGACATGTGTCGCATGTAGATTTCCCTATGCTATATATTTATATTATGCTAAAATGTACTCCCTCTGTTCCAAAAAAGATGTCACACATAATAAATTCAAAGTTCATTACTGCACATCTGTTTCTAGATTTGAGATACTAGCTCTGCACATTTAGTTTTATGTGCTTTAGAAATATTAAATTTAGTTTGGACGACTTATGTGTACATTTTGGTTTGTCACCATTCATTACATGTGTGTTTGTAATTTTCAGATTTTCTATGGTAGCAGTGCACAAGCGTTATTGCAGCCACTAGGACGGCCTCAACAGCTAGAAAAAGCAACGTCGTGAATATAGAGTATATGATTGAATGATAGTATGCTGAAATATATCTACCAGACATGTGTGACATGTGGATTTCCCTATGCTATATGTACGTATTATGGTAAAGTTGTACTCCATCTATGCTAAAAAGGATGTCACACATAATAAATTCAAAACTCATTACTTCATATCTGTTTCTAGATTTGAGATACTAGCTGAGGCCACATATGCCATGTGGTTACTACACATTTAGTTTTATATGCTTTAGAAATATTATTTTAAATTTAGTTTAGATGATATATGTGTATATTTTGTTTTGTCACTATTTATTACAACTGCGTTTGTAATTTTCAGATTTTCTATGGTAGTAGTGCGCAAACGTCATTGCATCCACTAGGCCGGCCTCAACATGAAGCAAACGCAAATCATACATATAGAGTATATGATTGAATGATAGTATATTGAATCATATCTAGACATATGTCATATGTGGATTTCCCTATGCTATATATACGTATTATGGTAAATTAGTACTCCCTAGGTGCCAAAAAGGATGTCACACATAATAAATTCAAAACTCATTCATCTGTTTCTAGATTTGAGATACCAGCTGAGATCACATATGACATGTGGTTACTACACATTTAGTTTTCCGTTATTTACAAATATTAAATTTAGTTTAGATGATTTATGTGTACATTTGTTTTTGTCACTATTTATTACAACTGCGTTTGTAATTTCCCGATTTCCTATGGTAGTAGTGCACAAGCGTCATTGCAATCACTAGGTCAGCCTCAATAGGTAGCAAAATCAACATTATACTTATAAAGTATATGATTGAATGATAGTATGTTGAATCATATCTACTAGACATGTGTCACATGTGGATTTCGCTATGCTATATGTACATATTATGGTGAAGTAGTACTCCCTCTGTTCCAAAAAGGATGTAACACATAATAAATTCAAAGTTCATTGCTACACATCTATTTCTAGATTTGAGATACTAGCTGAGACCACGTATGCCATATGGTTACTACACATTTTGTTTTATGTGCTTTAGAAATATAAAATTTAATTTGGATTATTTATGTGTACATTTTGTTCTTCACCATTCATTACACATGCTTTTGTAATTTTCAGATTTCCTATGGTAGTAGTGCATAAGCGGCATTGCAACCATTAGGCCGGCCTCAACATGTAGCAAAAGCAATATCGTACATATAGAGTATATGATTAAATGATACTATGCAGAATCATATCTACCAGACATGTATCACATGTAGATTTCCCTATGCTATATGTGCATATTATGGTAAAGTGGTACTCCCTCTATTTCAAAATGGATATCACACATAATAAATTCAAAGTTCATTAATGCACATATGTTTCTAGATTTGAGATACTAGCTAAGGCCATGCATGCCATGTGGTTACTGCACATTTTGTTTTAGCTACTTTAGAAATATTAAATTTTATATGGACAATTTATGTGTACATTTTGTTTTGTCACCATTCATTACAACTGCCTTTGGAATTTTCAGATTTCCTATGGTAGTAATGCACAAGCATCATTTCAACCACTAGGCCGGCCTCAACAGGTAGCAAAAGCAATGTCATACATATAAAGTATATGATTGAATGATAGTATGTTAAATCATATCTACCAGTCATGTGTATATTTCCGTATGCTATATGTACATATTATGTTAAAGTAGTACTCCTTCTGTTTAAAAAAAGGATGTCACACATAATAAAGTCAAAGTTTATTACTACACATATGTTTCCAGATTTGAGATACTAGCTGAGACCACATATGCCATGTGGTTACTGCACATTTAGTTTTATGTGCTTTAGAAATATTAAATGTAATTTGGAAAATTTATGTGTACATTTTGTTTTGTCACTATTCATTACAACTGCGTTTGTAATTTTCAGATTTCATATGGTAGTAGTGCACAAGCGTCATTTCAACCACTAGGCCGACCTCAACAGCTAGCAAAAGAAACGTCGTACATATAGAGTATATGATTGAATGATAGTATGCTGAATCATATCTATCAGACATGTGTCTCATGTGAATTTTACTATGCTATATGTACATATTATGGTGTGTCTCATGTGAATTTTACTATGCTATATGTACATATTATGGTAAATTAGTACTCCCTCTGTTCAAAAAATGTTTGTCACACATAATAAATTCAAAGTTCTTAGTGCACATCTATTTCTAGATTTAAGATCCTAGGTACGACCACATATGCCATGTGTTACTACACACTTAGTGTTATGTGTTTTAGAAATATGAAATTTAATTTGGATGATTTCAGTCTACTTTTTTTTGTCACCATTCATTATATCTATGTTTGTAATTTTCAGATTTTCTATGGTAATAGTGCGCAAGCGTCAATGCAACCACTAGGCCGGCCTCAACAGGTAGCAAAAGCAACGTCGTACATATGTAGTATATGATTGAATGATAGTATGATGAATCATATATACCAAACATGTGTCAAATGTGGATTTCCCTATGCTATATGCACATATTATGGTAAAGTAGTACTCCCTCTGTTCAAAAAACGTTTGTGTAGATTCACATGTATCTAGCCCGTTTTAGTATGTGGATACATGCAAATTTAGTCAATCCTATGACATTGTTTTGGGATGGAGGGAGTACTCCACATGTTACTAAGCATGTCAAGTTAAGTTCAGGACAGCTTCTAAGTTGTAGTTCGAGATATTACAAATATTATATTTTGTGAGAGTGAAACATGGATCATATATTGATAAATTAGTACATTTTAATAGCTATGCCGACTATAAGACATGCTATAGATGACATGGAACCATCTTATAGTCAATAGTTGGTTATAACATTAAACTTCCTCATAGCCCCTAAATGTGTGCATAGGTGCATTTTTCTCGCATATAAATGATAGTATGCATAAATCTTTGATTATTAGATTTCCAAACAAAATAAAGATGGAGCCAACAAGAAAGATCGGACTCGGCCATCGCAGGTATGACTACACTTCCCTAAATATGTATAATATAAATACTCTTGTTACACTAACATGTCGAGTATGTGTGTTTATATGGTGATTATCATGTTAGAGAGTTATGTACTTTGGTATAAAACTTAGTAACCAAATTGCATTGACATGTGTATGCATGCAAATATACCAACTAACTAGACAAGGAAACCATATAACTATAAGGTAATAGGTGTAGCACCCCGCTAAAACCACTACTACTAGAAAATCGCTTGGAGTATGTGCTTTGTGCATTATCATGACATCCTCATGCATGTTTGATCATAAAAGTATCTTTGCAAAATCCCTATTTTTGTTTTCTAATTAGCCTCGTTTTATTTCAAATTATAAAACCAGGTGTTCCTGGATATTTATTTGCCTAAAAACAAATTACAAAAGTCTGTTTTAAAAATAAAATAAAGTTTAAGTTGTTTTTGGGGGCAACCTAGCCGGCCAGGCCGTGGCGCAGCTAGCCAGGCCACCCCAAACCCTAATCCCCGCCTACCCCAGATCCCCTCTCCAATACCCCCTGCCGCCGCCGCAGCACACACATGCGCGTGCGACGCAGCAAGCATAGCAACTCACCCCCACCCAGCCGCCACCCACCCCGCTGCACACCACCCCAGTCCCGCACACCCCCTACCTACCCACGTGGTGCACCGCAACCCGCTCCCCTCGACACGGCACAACGCCCGCGTACGCACCCCACCCGCGTCGCACGGAAGCCTCGATGGATCCCGACCCAATCCCCACATCGACAACCCGCTGCCCACCCCACAGCGCCCCTGGCCCCACCATCCTGACCCCACTCGGACCCCAGCCCCGCACGCAATCCCACGTCTCTGCCTCGCTACTCCGCCCTCTCTCTCTCATGGCGTCGCCACCCTCACCTAGCAGACGCGCGAGGCGTCGCCTCTCCCTACCGCAGCGAGCCCGTGCCTGCCGCTCGCCGCCAAGCCCGACCTCGAGCGTCGCCGGCCCCTCTCGCATAAAGCCTCGGCCGTCCTTCCACCGCATCGCCGCCGACCAAGCTCGCCGTGCCTACGCCGCGTCGGCTTCGACGGTGCTCCAGCATGGTGCTCCGGCCGCAGTTCCCCTCGAGCCGGATGCGCCCCAAGCTCGACGCGTCGCCGCTAGAGCGCCGCCCCTCCGCGCGACTCCCCTGGTCGTCCTTCGCAGACCTGGCCAAGGCCGCCTTGACCTCCGCCTTCCGTCGACTGCGCCGCCGCGAACGTCCTTCTCGCCACGGTGCCCTGCCGACCAGCGTCGTCGCCTCACCTTCATTCCCGAGCCCTTCTTCCTCTGGATGCTGCCGCCGGTTGTCGTCGACCTCGTCGGGACCTCCTCCACGCCGCCCATCTCGCCCTGTCCCTGCAGCGCGTCGCCCGCGAGCCCCTACGCGACTCCGACGACCCCGGGTCAGGCCGTCTTCCTTGCCAGCCTCCCCCTGAGCGCCGCCGTGCCTCTGCTAGGTCATCGCCACCCCTACGTCCATCTCCACCCGCGAGCACCTCCGCTTGCCCTACAGAGCCGCAGCATCTCGGCAGCGCCTCTTACCCGCCTCGTTTCGTCGTCCCTCGCCTCCGCTCTTGGTCCCAAGCTTGTCAAGCTCTGGTCCTGCGCTCGCCTCTGCTCCTGTACATCGTGAAGGCGGTCGTGTCGTTCCGGTAATGTGAAGTGGAGACAGTGCTATATGTTCTGATGTGGTTCTTGTGTACAGAATGTGGTAACAGTGTTGCGAGAGAAGATGTGATGATGTTGACCCGGTTGTTCGAGACCCTCGTGATGGACAAGATCGATGAGCAGCGGGTGATCGAGACCGATGGTTGAAGCTAAGCCGAAGAACCGTGTCTAACCGGGATATCTCGCCAAGACCGTCCACAATGGCAAGTCCAAACTAGAAGGCTGTTGAGATGGAAACCCAAGACCTCCAAAGCCGGGACCTTAAGATCTTCTACATGAGCCCGAAGACCCCGATCTTGGACCCGAAGACCCCAGACCCGGATCCGAAGACCGAACCGAACTCCCAGAACCCAAGATCTTCCGAACCCAGATGTGTGACCCTAAGCCGCCTTTTTTTAGAATATGACATTACCAACTGTCGCATATTAAATTGTTCATGCATGCATAATTGTCTGTGGTTTGGGGGCATTATGCCGATTCACCTCATAATTAAATATGGAGTCAAAATGCGGGATACTTTTGTCTTATTCCGGACTCCATTTAAATTGGTGTAGCGAACCGATGCTATGTTTTGCCTTGTTAAGACAACATTTAAATTACAGGGTACCTAAATAACTTGAACCTTCTAATTAATCGTCGAGACCCCGGTTCCGCTTAATACTGCCTAATTGCACTGCATCTGCACCATATCATAATCATGCCGGATCTTTTGCCGTAGTATTAAATATTGCATCCGGTGTTTCTTCTAGTGTTTGCTTCTTCACGGATTAGGCCGGTGAGTTGATGCGAGTATCAACAAGTTCTCCGGATATGATCCTTCGGTCGTGTTTCCCAGGCGAGCATCTCCCCCTTTCTACCTATTTTGCGTATATAGTCTTTACTTCCTCCTGTTGCTCTATTGCTATCCGTGTTACGATGCTTTAGTTTCCGTGCACCATTTATATTCCTTGCAGCCTCTATATTGCCTTGAACACATCCTATTGCCTGTTGATTGATAGACAGTCGGCCTTGCGAGTCATAGTTGCTTGCTCAGGTGCTGCTTTGCGTCTTTGTCGTTCCACCGTTGATAAAAGGTTGGAACATGCCTAATTGTGGATATGCCTAATGGTGGAGATGATCATGACTTTAAATACAACTATTAAATTGCTGGGATAACTAATGAAAGAGGCACCGGTGGACAATATATGTTATTTGGTTTTTCATGTCCACTTGTGTCCCGTAGGCCCCGAGTACTTGATACCTGTTCCTTGACAATTCACACTATCCACATACGGGAGAGTCTATGAATCCCCCTTAGCCAGAGCTTGATTCATTTCTTATTTCTTGGGGCCACAAACTAGTTTGGGGCTTTATTACTATCCTGTACTTATGCCATGTTTTACTGCTTTATTTATGATTGTGCATGGAGCACCTGTACTGTTTAGGATTGCGGAGTGTTTTCGCGGTATCGACAAGCCCAGTCACACTTTCGGGTTCCCAGTCGTTTACAGCCATTGGCGCAAACCTTGGGTCCGTCTCGGAGCCGGCCAACTTCGTTGCGGGTAGCTTAATGGGGTGGCCCCCTGAAATATTTTATGAATCTTGTGATTGCTTTGTCGTGAAAGCCTCGTCGGGTTTTGTAACTACCTCGGTGAATTACGCTCTTAGTTACATGCCTGGATGAACGAAAGTGGTTAAAATAGTACGGTAGGGCCCGAGACCACTCACGGTAGACCTTTCGGTCGTCCTAACCACTTTCAGATTATCGGGACAAGAACGAGCGGCGTAATCGGCAGGCGAAGGGATCAACTACATAAACAAATGAGTATGTATGCAAGCCACATACAACAGTCCTCAGAGCCATTCCATCTAAAAGAAATAGAAATATTGCGACGCCATACGGCAAGATTCAAATATCCTAGAAAGTGATAATATTTTAGGATAGCTCCTCATACATCAAACATCAGACTATCAGGCGGAAGCGGTAAACAAGATCCGAGTACGGATAAGAAGCAAATCGGCATAAGATGCCACATAAATAAACACATCCCGCCCACAGGTCTCACGGATCCCCGTTCCCGGAATCTCTACACCGAGTGATCGTTGCCGACATCATCTGTCTCCTCCATCCAGTATCCATCTTGAGGGTACACCTGTTCATCTGAATCAAACAATTTATCGTGTGAGACCCTAGGGGTACTCAGCAAGTCTTTATGCCTCTAAAGGGAACACAACCTGGGGTGACGCAATTGCAGCAAAAGATAATAGCTAACAAGTCCATAGATACACGCTAACCATCCGCCTAACCAATGATAGACGGATGTCCGTGAATTAAGAACAACAGTTATAACAGTATAATTAACAGATCCATCCTCCTCCTCGCTTACCAACGAGGAAGCGGACGAACAACCCCCATCCGTTGGCAGTTTTATTAACCATTCCATGAGTATTGCGCTATTTACTAGTCAGGTACTTAATCAATTTAAAAGCAGTACTTTAGTTAGACTTGTCTATGATCGAGAAACTGTGCTCCAAGTCGTCCATAACCGCGGACACGACTTTCAGAAAGATTTACCCTGCAGGGATGCACAAATAGCAACACACACTCGATCAACCTCGGAAAAACCAACTCAAAACCCAACGAGGCATTCACGACAAAGCGATCACATGATTCAGAAATATTTCAGGGGGCCACCCCATTAAGCTACCCGCAACGAAGTTGGCCGGCTCCGAGACGGACCCAAGGTTTGTGTCAATGGCTGTAAACGACTAGGAACCCGAAAGTGTGACTGGGCTTGTCGATACCGCGAAAACATTCCACGATCCAAAACAGTACAGGTGCTCCACGCACAATCTTAAGTAAAGCGGTAACATGGCATAAGTACAGGATAGTATTAAAGCCCCAAACTACTTTGTGGCCCCAAGAAATAAGAATGAATCAAGCTCTGGGTAGTGCTCCTGGGATTCCTGATATATCCCCTACTCGGCGTCTATTCGAAGAAGAACCAAACAAACAAGGGCCAACATAAATAAAGTGCACAAACATATGAATTACAATGCGACAAGCAAACAAGCATGCTATGATGAATGATGCACAAATTACGTGGCAATAATGTAGCATGGCATGGGTGAGGTGTGGGGTACAAGAATTAAGCATTTTATTGAGTTTTAGTCACATCTTAACCCTAAATAAGTTACTGTATTCTTTATATTTATATGATGCATGTTGCAAATCAGAACAAGGAATGCATAGTTATAACGGGCTCGTCGCGCTGATTGATTTAGA
This sequence comes from Avena eriantha, assembly GCA_910589775.1. Taxonomy (NCBI): domain Eukaryota; kingdom Viridiplantae; phylum Streptophyta; class Magnoliopsida; order Poales; family Poaceae; genus Avena; species Avena eriantha. The sequence goes on from OU342741.1 coordinate 72,052,408, forward strand.
CATATTATTTGTCGAATTTGGAGTTGTAGATTTAAAGTTATTAAATATTTAAGAAAAGGCCTTTTTATTGCATTTAAACAATTTCGAAAATTTAATTGCCCAAAAGATATTTTGAATGGCATATTTGAATTCCTCACATTTTTCTGATTCCAAAACATATATTATAAGAGACAAAAGGATTTTTGTATTGAGAAGATATTGATATAATGCATTTATCTCATTTTTGTGATTTCCTGAAAACCAAAAAAAAAACCAAACGTTTTGTACTTGGCAGACCCTTGCCGCAGACACTGTCATGCGGGCCCGGGTACTGGCTGTGCAGGGATCTGCTGATGTGGTTGCGCGAGGCTGACTGGTGGGCCTTCTGCTCGCGAGGGTTAAAGAAAAGAAAAAGGATTGGGATGGGGATCGAACCCACAACCTCACGGTAAGGAGAGGAGCCAAACGTCTGGTGATAACCACTAGGCTGGGCTGGTGTTGGTGATTGACGAAGACACGAACGCATAAGACCCAGCTTGCTACGCGGTAACTCTGAAGAAAAACAAACAGCGCCGGAACTGTAACTCGCCTGACAGCGCGACGGTGCGATTTAGCGGACACGACTGTGGCCACGATACCGCACCGATCTAGGCGAGTAAGGGCTCGAATTAACGAGAGGACATAGGGGTACACATCGGTACAGATATCTCGTGCTAGGACTGGCTGTGCAGGAAGCGTGCTGGCAAGGAATAGGACAAGCACAACGATGCGCGACACGGTCTGGCGGCGGCAGATCTCGTCGTTGCCGACGCTGCAGGTGCTCAGGGTTCTTGTGGCTGGTGTGGGGGTGTGAAGGGGACCATGTACTCGCTCCACAAGCACAGAGTAGGTCGACGACTGTGTGTACTGCAAGGTGTGCTTGCTGGCGTTGGCGCGCATGGAGGTTGCTCGACGGAGAGACGGCGAGATAGAAGAAGAGAGGGAAGAGGCGGCCATGTCTAGCAGATGAAGGGGCTCACCGCGGTGTCATCGGAGTAGTTAGATCGCGTGGAGGTGGTGTAGATCTTGTGCCAAGTTCGCGGACGACGAACTTGGTCTAGCTTCGGTTCACGGCGGCGCTGGGGCTGCTCCGGCGATTTCCAGCGGTGGTGGGAGATACTGGGGAAGTAGAGGAAGCAGGCCACGCTCTTGTACCAGCTGGAACACGAAGGAAAAACACTAGGGAGGCGAGGAAGAGGAACTAGCCGAAGCTAGGGTTGCTTGGGCATGGGTGTCCATGGTGGCTAGCTTGGGAAGGAGGAGGGAAGAGGGATGCCTGGGCTTTCAGATCTCGATCTGGTCAAGATGGTTGGGCTAGGGGATAAGGAGGAAGGCACATGGGAGTGCCTCACTCTTCTCTGTTTCCTTGCCCGAGGGGAAAAGTGAGAGAGGAGAGTCGGGTGGCATATTCTTTCTTTCCCTCTCTCTTGTTCTTTCTTGCTGTTGCCAACGTGAGAGAGGCATGTGGGGATCAGGAAGCTGTGTGGGGGTGTGAGGGTGTGTAAATACATGCGGTGTATGTGTGTATATTTACACATGATTAGGGTTTTTGGGAAAGAAGAAGGGGATTGGAGTTTTTATATAGTCTAAACTAGACTAGATGGGACTAGTTTTAGACAAAACTTTAGACGGATTTAGTGTCAATGATTTAGGCAGAGATCAAGAGACCAAATAAATAAATAAATATTAGAGATGGAGTCTTTATTTAGATAGCTAGATTAGCTAGGAAAATTTGATAGATGGAGTGTAGATATAGGATTTGATAAAAAAAATTTGAACAAGCAAACAAGCTCATAAGAATTTGAATAAAAGAAAGTCACTTAGTGACATTGATATCACATGTGGCTAGAGGCTATGATTGCATGTAGTATGCCATGATGTAGAGATAGGTTAGGTGTAGTTCTCTTTTATTTGTTTTATTAGTTTGAAAACAAACTACTCAAAACTCTTCCAAAACCAAAGCAAAAAATCAAATAGGTAGGAAAAGGAGAGAGAGGAAGCTTGCATGGCCCATGCACAAGTAATAAATGCCACTAATTCTAGTTGTGAAAACAACTATTTTCAGTCATGGTCATATATTCTTGCATGCATGTCAATATTTGAATTAAGGCCAAACCAAAAATACACAAGCTTGCTTCTCATATGGACTAAATAAAGAACATGCATGAAGAGATGGTGGCCAAGCTGGTGTGTGTGATCCACTAGACAAAATATAGCCACAAATATATTCTCACATGAGCATTTATTCACATTCAAACCATATGGGAGCTTATGGAGGAGTTATACTCACATTGCATGCAAAGGGGGACAAGGTAGCTCCCACATTAATATTGTGAAAACAATATTAGATCAAGTATGGAAGTATGAGGAATAGAATGGAACCATACCAACTATACATGAGCTAGAGATAAATATCAAAGGGAGAAATGCATTTGCCCATATATAAAAGGAATGGTGGAAAAGTGTGTGGAGATAAGGGGAGGTGGCAAGGGTGATGGAATAGTTAAAAGATATGCCCCCAACTCAACTTGGGCATCAAACAATTCATCAAGAAGCAAATACATTTTATTAAGAAGCAAATACAATTAATAAATGCATATGAGATAAGAACCAAATGAAAAGGGTTTTATATGATGCTCAAATGCAAGGTGGCATGATGACATGAGCATGATATAATTATGATGCAACAATTCTATGTAGGAAGTAGCCATTATATGGACTAGGCTAGTAGCATTGCAATTGTTAGACAATTGGGATGCTACAGGTTTTGATTTGGTTTTTCCGAGGTTGATCGTGTGTGTGTTGCTATTTGTGCACCCCTGCAGGGTAAATCTTTCTGAAAGCCGTGTCCGCGGTTATGGACGACTTGGAGCACAGTATCTCGATCATAGACAAGCATAACTAAAGTAGTGCTATAAAACTTGACTTAATATATGACTAGTAATCAGATTCAACTATCACGGAATGGATATTAAAATGCCAACAACTGGTGGATCTAGGGTTGTTTTGTGACATGCTGTACCTGCCTAGTAAGTATTGCAACTCCAATGGAATGTGATAAAAGTGCCAACAATTGCTGGGTTTTGGGATTCCTCAAGACAATTATATCTGACTACTAAATGTTCCGACTACAACGGAATGGTGATTAAAACTTCCCACTACTTATGCTATCAGGATGACTCATGCTATCTATATCTGACTAGTAAGTGCTTCAACTATAATCGAATGAATAAAACTGCCAACCGTGTGAGTTTCTCGGTTTGACTTCCTCGTTTGGTCTCGAGGGGGAATACCAGGATGGGTATGTTTGGTGTTACTATCAGGTTGGATCCAGATAGGTCTTTCTTATCCCTCTCTAATAGCCGATAGTTGTATTGAGTCTCTATAGGTTGTTTAGCGCACGCTTCGCTGCCGCTTCAGTCAACCATACCTATGTAGGCGAGAGCCACCGAATTCTAGCCTCGTCGTGTACTAGCCTCAGTACTGACGCTCCTCTTTTTTCTTTGCCCTTTGTCGGAACCCCCTTTTGTTTTAGCAGGTTTGCGATCAACGTCGTTAGCAGGGTTACCCTTTCGGCTTGGCCTAGGCAGGGTTATGAACGCCATTGGTTATTCTTCAGGGCTCTTAGCCCCATTTGCATCTTGTCCGTACTCGGACGCTGTATCGTTTTCAAGGTGATTTGGATCTTTGTAGTGTATATCTGTATTCTTGACTCTTGGAGTCGTGCTGTATATATATCTGTTCTGTGGGTCACATCGGGGACTGTTGTGTAATGGTATTACTTCGTTTTTCACCCGCACGAAAGTGCCTGGTGGGCGTCCTTGAATCGTTTCTATGCGGGTTTGGCGGAAGGGGCTAAAACTTGTATAGGGCCGATTCGAGGGTGTTACAATAGGCTATGCACATATTAGTTACTCCTTTGGATTCTAAATGAGTGTCACGGTTTTGAATTAACTCTAGTTCAAAATTGTGACACTTATTTAGGATCGGAAGGAGTACTAACTACATATCATGCTCTTCATGATATTGTTGGCTCGGAACTCGGTTCCGAGTATGAAAATCCCATGTTCAACATTTGGTTGCACTTGTCAATATCGCCGCACATGGTTGATCCCTCATTAAAAGCTTTGTCTAGGAGTGGTTTTTATTGTTCTATCACATGGCAATTTTCTAGTGGATTTATGATGCATGGTCATAAGGTTTATGATATGATTTTAGAGATACCTTCTCCGCGAGGAATGCCCAATCTATATGGCCTTGGGTTTTCCTTTTTTAAGATTTGTAGCGCATGAATGGTTGACTTTGCTTAGCATTGTCAAGTAATTCATAATATATATGGTTGTATGAATCAATCACTGTAAAATTAATAACATATCGATATAGAGGCCGAGTTTTATATAGATTCTCCTTTTTGGAAAAAATCTAGTAGAAATAAAATGGTGACAACATAGCGGATTAGTCTGATACTATTAAGAGTAAGTATAGAAGACACACATTCTAACAAAATTTTTGGTGATATAGGACATGACTATTCTATCATCATGCACGGAGTAATATTATATACATGTCTCTACAATAAAGGAGTTGATAGAATAGTAATCTATCGTAATTGAAATACATTCTTAAACCGTAAGAAATTTGGGAAAACATTATGAAAGAAAAAGTTGGGCCTACAACATATCTTTCCAAATCCATATCATTTGCATTATTTTGATAAACGGTTGAAAATTGTGTCCAAATACCGTCCCTCGTTTTTGAATAGATTCGGATTTTGGTATTTTCAAAATTAGTCAAAAACCTTTACCAATTTGAAGAAACTTACAAAACGAAAAAGTTGCAAATTTCCATTATCTTTCCAATCTTATATCATTTAAACCATTCCGATGAATGATTTGAAAGCTGAGTTCAAAATACCTTTAATATGGGTTTTATCAAGATTTCCATTGTTTCAAAATAATATTTAAACGGTTGGAAATTTGAAAAAAGTTAGAATACAAAAAGTTGGATATTTTCTATAGCTTTTCAACATTATATCCTTTACGCCATTCCGATAATCATTTTAGAGACGTGGAGAAAAATCACTACATAGGTACAAAGGAGTATCATTGTTTACAAACTAGCAGTATGCTTCTTCACATTGGGCGTTCGGGTTACCCCAAAAATTCAGGTCAGGTATTTTAGGTTTTACAAAATTCGGGTTTCCAGAAATGACACCCAAAATTCTTCCGAAAAATTGATACCCGACAATTCAGTTACCAGACAAATCAGGTTCAGGTAATCCATAATTCCCTGAAATACAACACACTAAACAAAAATTACATCGTCTTGTATACATATTTCCATGGCTATTGTGCTCAACACGGATGCTAGTCACTGGCCTCGCGTTGTAGATAAGGTTGAGTGACGAGCGGCACAACAAAAGTAGTAGGGGCGCAGGGCAGCGGTGTGTTGAGAGGCATCATGTGATCCTCGCATCGTCATTATCATTCCCGTGCTAGAGAGTTGATGGCAAGCGAGCACCGATTTCCGGCGGCATGGTGGCTTGGGAAGGTCAGGGGTGTGCTAGGGTCTAGGAGATCGAGCATTGCAGTGAGAGGTGGATGCGATGACCGGTCGCAACACGCCATCCAATTTAGATTCGACGGTTGTGTGATGTTGTGGCGACCGGGTCAAGGAGATGGGGAAAGGTCTAGATTATACACATGTGTGGGAACGGGTAAGTTTAGTTTGTGGTTTTGGACTAGGCCTGGCCTATTAGGGGGATTTGTTACTGGATTGTGGGTTACTCGGGCAAATCGGGTACCGTGTGACGAGGGGTGATCTCGGCAATGCCCATGGTTATGGATTTAGTGTTTCAAGGAAGATAGAGCGATGGGGATTTCGTCGGCTTAACGGACAAACAAGGGAGGCGATTTACCCAGGTTCAGTCCCTCGTAGAGGAAACCCTACTTCCTGCTTGTTTGTTCGTATTATCATTGGAGAGTACAAACTCGTTGAGTCGTCTAGATGCGATCTCACTGAGAGAGAGAGGGAGAGGGAGAGAGAGAGAGAGAGAGAGAGAGGTGTGCGTATTGTAAGATTGGTTGCAATAATAGCAATAATAGGCATCCGAAGGGTAAGGCTTCGGGTAAGGCTTCCGTTGGGCCGCACCATATATAGCAATAATAGGCATCCGAAGGGTTATGCCCATGTCACCGTGAGTTACAACCAGATTTTGCTAAATAAAATTTGGGTTTCTAAAACTGCTAACCGATCTAGTGTTTGGGTTTTTTTAGGTTCGGGCTAGACGGGTTTGGGTTTTTCAGATTTAGGCTTCGGGTATTGGGTTTTAGAGTGGATGCTCCTGTCAAACAAAGAAGTACATATTTCTCGTGAGCAGTATGGGACACAACTCATGATAGAATTTAGAGAAGTTGGGGGGGGGGGGGGGGGGGGGGGGGGGGGGGTTAGCTGTGTGGATGTGTACATAATGATATTAAAAATGGAAAGTTTACTTAACAAACATTGAACGTTAACCTCGCTAAACTTAGGAAGTATATCGAACTAGATTAAAACCAAATGTACAAAAACAAAATTATAAGAGTATTATGAATGGGAGTTCATATACTTACTCGAGAAGTATAGAACTTTGGTTCCATGAATTATACAGTTCATCTATGAAGTGGAGAAGAACATATACTTCATCGGTCAAAAAGAAGTAGGCATGCACAACCACTATAGGGAAGTACAACAGATTCATTTTTGAAAAAGTCTCTGTGAAAATGTGCAGAAATAATAAAATTGACTCTAGGAAGTACACACGGTGACTCTGGAAAGTACACACGAACAGTGTCGAAAGTATACACAGTGAAACCATGAAGTACACAAGCTAAGTTTTCAAAAGTTCAAAACTACTGCTCTAGGAAGTACATGCAGTGACTACGAAAGTACACACAACAACAACGGGAAATACACATAGTGATGACGGGAAGTACAGAGGATCAACTTTGGTAAGTGTGGAGTCCGCGAGAAGTGCTAAAAAATAATAAAAGCGTCCCCAAAATTGTGTAAGTACAAACACTGGATGTGGGAAGTACACACGATGATGACGACTGGAAGTATAAATGTTCAGTTTTTGAAAGTACAGATTCCACGCGAAGTGCTAGAAAAATGATAAAATCACTATGGGGTAGTACACAGATATGACAACAGAAAGTATAAAAGGTAATGACGGGAAATACAAAAGTCCAGTTTCTGAAAGTGTAGTGTCCACGTGAGAAGCTAGAAAAAGATAAACTTATTACATGGAAGTACTCACATATGAGAACGGGAAGTACAAGTATTGATGATGGGAAGTAAACAAGTTTAGTTTCAGAGGTGTATTACCCGGCAAGTGCAAGAAATTAATAAAATTATCTATAAAATGCAGGAAACACATATAGTGATTCAGGTAAGTACAAACAACTAGTCTCAAAAGTACAAGGTGAAACCATGAAGTTCAAATGTTAAATTTTTGGAAGAACACTAACCAATGAAGTTTTTAAAAATATAGGTGAGAGGAAGTGCACTTTCTTTTTCTAGTAGGTGCACATTTTCTTCAAATTAGGTTTAGATTAATAAAATCCATCCTCTATTGCATAATGATAAATTTGGGTTTCATACACCCCCACTACCCACCCCCTAAGTCGTAGTGTACACATGTAACGTGCCTTCTCTGGTCTAGCGTCTCGGCTTCGTCGCCTGTCACCGTTACAAGTCATAAGGGGACGAATCCTCGAAAAATGTTAGGGTACCAAGGATTTGTTGCTTGTCAAGGCTACCATGTCGACCACAACTTAGGCTCGGTACTCTAACACGTAGGCTACCGTGCCAATAAACAATGAGGGTCGGCTTAAATGACAATAAACAAACTAGCTAGGTTGTAATTACTTAGAGGTCACATAATAAGATAATTTATTACTACTAGAACACCAATACCGAGAAAATAAAGAATAATCCAAGTATAAAAGGGAAGTGCATACTACGCATACAAAAGGTTTAGTACAGGAAACTAGGGTGCACACGGTGACGTCATGATCCAGGGAGTACAAAAATATGAGAGAAGGAAATGCATGTATTGATGTTGGGAACTACATTTTTTCAGTTTCAGAAGTGTAGAGCCTCCCATGAAGTGCAAGGAGAATAATGTTATCATCCCCAAAAATGTAGGAACAACAGGCGCTGATAACAGGAAGTGCGAGAGTTCACTTTCAGCAGTACACATGTTAAGTTCTAGGAAGTACACTAACCCAAATGTAGGAAAAAAAATGAGAGAATTCCTTACTTGGCCCTGGTTGAAATTTGGCTTCCTTTTCTGGCCCTGGACAAAATTTTGTCCTTTTTTGACACCTAATATTTACTTGGTTTGTTTTTTTTTTTGCAAAATTCCACCGATCTATTAATAATCATCAACAGTAGTACAAAGAGGCCTAAAAATAATAAATTACAAGTAGGTCGATGAACCACCTAGCGACGACTAAACAGTAGCACGAGCCGAAGGCGCGCCGCCGTCCTCGCCCCTCCATCACCGGAGCCGGGCAAAGCTTGTCGTAGTAGAGCTTGTTGTAGTAGAAAGACTGGAAGTCGTCCTGCTAAGGCCCCAAAGAACCAGCGCACTTGAGCAGCAACCGTCGCCAATGATGACATCCGTAGATTGGAAGAGACTGACCTAAAATTACACCAACTAACACGAAAACCGACCAGATCCGAGGAGATCGGTCGGACACATGACTCCACGCGCCCTCCGTTAGCGCTAGACGCACCACCGGAGCGAGGATAGGGCGGGGAGGACCTTATTCTGACTTCAAGATGTAGCCATCGCCTCACCATCCCGAAGAAGACACAAAAAAACAGACTAAACGAAAAACGAAAAACCTCCCGCCGGCGAGAGCCGTGGTCCGTCATACCTCCAAGGCCCTAAGGCCACCGGAGGCGAAACGGACCGCCGACGTCGCCGGCGGAGGGAAGGGAACCCTAGATGGATCTTGAGCAGCCGTCGCCTCATGGCCTCGAGGGCACGCACACGTACCGGTTCGTTATTTGCCCTCTAGTGCAATTTTAACACCAGCGGTGTTAACTAGGTGTCTAAGATGACACTTTTGCCCCTCGTGGAATACGTGACAAAAATGCACCTGAAATGCAAAATGCAATACATTCATGCGCTGCTTAAAGAAGCGAGTTTTGGTCGCCGTCTGACTTTGATTCTGGGCAAAAAAAACGTGTATACGTATACGTAGCCGTGCTTGCCCCTTCGCCTAGGCCAAGATGTGAACTCGTTGTGCGGCTCTGACCTTTGAGTGGCTCGATCGTGGCATCAGAAACGAGACCACCACGACTTGACGACACCGTGGAGGCCGTGTGCGCCAGAATCTCCATCCCGCCGCCGCCCCGCCACTCCACGGCTCCATGTCCCGTCGGTGGCCCGCCCATCCACGGTCCACGTCTCGCCAGCGCGCTGCTAGGCCACTCTGTCCTGCCGAATGGCCGCCTCCTAAAGAGCTCGCAGATGGATGCTCCGTTGCCGCACCTTCTCCCTCCGCCGCAGCACCTTCCGCCGCCATGCCCGGGTCGCCAATCGCTGCTCCCTTTGACGTCGTGTTTGGGCTGACCTACAGAGCCCCGTCGCCGCCCTCTACTCCAATGGCTATGCCTCGGCCGCCGCCGCCTCCACCACCACCGTTGTCGCTCCGCCAGGATTAGCGGCCGACGCCTCTACCACAACCGCCATCGCTCAGCTAGTGTTAGCCGCCGCCGCCGGGTCTCAGAAAGAGGAGGGAGGGGACGGGTCGGGACAGAGGAGGGAGGGTCGGGTTTGGGTCGACACAAGTGGTTCCGTTTTCTTGTTTCTTTGACAAATCAACGATCTCTCGATCGAGCCAAGGGTATACAACTCTAGAAAAAATTGGTTTAACGGGAGAAGCTAACAGAAGTGACGGTAGGACCAAATAAAGAACCAAGTGAAGATATGCTGTCAAAAAGGGACGGAAAATTTGTCTATGGCCAAAAAAGGAAACCAAATTTCAATTAGGGCCAAATAAGGAATTCTCTCGAAAAAAATAATGCAACATGTGCAAGAAAGTGCACATGCTTGTTTCCATACGGGCATATGTCACACCCAGGACAGTTCAGAGAAGTGCACATGAAAGTATAGAAGTTCGCTTGATACGAAAATAATACAACGAAACAGTTCTCCCTACTATTATTTCCTAGATATTTTTTTAAATACTAGTTAGTGTGCACGCGCATCGCACGTCTTCGCAGTAGAACACATATTTTGAATCATATTATGTTTCATGAGGTTTCCTTTTATGAATTTTTTGTTTCTCTCTCTTTTTTGAAGTTCATAAGTGCTAAATCTGGGCCTAAAGATGTCCATGTTTTCTCAAATCAAGCTCATTTCTGTGCATTTTACTCCCCTCGTTCACAATTATAAGACGTTTTAGTTTTTTTCTCTCTAAAACCCATGTATCTAGACCCGTTTCATTGCACAGATTCACTTATTTTGTCCGTATATAGTCTATTGAAAATTTGAAATATGTAAATCTTCTTATAATTCTGAACGGAGGTTGTACATATAGAAGGTTGATCAGATCACGACGCTATCAACCAAACAATATCTATGTGATCACACTTCCACTTGAACTCTGTGACGATCATCACAAAGGTCCATGCTTATCAGAGATAGCTGAATGGGAACTTCTTGACAAATGACAACTCACAAGGTAATCACGATCAGATTCAAAAAGTTCCAATACAAGTGTACACACTGTTTTTCACAGCATTTAGCATCACGTTTGTCTACACGATTCCACACAGTGCATGCACTCATATGTCAGGGGACATTAGTGTCTACAAAATAGCAATCTATTATAGTTGGATGGAATATATGAGATAATAAACATGAACATCACTCGTTTTAACATATGTAGTATCAATGATATAAAGGAAAAAATATCTTTTACCACCAGAAAACTAAAGTGAGCATCTGAGGCTGCAATTGCAAAAGGAAGCAAGTATTCAGAGCTGAATATAAAGCCAATTAGTAGATGAAATGTCTTTCACCATCTAAGGATATCCAAAGTTTTTGGTGGCAGCGAAGCAAATAAGAGTTGGACCTGCATTCGGCATTGACCGAGCTGCCCGTTTGCTAGGATTCCGAGATTCCAAACTTGAGAATCCTCCCAGAACAATAAAAAAATAGAAAATGGCAACCATATACCAAGATTGGATTGAAACTTACATTCGAGTTGGCACGCCATATAAGTTGATTCTCTAGTTATTTTGTCTTTTTCTCTTCAGACATTCGTGCAAACCAACCTGGATGAGTTGTCTCGGTTTTTATCATGGTAAAGGCATATCAGCATCTACATCTCCACTATCTGATATCGCCAGATCAAGCTATTGTTGTATTTTGTTAATCTATCCCTTATTTGTCTCTGAGAAACATTTATCTCTATCTGATTATTTGAAGAGAATGTGTTTCCAAACATCATCTTAAAATGCACGAAAACATCTAATTTAGTCAAGCATGCACTGCTGCACTGTAAACATCTATAGCTACAGGAATATACTCGCCGAAAAGCAGCGTACACGGCATACAGTGTTTTATGCTCCGATGACGAAATCAATCTTGATGCTTAACTGTGAAGAAAAAAAAGCTGCAGTACCAAATGAAGGGGGCACCGGCACAATAAACTGAGGCCTCACTAATTTATTTACTTGTGTGGGGAAGGGGCCTCGTCTAGTTGAGGGGCGAAGGGAGCAGCAATGTGGGGTTGGTTCCAGAACAACAGAATATACTACGGCTTGCCAGTGCGTTTGTTGGCTGCCCGGAACCATAAGCCTCCTGCGTTCGACGGAGACGATGGCATGAAGGTGCGGGCATCATGGTATGAATCCTGATCCCTCCATGGCCAATGGACACGACCGCATCGCGTCGCAAGACGCCAGGTGGTCCGCTCGAGGAGGTAGCGGCGACTTCGTAGCGGAGGGACGCGGCGGCAGTGGCATCAAGGACTCAAGGTAGAGTGGAATCTGCGGCCTCCTCGCAGCGGAGGGACGCGGCGGCGACACCGAGGTAGTAAAGTCTACGGCCTCCTCACAGCGGAGAGGGGCAGTGTTACAGGTGTTGGGATCCAGTCGTGGCGCTGGCCGGAGGGAGCGGAAATGGGGATGGGCGTTTGGGCAGGGCTGCGGCCACGACAACACGAGCGGATTAGGCCGCGGAGTGCAGCAGTTTTGCATGTGTGATTTGTGCGAGGGGAATCAGGAATTGATGGAGGACCGGGTGTTAGGTGGTGGCAGGGCTGTAATTACTCTGACAATGTTGAGGTGCGATGTCATTGCAGTGATCTGGACCGTTGGATCTACATGAATTGACGGTTGAGATCAATTGTTCCTGCCATGTTTGTGTTTTTATAAGTAGTGGAGATGTCTTTGCTTAGATACCTGTATATTTCTAACTTAATAAGAATCACTTAATTCAAAAGTCTGAATGGGAGTCAAATGATTCTTTAGATGCCCATAAAATGGTTTCCGAGCTTTGACCGCGACCCCCCCCCCCCCCCACTTAGAAGCTGATTTTGAGGTTACCAAAACCAGCCTACGGCCGCTAATTGTAATAGATGTGCATGGTTGTGTCGAGCATTTTGAGTGGTAGTAGACCCGAAATAGACACCTTACGAGCAAGTTGCAACTGTTTTACTAAATAGCTTTGCATAACTGCGTCATGCAGTACAAACACATAACCCAAGAAGCACAAATACATGTCGAGGAAAGTTCGAATACCCCGTTTCTCTGGACGGAAATCTATTGGGAAAATCCCATTGTTGTGAGCTCTTATCACCACAACGGTAGGCCCGAATGATTTTTATGGTAGAATATAACTCTACTTTCATTATCAATTTCATTACACAATGAATCAAATAATCTAGCTTGCCAATTTCATGTTGTTATCTTGCAAAGAATGCAAAATATGTGAACGTATCACAAATTATTTGTAAAGCTTAAAGATGGTGAAAATGATCTATACAAAAAAAATTACAGTTTTTCTGTAGATTTTCAATAATATCATTTACTCAATTCCGATAAGTGGTTTAGAAACTTGGACAAAATTCACTACATAGGTACAAAAGAACAGCTGACTTTTTGCGAACGAGCAGTACGGTTGCTGTCATATAAAATAGTACAGATTTCTCAAGAGCGCAGTATGGGAAATGTACATACTATTAATTTTTCATCGATTATTCAACAGTTAAATATATTTAATTTAGTCATATCTACACAGCTTTAAGTTTATTGTTCAATTATAACATAAATTGCAAGCAACATACGATGGGCGCGCACCCTACATACACAACTTCTATTCTTATTTTAGTATTACCTCTGTTCCTAAATATAAGATATTTTGGGAGTCTAAACTAGACTCAAAATGTCATATTTAGGAACAGAGGGAGTGTCTATAGATGCATCTATATATAATTAATATAGGACTACAATTGTCCCATCTCCCGCAATACATGACATGAAACTTCTGGAATTCCTAGGTTCCCAAATTTGGAGAATGGGACGCTGACACATACCACGCATGGAGCTACCACATGATTTTCGACAAGATCAGGGGCAGGCCTGAGTCAGGGACGGTCTATCATATATATAAACGACTGAATCTACTTGCACACTAATTAAAAGTTGATATGCTCCACATAAATCTTACATCTACAAGTATGTGAAAACAACCTGGTCATTGCATGTCTTTGCCAATTTCCTGTATATAACATGTAAGAGCACCTGTTATGTATGCATAGAGGGATACTCTACCCAACCATCAGCTTTCCATTCGGTCATATATATCTTATAAAGTCCAAAGCATAGTTAGGAACTTTTGAACAAGCTAAAAATAAAATCAGGCGTGTCAATAATAGAATGATACATGTGCGAGCAAGGTTATGTGGAAATAGTTATTGATATGAGGTCTGATTTTTAAAAAGTAAAGAGATATGATAGTATTTTAGGGATTTGAAATTAGGTTAGGTCCATTATATTTTTTTGCATAGCTCACAAATGAACTGCAATTTTTGAATGGACACAAAATTGTTTTCTAAAAATGGAGTGTGTGGGCTCTCGATAACACTTCGTAGTTTTCCGACTCAAACTTATTAATTTTCATTAATAAAAGTTTATAAGATATTAGGACAAATTAAATGCATGTCATTTTCCTTTTTGGATGGAAAATGCCAAGTTCTTTGGATAGTATAACACAAATACAAGTCATAAGTGATTTGAAAAAAATAGAAGTCAAAAGTGCTATTTTTAATAAATAATCAACGACACTTCTTATGAATTGGAAGAAGTATAGACAGGGGTAATTGACCAATTAAATCGGTCCATTAGGCCATGTACAATACAAGATGCTTACATGTGCGCTTAGCAAAATACACTAAGCAGTTTCTTTAGCACCACTGCTTATTTATATAGGAGAGGGTGCCTAGTTAGACATCTAACTAGTCTATCTATCTATCTACTAATTTTCCTTGAGGTAGGTTAGTCTTCAACCAATATTTTTCCGTCCGTTTTTTTGTTGGACGATATTGCCCATAGCTGTTTGAAGGTATTACATGGCATGCCACCGCCGAGTCAATAAGCGAAGCGCTCAGCGCCTGGACGACATCTCCCTGTCAGACCCGAACGACCACCACCACGCGAATCCTATCCACTAGCCCCTTTCCCCCTCGTCTCTCCCATCTTGGCGGCGGCGGCCGGTCGGAAAAGGAAGCCAACGGCGGGGGTTCACAGAGGAAGGGCAACGGTAAGCTCGCAGGCGTTGGGGCAGTCCGTCCCTTATCTTTTACCTTCGTCTCCTAGGCCCTTGCCATGGTGGTCGGGCGGTAAGCTCGCAGGCGTCGGGGCAGTCCGTCCCTTATCTTTTACCTTCGTCTCCTAGGCCCTGGCCATGGTGGTCGGGCGGCTGGTCAGGACAGGTGACGGGGGCCTCGGCTCCGGCGTGTTATCCAGGGAGAGCCTCCGGCCTCCCTCTCTCCGGCTGTATGGGGCATGTACAAGTTGACGGCGCTGGAGCCTCGACCAAGTACGCCATGCTTAAGCGCGTCGTCGTTGGCCGCGCGGTGCATCTCGTTTGATTCAGGAGGAGAACGATGGCATGTTATGTTTCCAGTTTATGCTCTACACGTGAACTCGTGAAGGGATAATCAGTTGGAAAAAAGGAGAATGGTCCGACCATGTATCCCTACAAAGTTCTGATTCTGATTGATCTATAGATAATTCACCGCTGCATATCCGAGGCCTCTCCGAGCCGTACAGATTCACGCCGGCGCCGGCCGGCGATCTCCGGTACCAATTTTACTTAGCTATCAGTCAGCTCTCACACAATTTTCGGTAATCCCAAGCAAGAAGCATGCTCCCACGTTTCCAGCATACTTGGGAAAACATAAGCTGACCACTACTGCTATGACCACTGGCCAGGCCACACATGTATGCTTGTGTTTTCAATTGTGTGTCACAAATCAGTGCCCAATAATTAGGAAATTATTTTTATTGATTAACAAGAGAAAGAGACAAAAAAAGTAACTAATGCCATAGAATTTATCGAGTCATGTGGTTATAGTATCTGTCCATAACAAGAAGAAGCAAAGAAACACAATCCAACAAAAGACAAAAAAACTGGTATGAGTTTCAGTTCAAAGTGTACGTAGATTTTAACTCAGGAATTTTAGTAGCAGCCTATCATTTATTACTTCAGTACACTTTGAAATTTGATCTGATCACGAGTTGCAGTAAGATCAACATCTGAACATAAGAGATGGATTAACCTTTGGCTATATTGGGTATGACGGGTGTATATTTAGGTAGTACAACAATCAACTAACTGGGTGGCATTTATTTTGGAGGACTTTTACGGTACCCTCAAATCGTTTTGGTCCATTTATTTTCATGAATTGGAAGGTCCAGATTAGTTTATACTAGTGCTCAAAACATGGGTAGTATTAGTTGTACTAGTGCTAAAACATCGGTAGTATTAGTTGGTCAAGGGGCAAAACTGGCAAACCTGCACTAATCCGTAGCCCGTCCGTTGGACTAAGTTGTACAGTAACATCCATGACAACACCTTCTTCTTCGATGGAACATCAACGACATGGTGTCAACGTCGTCAACGCCGAAGTGTGTGGAAATACGGCCAGCCAGATCCGGTAGAATCTGTCAGGCGCCGATCACTGTCTCTTCCATCTAATTTTATTATGAATGTTTCGTGGAGAAATTGATCAAAATTTGTTGATTTGGCTATGAGTTTCCATCAATAGAACGAGGGAATCTCGTCTGAATTACGCTCGCATGGTCTAATTCCATGAATGAGCTGTTCTTTCATGGTGTAATCCATTGGCTGGAACGCACGCCTCCAGCACTAGTTCAGATGAGAGGCCGTCCCGCGCGGCAGTGCCAGAGCTGCTGCATGGATGTTTGGCCGTCGTCTTCCACGGCCGGCCGGCCGGCCGCCATGCCCATACATACGAGTCTTTTTTTCTTGCGAACATCCAAGAAGGAGATTGAGAATCTGTTACCGGGATCTCAGCCATATTTAGTGGGACAACGATTGCCACATGATACGATTTTCTCCCTAAATAGTCTAGAATACCCTTTGAAAATCAATGGCCAGATTTAATTTATACTAGTCACCGCTCACCACTAGCGTAAAAATAGTCTTATTTTGTGCAATTTTAATCTGTTAAGGGAGCTATTAGTTTAGTAGTTTACCGCATACAGCGGCAGAGGTTCATAGGGGAGTGAGGCATAAGATTCTATTATTTTATTGTTAAGAATACACAGGTGGGTTACTATTTTTTAGAACAATAATCCTATGGAAACAAACGTATGGAATAACTTACGGGCTGACGTGGTTGGCTAGCGGTTGGTTCTAATTTTTTTTCCTTCCTCAAATTGTGGAGCACCTACTGATCAGCTGTGCGATGCGGTGGTTGTCCGTAAGAAATTTTTGTAGAAAGGGTCCGTAGACGTAGCATTACTCTTTTTAGAATTCGTAGCAAACACAAGGCTGCGACGAGCTTAACATAGTTGAAGTACAATCATAGACCAAACCCGAGATTACTATATGAGAATCAAGGGGAGAAGGGAACTCAATGTTTTCCTTTAGCGCTTATATGCTCTGTATTAATGTTCGTTACAATATATACTTCAATGTGACACTTGAGAGAGATAAAGTCGCAGCAACGCGTGGACATTTAGCTAGGTCTTTACAAAGTATATTATCATCTTTGGTTTATTTTTATTACATAAGTTTTTTGTATCACTATGCAAATGAAGTCGAAGTGGTGTGTATACTATGCAAATAAAGTTAATGTGATGTTGTACGAGAATATTAAAGTTAATGTGATGTTGTACGAGAATATTTTAAATGTGTCAAGAACGTACCGTAACTAATATTAGCTAGGTTATTGCTTTCCATGTATATGATATCAAATTATGCGGGGTGAATCTTTCTGAATAGTAGTATGTGGCTATTTTCTCTATACCCGAAAATTTGTTCATTATAAATTTACCTCTCAACATGTGCGACGATAAAATAAATTAAGAGACCGTGGCAACACACAGGCATTCAGCTAGTATGAATAAACACCCGTGCTTACATTGTAGATGCCCTTACAGGCCATTCCTCCCCGTCCATCGTCTGTCGCTGCGCCTCCTCCCAAGATGGTCGGGCAACCGTGCGGCCTGGTAAACATTATTGCTGAAGTTGCGCGCAACATCAAAGAGGCGGTGGAGACGGCTCTCCAGAACAGGGAGGATCGCATTGAGATTGGCGAGCTTGCGAACAAAGTTAGCACGTTCCTGTCGCAGCTCGTGGTTGAAAAGATGGCGGACGAGCCGGTGATGCAGGGCGCCCTGGAGAAGCTCCTGGCGACCTTCCGCCGCGCCCACAGACTCGTCACTGCCTGCCAAAGAAGGAGCTTCGCGATCGTGTGGCTGTCCAGCACGCCTGGTCGACTCTCCACACAGCTACACGAGGTGATGGATCAGATTGCTTCTAACATCGCTGACATGACGGCCATCGTCCTCCCCTAAGGTATATACAAGTTAGTACTCCTTCTGCGTAGAAATATAAGACGTTTTAGCTTTGTGAAATGATGTATCTAGAAGATTTTTGTGTATACATTTGGAGCGAACGGAGGGAGTACTGCGTACCATTTGCTTACCGTTGTTACCCGCGGATCAGGAACCAGCCTGTTGCACATGCACATGGTCGGTAATTAGCGGCGTCGAAAATAAACACGCATGACTCAAAACTCAAATGTATAAGAGATTTTTATTAATTTGTGAAGACATAAGATGTCATTAGCTTTGTAACAAGTACATGTGGCTGTGTCATTTCAAATTTATGTCATTAGATTTGTATATCAAGAATACTTATGTGTCATGTAATTTGTATTGTATAAACCATACACCGTAGTGTAAATATTAGTCAAATGTACTTGTGTTACCGGATGAAAATACAGCTTACATTTTGCTGACGGAAGGAGTACAGTAAAGATCACTCACCCATCCATGGCGGCACGGCTAAGTCTTCAGGTGACAACCTTCCAGGGTGGTGGCAGCGGATTTTCAGTTGCGTGCCTAAGCCTTACAGAAGCCTTACAGAGTATGTCATTTGGCCGCTATGGAAGCAGCAGCGTAGCATAAGAGTTTTTTGGGCAAGGCGATTACTGCAGTCTCATGCCTTAGTAGTACGGCTGAGCAGCTCTTTTTATTTGAAAAAATAAATCAAAAATAGGATTTCAAAGTTTAAAATTATCTGAAAATAAATCTGGATGTGGTTAAAAGATGTATACTCCAAGCATGTAAAATATCAATGCAAAATAACTTGTGCCCATGTTGGTGCGTTGGTGGTTTGTCACCAACGTTGTTTATGGTAAATGGTAGAGAAGATGACCGTCGAGGTTAGGATGTTGGCCTCAGTTTTATAAGTCAACATGTTCGACCTTGTGCTTGGCATCTTAAAATAATTTATGGGTTTAGAACATGTACAATGGTAGAAAAGATCTATTGCCATCCATATAATCTAGAGAAGACAATAAAAATAAGTCATACAATAGTAATACGGACTTTTGGCTCTCGGCCACACACACCCCCATAACTGGGAAAATAAAAAATAATTAAAAAAGGTTAAAATTTTCTAACTTTTTTGAAATCAAGGATGATCAGGTATTGTACTCGTAAAAAAATATTTAGAAAGGAAAAAAATTCGCTTGGTCTTCGAAAAAAAAAACAAAAAATATGACGTATCACGGGTTAATAGTACGTAGTCATGGGCGTTTCGAGTTTTTTTACCTAGGTCACAATGAAAGTAATTCCTTAGGAAAAATATTTTTATACAAGTACGACACCTGGTCATTTTTTATTTCAAAAAAGTTAGAATTTGTTTAACCTTTTTTTAATTATTTTTAATTTTTTCCATTTATGGGTGTGACACCCGGAAGCCACACTGTAATTCTCATACAATAGGCCATGTCTTATTGTCATCTCTAAGAGTATCTCCATCTAGGCCCCCAAGAGCCCCTCCAGGGGTGCTTTTTTGCGCTGGTGAACGAATTTGCACCCAGTCAGGCCCTCACGAACCGCAAATTCGTCGGTTTGGGCCGAAGTTTGCGTCGGCATTTCCAGGCCGAACCCAACGTGTTGGGGTTCGCTTGGGGGCGCCTGCGAAAGCAAAATCTCGGGCCCAAATTTCCCTAGACAGATGGGCTCACCCTGCCAGTGAGTCGAACCGCGTTGTCCTCATCTTCTCGTCTTCTGTGTCGTACTAATGGCCAACGCTGGTCTCCTTTGCAAGCGAGCCATCGCGTCCAACCGCCATGTGGCAAATTAATGTCGGGCCATCTCTTGGTTTTCCGCCCACAAGTCCCACCGTCTACACCTCTCCCGCCCTCGCCCAGCCCCTATAAATCCCACATTCTACACCTCTCCCGCCCTCGCCCAGCCCCTATAAATCCCACATTCTCGTAGCGAGCTCACACCCCCAGCAAAAGAACCCACCGGAGAGCAATGGCAGAGAGATATCCTACGACAATGCGGCGCCCAACGGCTTCAGCCGCCGCTGGCTCCATGAGTCTAGCTATCAGGCGTCGTTAGACTTCTAGTGCCCGCCGACCTGGAAGCTCACCGTCAGAGGCGTGCCGGTGCCTCCCGTCCCCGTCAGCCATGAGTTCCTTAGCCGCATCTAGGAGGTCTTCTAGGGGCGAGCTCTCCGACAAGAAGCGTGCCGATCCTGCATTGGCCACCGACAACCACCAGTCCTAGATCGCATACTTGAACAAGCAGTGAGCCCAGGAGCTCACCGCCTACGAAGGTGGAGGCCCCCGTTCGACGAGGGGAAACTCCGTTGGCCGCACTCTACGGTGGGGGGGGGGGGGCGCATGGGCGCACCATTGATACGTCCATTTTTCATCACTATTCTATGTCATAATTCACTGTTATTCATTGATATATTTCGTATTGAGAGGTGATACCTATGTTATTTCATCTGTTTTTACATGGTTGATAACTTTTGGAACATGGACCGCTGCAGTCAGGATTTTGATGGAAAATGTGCTGTTTGGAGGCAAAATTCGCGAAGATCAGAAAATCCGGAAAAATATACGGAAAATCCTATTTTTCCAGAAGACGAAGGAAGCCAAAAGGAGGGCTGGAGATGGGTCACAGGAGGCCCACACCACCCCTGGCGCGGGCCAGCCTAGGCCACGCCACCAGGTGATGTGGCCGCCCTGGTCCATCCCTGGCACTCCCCTCTAGCGTATATTATCCTCCTGAAACCCTAAGACTCGGGGAGCGACCACAGAAAGATTTCGCCGCCTCTGCGGGACGGAAAACACCGAGAGAGAAAAGATCTCTCCAGCAGACAGATTTCTGCCAGGGGAATTCCTTCTCGGAGAGGGGAGATCGTCGCCATCAACACCATCATCAAGCTGGACTTCATTGGGATCATCATCATCATCACCACCATCATCACCATCAACACCCTCATCACCATCTCCATATTGCTGTAACAATTGCGTTGAATCTTGCATAGTTCTTAGGGGAAACTTTCCCGGTGTTGATTACTCTTTGTAGTTGATGCTATTGAGTGGAACCATTGAATTATTGTTTATATTCAGATTGTTATACATCATTATTCCATCTCTGATCATGATCTATATGATGTCTTGTGAGTAGTTCGTTTTGTTCTTGAGGATATGAGAGAAGTCATGTTGTTAGTAGTGGAGTTGTGTTGAGAAAGATTCAATAGATTGTTATTTAAGTTATGGTGTACTTCTTCTAGTGGTGTCATGTGAACGTTGACTACATGACACTTCACCTATATGGGCCTAGGGGAATGCATTGTGTATTTGGCTACTAATCGTAGGGGTTGCCGGTGTGATAGAAACCTGAACCCCCGTTAGAAAACCATTGAACAAGAGACGTAAGAGTCTTAGAGTTTAAAGATGTGGTTAGGTTTCTACCTTAATTACTTTCTTGTACTTACGGATGTTTGCAAGGGGTTTAATCACAAGTATGTATTAGTCCTGGATGGGTCGGTACATTAGCATAGGTTTACCCACACAACACTTAGCAAGCTAAAGAAGATTAATCAACTATATGAAGCGAAAGCACTTGACAGTCTTCCCATGTGTCCTCGAGAACGTTTCGTCATCTTAAGTAATACAACCGGCTTGTCCTTTGCTGCATAAAGGATTGGGCACTTGCTGCATTTATTCCTACTGTCTTTTATTTACTCGTACTTCGTTTACTTGCATTATCAAAAACCCCTAAAAATCCGTTTGCTAAGTATTTGCAGAGAATTCCTGATCCATACAACTAGCCAGCATCTTCTGCTCCTCGTTGGGTTCGACACTCTTACTTATCGAAAATACTGCGATACAGCCCCTATACGTGTGGGTCATCAACCATCGACGCCGTCCTCACCCACATCAAGGCCGACAACCAGCCTTGTCTCGCCTACCCGCTATCGGGTAAGCTCGTGGATGCCTCAACCGCCCTCTTCTTCCTCCTCGACATCGGCATTAAGGTCGTTAGGCTCGGCCCGGGCGACGCCTTCATTGTGCTTCATGGCGTACCTCACCCCGGTCAATGATGAGCCCAAGGATCCATCGCACCGCGATGACTGCAAGTGCACATGTCAATTGTAGCTAGTTTCAAAATAAGAGTATCGAACCCCTAGAGAGATATTTGGTTATGGTCTTTATGCCCCTCATCACTGTCTACCAAAGGATACTTGTAAGTTGCCTTTGATCTCAAGTAAATAGTGTTTAAATAGTGTTTTGTTTGTATGCAAGAAAGTAAAGAATCCAGTAAAGTAAACAAAGTAACAAGTGTGTTGGGATTGGTGTTGGAACTCAATAAGGCTTAAATGTTCTCGGAGATATAGGATACACCACTAGCATGTGAGAATAACTTATGATTAGGATAACATATGTCTTTCATCATGACATGTGTGAAGAGAGTTCCATAATAAGATGTTCACCAATAAGTCTCCTGAGCAAGCCACTTCTACGAGTCATGTGATGAGGTCATCTCTAAATAACCACTGTGATGCATGCGAGCAAATCAATTCTACAAACCATCACAATTAAGGGTTTCCCCATGGATATCATTATGAGTTTAGTGAATCTCTCTTTATCCCCCTTTGACCGTGTAGGTTATAAACCAATACTTGTAGTCACAAAGTAGCACCGGACATACTCCCATACACGTCCAAAGGGTACTTCCCTCTGTCTAGTCCCGAAGACAAATGCTATGTGGTCGACTTCACATACCACCTAAAGAGAGAGAGAGATCTAACACAATATCATAGATCAAGTAAAGACCAAAGACCAAAGACCAAAGTTATAGATCATCTTTATTTCATTTCATAATAATGCTAGGGTTTCTCCATCTCCCTAAGAACAAAAGGAACTACTCATACATGGAGGCAATCAACAACATCATCATATTCATATGGATGGACTGAAAGTGCAAAGGTAAAATCAAGTGTAAGCCCACAATTGTATTGGAATTACAACAAGATCTAATGAATGAATGAGGGGGGTAATGGTGTTGATGGAGATGGAGATGCAGCGGTTGATGATGAAGGGGATGATGTGATAACCTCCGATAATTCGTGTAGCTGTAAGGCTTTTCTTTTCTCCAAGTTCCTCCTCCAGATATCTTCCTAGTGTGTTTTTTGTGGCTAGAGGTGTCTGTGAATGTCGGATCTCAGATTCGTCTTCGCGTGGTGAAAGTATTTGACGAGTCGAGAAATTATTCGTGGAAGATGTGCCTTCTACGACGACCGACGGGCCAGGTCGTTGCGGATGGACACATTTCTTGTAGTGGATGGTGACTTCAAAACTATGGTGGCACATGCTGGTGGACGGCGAATTGTGTGGTGGTGCTCTGTTGCACTAATTTTTTTGTGGGGGCGGAGGTCAGGAGAAATCCATGTGGGCTCGTCCGACCCTGACACGGTGCTGCCTTCAAGTGGGACCATTCCTTCCTGAAGGGCGTTGAGAGAATCTGCCGCCTCCACTTTACCCCAAGTGCCCGGGGAAACCCTAGAACCATGGTTCGGGTAGCAATGTTGTGTTAACAATGCTTCCCTCTGAAGGTGTTGCTTGGTACTCGATGCTTCAAGGTGCTTAGAGCATGGTGGGCCAAAGTTGGAGGGCGCAACGATTGTGGGTCATCATCGCTTCATCGATTCACCGTTATCTTCATTTCTTTTCTTTTGGGCCTGTTTGTGTTGTTGCCCCAACATTTCCTTTGTTTCAAACTCATGTATAAGTGTAGTTGCTATATTAATATAGTGGGGAGAAAGGCTATTTCAAGGAACTATAGGGAGTATCTTAGAGACTTAGATGCATAACCAGTGAGCCACCACGACAGGTGGATTTGAGAGTGAGGAAGTATCATTTATGTTCATTCATTCAAGTCAAATGCTCTAGTGCACAAGGTGACATTTACAAACAGATGAAATAATTGTAATGCATACAACATTATGGCATAACCCAACACTTACTGCAATTGCAGGGCTCCAGAACCTTAAAGTTGACCTTGGAGGGAACTTTCCCCTCGATATATGTCTTGATAGCTACAACAGCCTTTCGGGCTTCGACAACTGTATCCTTACCCAAAGGGAAACACTTGGCAGACCTCCTCCTATGGTACCCGTCGGTGGTGTCTAGGATAAGGTACTTTAGTGACGTCGCATAACCAAGAATACACATCGTTAGCTCAATCATGGTCTTCCAAGGGCGAAAGCCATTGATAATCACACTTTTGAGCTTGCGATGACGGTGTTTCCGAACGCAACTTCCCAATGAGCAGTCTTCACCGATTTTGACTCCAGGAATCAGACCAGGTTCTATTGTAGGCTCCTCTACCTGCATGGGTGTGATTCCCAACTTCAAATTCTTAAGAAATTGTCACATTGTATTATTAGTCTAGTTTTAAGTAAATCAACATCCAATAGAGAAAAGTAACACCAAGATCAAGTGAATCTTAGCAAGAATGAGTTTACTAAGGTAATATGTAAGGTTAATGTATCAATTCGGTGTATCAACTGCATAACAATGATGTAACAAAAATAGCAATGATAAAAACTTGGCACAATGGATAAAAGCTTGGTACAAGCATAATGGAGCAGGTTAGGCACAACACTTGCCATCTGCATTTTCTTCACTTGCAATGAACCTCCAAGCGATATAGGTATTGTGGGGCATCATAATTGAGTATGGAGACATTTGGATCATTAAATTCTACCATCTGCAGCATTTTGTAACTTTCCACGTTCGGTCTATTAAGCTTCGACAATAGATGTGATATCTTTAAGCAACGCATATCATAGCCGACTCGAGGTCCAGATGCTCTAACGCGAAGGAATTAGACAGAAGGAGACACAACTCCTCCTCAGTAATAGCAACATCATGCAGACGAACAATCTTTAAACTACTCAAGCAACCAACTTGAAACATACAACTACTGAGGTGAAAATATTCAACTGGGTGTGCCGGCTCGCAACATAAAAATGAAACAGGAAAGTTGCACTTCATCTTGTTTTCTATGGGAAGCCCTAGCACCAATTCTTTGATCCTAGGCGTAACCACAACTTGGAGCCAGCGATCAAGATAACTTGGATGCACACTGAAATCATTGTGATTTTGCAATTTAAATATCGCCAACCCAACGCCTGAGTTAAAATCCGTTGTTTGTTTGTTCGTTTGTTTGCGTAGTGCTCTCATATCAAATTTTTAACACTCACAAAATTCAGAGTTAACTGAGTCGAGACAGGGGAGCAGAGGCACTTACCTGTGGAGCAGCAGAAGATCATCTCGCCGTCGTCGTCATCGCCCAGCTATCGCCACCCATCCAGTAGCACTTGCATGTCACCACCGGCCAGGGATCACTCTCCTTCCAGATCTTGTCATCGGCTGCTAGCATCACTACGCCGGTGGGGGCCTGCCCCTCTACCACGGCCCTCCTCCGCGAGCAGGCGCAGCTGCCACTCCTCTCCATGGAACCCTCCGCCATGAGCCCCCGCCGCCAGGATTCCGCCGCCGCTAGCTAGGGTTCAGAGAGGGAGAACACTACAGAAAGAACCTCGTGTGTGATCTGTTTGCCACGAAGTCGAATAACCTTGAGGGGGTTTCCGTAAATTATCCGTAGCTAGGACCGTTTAGTTTCTAGCGTGGCGAGGGATAGGTGTCAGCTCCAGAGCGATTTTGTATGACCTTGCACATAGACACAAAGGTTTTGTATGAGTGGAACAAAGTTTGGAAAGTCTTGTATGAAATTGCACATGGATGACAAGGTTTTGTACGAGTGGCGCAACTAGCTATTTTAATTCAGCGGAGGTCGCTTGTAATCAATCTTGCAAATATTCTCTTCGAATCTTGATGAAATGACATGAACCTTTTGATTATCTTTTCTTGAAAAAAAAAGACTTCGTTTGTCTCATCATGTGTGAAATTTGAGAACCTTTTGAACATAAGTTAGTCAAAAGCAATTACTACATGTTTTGCTCTCATGGCCTATTATATTCAATGGGTGTTTACTTATGGCTCAGATTTGGGTCGAATTCCGTCATTTGCGCCACTGGCACCACGGGTCATCTGGTCACATAATAAGGCATCAAACAATCACAAATTACACCCTACCAGAGCACTCGATTGAGAATGAGTAAAATCTCAGTCGACCAAGAGTCGATCAGTCCCATATGAGTGAGCAGTGTACAATAACGCGTTAGACTTCATATCGGACGACGGGTGGACCCGGCAACATTATTGCAAGATTACAGTTGCGAGCCTGTCCTTCCGACTCCTCGGCTATTTTTGGTGAAGACTTTGCGCTAGTCCTCCCCTCCTCCTCGGCTCCAGTCCTCACAGTCACAAAATTGTGGGCAAGACAGTCATCTGTCTCAATATTAGAATAGCCTGTTCGTGGGGCGAGCACACCAGCTGGGTTGCTGCTGAGCTTGGAGGAAGAGACCGAGAGGGAATAAATTTGGGATCCAAGAAAGTAGGTTTGCGCCTCTGATTTGTTTGTTCTCAGAAAGAGAATCTGGAAAGTTCCCCCCTCTTTTCATCAGCTTATTCGTGTATTTATTCCATCTGCAGATTGCACTCTGAGATCAGGATGGTGGATGCAGTGGGCAGCATAGCGAAGATTGTCGGGGTCGCGCTGAAGATCAAGGAGGCGGTCAACACGGTTCACCAGAACAAGAAGGATTGCCATCACATCAAGTGCCGCGTTGATGTACTCAACAGAACACTCTCGCAGCACGAGAATAACGCGGATTTGATGGAGGACCCCGCGGTGATGGCTGCGCTTGAGGCGCTCGACGGGATACTCGCTGAGGCGCTTGAGGTCATCGCCAAATGCCAGGAGGAGAGGAACATCGTCTGTGTCCATTGCGCAGCTGGGAAGCTGTCCCGACAGTTAAGCAAGGTGGAGCAGCGGATATCGTACCTGAGCTCGGACGCAATGTTCACCATCATGAACCACCAGCTGCTCTTGAGATATCAAGAACGTGCAGCTCCACATCCGCCCCCACAGGTCGATCTAGTTATAAACAATAAATTCAGAGTTCCTTACTGCACATCTTTCTCTAAATCTGAGATAGCTGCGACCACATATGCCATATGGTTACTGCACATTTATTTAGTTCTACGTGTGCTTTAAAATATACTACTCCCTCCTGTTCATATTAATGCCTCAATTTTGGCTAGACACGAATAGTCTAAATGTTTAATTAGATACATATAAATCTAGATAAAGTTGTGGTCATTAATATTGACCGGAGGGAGTATTAGAATATTAAATTTAGACGATTTATGGGCACATTTTGTTTTGTCGATGTATTATTAAACTCATGCACTAGCCAACTCAAACAAAGTACGACAGATGAAAAAAGCTAGACAATATATAATATTCTCAACTGTCTCTCTAAGTCTAGCCTATTTTAGTTGGTCTTAAATTAAACACCTTTTGCCTCTAATATCATATTAAATTGATGCACTAGCTAACTCAATCAAAAGTCCGAACTAATAGAAATTGCTAGGCAATATAATATATTATATTCTCAACACATCTCCTCACTTTTAAACTATTTTAATCCTTGACGTGGGTTAGATGTAGGCCACATAATCTTTTTTGATACTACATTAGTAGGTATTGAACTCAAGACCGGTTTGTTTTGATATCATATTAAATTGATACATTAACCAACTTAACAAAAAATCGAACCGATAGAAAGGTGTAAATTGTTATATTCTCAACATGCATGACATCTCGATTGAAATTTTCAGATTTACTCCTCTGGTATACACACGCCAGGCCCGCCTAAAAAAAGTAGTAAGAGTAATTTCGTACGTATAGAGTATATGACTGAATGAATGTGGATTCCCATCGCTACATGTACATATTAATATATTATAGCCAAGGTGGTAAAGTAGCGCATGTAACTACACATGTCAAGCTGAGCTCAAGGCCTGCTCATCCCGAGCTTTGTCTTTAGATACTTACATGTGGGCCCGTGTGTCCAATTTTCAGTCATTTGGCTAATCGTCATGGTTATGGTTGTTAGCCAGTACCCCGAGTCTGGTTTATGTACTAAAATCATCTAAAGTTGTGGTTCTTTGTTATACCAGTCTAAATGTGTGTTCTTTGTTATACATGATGTCAAACAAAACCAGGATGAAGCGAACAAGAAAGATCAGACTCGGACATCACAGGTTTGACTATACTTCATGGAATATGTCCAATCTACTTACTTTTGTTACACTAATGTGCCATTAACTTGTGTTTATATGGTGATTATCATGTTAGATAGTTATGTACTTTGGTATAAAAACTAGTAACTGACTTAATTGTGTTAGACATACATATGAACAAACATATACCAACTAGACAAGGTGATCAGGTCGCGATAGGATAACAAGCTATGTAGATATTATTTTTAACAAAGCATTGTGGTTTGATGAAGCTGACCTCTATATTGATTCAGTTTCAAGCTTTGTCCTTTGATACTTACATGCGGGTTCCATTTGTCTGATTTTGAGTCAACCGGCTAATCACAATGATTAGGGTTGTTAGCCATTACCCCTAAGTCGTTATGTATTGAAGTCTTCTAAGTTCTAGTTCGTTGTTAGTATAGTCCTTAAATGTGTGCTTAGGTGCATTTTCCTCGCATATAAATGATAGTACGTCTAAATCCTTGACTACTAGAGGTCAAAACAATATCAAGATGAAACCAACGGGAAAGATCAGACTCAGACATCACAGGTATACCTACACTTTCCTACATATGTACAATCTAAATACTCTTGTTACATTAATACGTCGACAACGTGTGTTTATGTGGTGATTATCATGTTAGAGAGTTATGCGCTTTGATATAAAAACTAGTAACCAGGTTGCATTGACGTACATGTGAATGCAAATATACCAACTAGACAAGGTTATCAGATAGTTATAAGGTAACATGCTATCTACATATTAGTCACTAACTATGTGTCACCCTCTTCATAATATATATTGTTGGCTCGAAACTCAGTTTCAGCGATGAAAATCCCATATTCACCGCTTGGTGATTTCAATACCGCACATGGGTTGATCCCTTATTAAATACTTTGTCTAGGAGCCGTGTTTTTTATTATTCTATCACATGTCATTTTACATGTGGATTAGTGATGCATGATCATAGGATTTATGATATGATTGTGGATATACTTCCACATGGTCATAGGTTTATGATACGGTTATGGAGATAATCCCGCAATGAATGTCCAATTTGGATGGCCTTGGGTTTCCCTTTTTTGTTTTGTAGGATTTGTAGAGCATCAATGGACATCGGGTTTATGATACCCAAGGTATGCGTTCCCAGAATAGGTACATATATGTGTAACTTGGGTATTTATACCTTGGATATATGTGACTTGGATATGTAATACCTTAGGTATATTTTAATTTGGGTATATGTACTCTCGGGTATGTACAACTATGCATATATTAGGTTTTGGTGCCCGGACATCATGGTGCTCCATACGAGTTATCCTTATTAGTCATATCTTCATACTTTTATTTTTATTTCCAAATTATAACATATAATGCCAGCAAACTTATGATGGCCCTGCCCCCTACGGGTACAACTCATTCTCAGTAAGTATTACCTTTGTTTGTAGATATAAGACGTTTTGGGAGTTTAGATTGAACTCAAAACATCTTATATTTAGAAATGGAAGGAGTATCTCTATATGCACCTATATATAATTGACAGGACTACTACTGTCCATCTCCCACAATACATGACATGGAACTTCTAAATTTGTAGGTTCCCAAGTTTGGAGAATGGGACGCCGCGAACACGGACCAGGCGGAGAGCTACCACATGGTTTTCGAAAAGGTCAGGGAAGAATGCAACTCCGGGATGGTAAAGTCTTTCATACTTTTCGGTTGTGCTATCATGTATATGGACCAATAAAAAAATAGCGCGGTATTTCTTTTAGTGTAGACCTTTTTCAGACATGCTAGTATAACATGTTAATAGTGTGATATATTTAAAAATCGTGTTTTAAAAATGGCCCGAGAATAAAAGATTTCAGCAAGAATAGAGGCTATAGTGAAACATATAGATGTTTTACTGCGGTCAACGATGTTTAACAATCAAAGATTTGCATCATATGTTTGCTTAGTCCACACCCTCATCATATGCTCTCTTACAGTCTTACCCCACGACCACCGACAGAAAATATAGTGTGTTATATTTGAAATAGCGATAACACTTTGATGTTTAGGCGATATAGCATGCTATTTTACAAATAGCGCCATAGCGAGCAAAATTGCAAAAAAATAGCGTGAACTCTTCAAATATGCTAAAGCGAAATAGCGCATTATTTTTTCTATTGATATAAACGAGTGTATATAGTTGCACATTAATTGGAAGTTGATAAGCTCCACATTAGATCTTACATCTGCAAGTATGTGAAAGCAACCTCGTCGTTGCAAGTCTTTGCCAATTGCCTCTATATAAAATGGATTTGCTAGTTCTCAGGCGCTTGAGAACTTGCTGAACTTGCTAAACCTCAGTCTCCTCTCTTATCATTGGATCTCCCTCACAATTCGTGTGATATGAGATGGATTACAACTGAGAAAAATACACTCATCACAAAAAAATTGTTCAAGCGGTATAATTTTTTTGTTCATGTGTAATTTTTTTGTACATAAAGTTAAAAGTTGTCATGTGTCACAAATGTTAGGATGACATGGGACGACCAAGATTTAGTTAAATCCCAGTCGAATGAGCTCTAGACATGCCCGAGCACATGCTATGTATGCATAGAGGGTACCAGACGAGAGAGAAAAGAGACAGGACATGTTCTATACATCATAATGGGTTGCTCATAGGCGGACCTACAATCCCTCCATCCCGGACAGCCTCCTAGGCTTGCCGGCGGCGCAACACTTGTATTTTACGATTTTCTATAGCGATTTTGTTCAAAAAAATAGCATCTTAACCTCGATAGCCCAGGCTTTCGGAAATCTCTCGGGTCCGCCACTGGGGTTGATGACCGTGGAACATGTCTTAGGCCAAGGATCGGTTCTATGTGCGAGCATGGGGTAGTCGCGTGAAGAAGTCGCCTTTTTTCCAAAAAAAGGGGAAGACCCCGACCTCTGCATACATGAAGGAATGACGTATGAGGAGTAGAAAAAAAATGATCATTTAACCCTCGTAACCAGTGACACACACGTATGCATTAAGTTTTGTGAACTCCATGGTGTAGTTTTGGATGGATACAAAATTGTTTTCTGAAAAACGTAGTGCATTTGCTCTCAATAACACTTCCAAGTTTTCTTTGGATACAACACTACAAGATACTCCCTCTGTTCCCACAATATAAGCTTGTGCAAAGTAATAAGTGTTATATATCTCATATATGTATTTAGTACGGACATGGAACAATACAGTGGGTCAGTTTTAACTTTTAACTAGCCATTGGTCCATTAAATCAGTCACAGTGATATATAATAACATTACAGGCTGCTCCTCTGCGTCCATCGCCTTGTAGTACTAAGGTATCCGGTCAACCGCTCAGCCTGGTAAAAAGAATTGCTGAAGTTGCACGCAACATCAAAGAGGCGGTGGAGACGGTTTTTCAGAACAGGGACGGTTGCGTTGAGATTGCCAAGCTTGTGCACAAAGTCGGCATCCTCCTACCACAGCTCCAGGATACAAAGATGGCGGACAAGCCAGCGATGCGGGACGCTCTGGAGAAGCTCCTCGTGACCTTCCACCGCGCCCACGCGCTCATCACCGCCTGTCAAAGAAGGGGGTTCGCCATAGTCTGGTTCTCCACCCCACCTGGTCGACTGTCCAGACAGCTACACGAGGTGATGGATCAGATTGCATCTAATATGGCTTACATGACGGCCATCCTCCTCCCCTAAGGTATTTGCTACGGACCACTTGCATACATTCGTTATGCGGATCATCAGTCCAGGCCGGCATCGAAAATAAACACCCATATCTCAAAACTTACATGTACAAGACTTTTTTTTTTGATTTGTGAAGACATTAAATTGATGCCATTAGCTTTGTAACAAGTGCATGTGACTATCTGATTTCAAATTTCTGTCATTAGATTTGCATTTCGAGAGTACTTACATGTGGTTGTAACTTTTATTTCATATATAAACCATACATCCATAGAGTAAATATTACTAGTCAAATACTTATGTTAGCGGATGAAAATACAGCTTACATTTTTGTTGACGGAAGGAGTACAGTAAAGATCACTAACCCTTCCATGGTGGCGCGGCTAGTCTTCAAGTGACAACCATTCGAGGGTGGTGGCAGCAAAATTTCAGTTGCGTGTGCCTAAGCCTTAGAGGAAGGCGACCGTAGCAACTGCTTCTGCTTCCTATGTCATTTGACATCTATGGAAGAAGCAGAAGAGTTTTTTTGGGCAAGGAGATAACTGCAGTCTCCCTTGCCTTGCCTTAGTAGTACGGTGCCTGTGAGGTGTGAGCTCAAGATATGGACAGCTCGTTTAAAAAAAATCGAAAATATGATTTCAAAGTATGTTCATTCCAGTCAAACGCTCGATTGCACAAGGTGATATTTATAAACATGTGAAAAGAATGTAATCCATACAACATTACAACGGAACCCAACACTTACTGCAGTTGCAGGGCTCCAGAGCTTTAAAGTTGACCTTGGAGGGAACTTTCCCCTCGATATATGTCCTGATAGCCGCAAGAGCCTTTCGAGCTTCGACAACTGTATCCTTACCCAAAGGGAAACACTTGGCAGACCTCCTCCTATGGTACCCGTCGGTGGTGTCCAGGATAAGGTGCTTTAGTGACGTCGCATAATCAAGAATACATCTCGTTAGCTCAATCATGGTCTTCCAAGGGCGAAAGCCATTGATGATCACACATTTGAGCTTGCGATGGCGGTGTTTCCGAACACAACTTCCCAATGAGTCTTCGCCAATTTTGACTCCAGGAATCAAACCAGATTCTATGGTAGGCGCCTCTACCTGCATGGGTGTGCTTTCCAATGTCAATTTCTTAAGAAATTGTCACATGATATTATTAGTCTAATTTTAAGTAAATCAGCTGACCGTAAGAGTTTGGATGGAGGACATCCAATAGAGAAAAGTAACACCAAGATCAAGTGATTCTTAGCAACAATGAATTTACAGGCAGAAAAAAAGCATTTGAAATGAAGAATGACTTACACGCAGAACAAACATCTTCAAGTTGGGAGAAGCATCAAGAAAAGAAACCAAAGAACAGAAGTCGTAATCTGGAGAACGAGTTGGTACGAAAAGCTTTATCTCCAAATACTTGAGGTGAAGGAATTTACCCAACACCATTGGTGTATTGACTTTCTGAAAAATAATGCCCAGAGATTATGACTTATTTATAGCTTAGGTCAAGAAATTACTGAACTGGTACAAATAAGATAACACTAACCTCATAAAGTAAGTCCAGAAAAAGAGTTTCGACATTTGGCGCAATGGATAAAAGCTTGGTACTAGCATAATGGAGCAGGTTAGGCACAACGGTACTTGACATCTGCATTTTCTTCACTTGCAATGAACCCCCAAGTGAGATAGGTATTGTGTGGCCATCATAATTGAAGATGGAGACATTTGGAGCACTGCATTCTATCATCTGCAACATTTTGCAACTTTGCACGTCCAGTCTATTAAGCTTTGACAAAAGATGTGATAACTTTAAGCAGCGTATATCACCGCAGTACCAGAGGTCCAGATGCTCTAACGCGAAGGAATTGGACAGAAGAAGACACAACTCCTCCTCAGTAATACCAACATCATGCAGACGGACAGTCTTCAAACTACTCAAGCAACCAACTTTGCCTACAGAATGAAACATGCAGCTACTGAGGTGAAAATATTGAATTGAGTGTGCCAGCTCGCGAGATAAAAGTGAACCAGGAAATTTGTACTTCATCTTGTTTTCTATGGGGAGCACTAGCACCAATTCTTTGATCCCAGGCGTAACTGCAACATGAAGCCAGCGATCAAGATAACTTGGATGCACACTGAAATCATTGCGAGTTTGCAATTTGAATATCTCCACCCCAACGCCAGAGTGATTTTGCATGATGTGGTCAACTCTGTTGATAAAATCCCTTGTTTGTTTGCGTAGTGCTCTCATATCAAATATGAGCCTGGGGTAGCATTTCCAAGAGTGAAGAAAACTACGAGACAAGCAAGCAGCACGAGCAGCATCTTGCATTGGCATAAGTGCATGTATCTTCCAAAGGATATCCTGCAGAAACATGGTACAAGAATTAAGTATTGAAGTAGTGCTGGCCATGATGACTTGCTGCCCTACATTACTGGTTGAGATGAATTGTACGCCCCATGGGGTGTGTACCAATGGGTTGTACTAGTTAAGAACTGTCATGTGCTACAAATAGACTTGATGTTTCATGTTGAATAAAAATGGAACAGAGGTGTTTTTCCCTCTGGCTCTACAACAAATGTACTGAATGATTTAATTCATTTTCTTTTATCAAGCAAACATAATTTGAACATTGGATTACTTTATGCCAAAAATCATAAAAAATAAGAAGAGAATGCATCGAGGACAAGCAGCCAAACCGTACGGCCTAAGTTGGTAAATACACATTATTTTTGGTCTTGGGAACAGCCTCCAACATGCAGCTTTGACTGACTTTTCACATAAATATGTTAGTGAACTAATGATTCTATTTTCGCATGAGAAAACTATAAGTTTTACACAAAATAGTTGACTTTACGCTTTCTAGGATGTCTCATCTATTTCCGAAAGGAGGTAAGTATTATTTAGTTGCAGTTACATCATACCTCTGGAAGGGTAACCTCTGGCTCTGTTGGAGGGATACCCCCGGGTAAGGTCACGCCGGGGTATAAAAGGCCGAGTTAGCCGAGGTTCGGCAAGGCCAAAGCGGACGCTGGCCGGGTCACCTCAAGGCAGGCCGAGTCTCAGAGTAACCCGGACCAGGGGATGTCCACCTAACGGAGCCTCGACCGACTTAAGCAGTAAGTCGGATAGGAGAATTTAACTTGTATGCAGGTGTGGCCGGGTCAACTATGATCCGGGTCATATCTAGCTTCTAGGAGAAGGAAGGAATCTCGCTGGTCAAAAGTAACCCCGGTACGCACTGCATGAGCGAAGCGAACAGGGGCAGGACCACCGAGGCGTGGCCGACAAGAGGTGGCGACGCTCGTGTCGGCTGACGCAGGCGCCGTAGAGGCTCACATAGCCTCTGCATGGGTGACGCGAAGGAAAAGCAACCCGGTCGGCTTACTATTTTGGGAGGAGGCATATTCCCTGAAATATGCCTCCACGTATGCCCTAATTGGAGACCTAGCCACCCCTATATAAGGAGGGCTAGGGCCTCTGTAGAAGGGGTTCCGCTATTCTGATTGGTTTAGGTTTTAAGGGTTGATCTCTGGTAGGTCTTGTACGGGTCTACTGTGGGTGAGAGTAAGAGAGTTCCTTCTTCCTCCTCTCGCCAATACAGCTCTAGGAGCACTTGTAACCTTGGAAGTAAATCATATATAAATCTTTTGTGTGAGGAATCACCTCATTATCCCTCCCTAGATTCCCCTAGTGCATTTAGTCCCCACCTTTAGCCTATCCATGGCATCTGCCGTGACACCATCACGGCAGTTGGCGCCCACCGTGGGGCTAGCGGCGCTAGCAGGGGTGAAGATCCGGACGGAAAACCTCATCGGCACCGGCGAATGCATCGTCTCCGGGCTCGTCCAGCGCTTTGGAGCGCTGGATTTCGTCAGCGACAACGCTGGCTGCTTCGGCACACGTCCTCTTCCACGCAACGGCCTCTTCGTCAAGCTCGGCGCGCACAAGGTCTACGTCGCTGTGGATGTATCCTGCGTTCATCCGCGGCACGTCGTCGAGGCGGGCGAGCCTCCCCTTAGCGTGGCTCACGGGGAGCGTATCACTCGCTCCCCGGACCGTGCTAAGGTGATGATGATGCGCCTGGCGCTGGCGCAAGCAAGGATCCGGCACCAGATCCGGAGGTAACACCCAAGGC
Source organism: Avena eriantha (assembly GCA_910589775.1). Taxonomy (NCBI): domain Eukaryota; kingdom Viridiplantae; phylum Streptophyta; class Magnoliopsida; order Poales; family Poaceae; genus Avena; species Avena eriantha. Next base: position 72,088,577 of record OU342741.1, read on the forward strand.
ACCAAGGAAAGATAGAGGTCCTCCACTAGAGAGGCCAGAGAATGTGTTGCGGGAAGCGATGGATAGCTTGGAAAACCCTGTAGTAGCAGCAGTAGATCCGGCTCAGGCACAGCCGAGCTAGAGGAAACTAGGCAAAAAATTCTAGAGGGTGCGAAAAAGATAGCTGCGGCTCAGCAGTCGTTGAACATGACGCTGCGTGAGTACGCAAAGGCAAACAAAGTTGATACTGTAAAAGTAAAGGGGAGAAATCTCATGAGTGAAATGAACAAAGAGGGTGATACTAGGATTGAGGAGTCAGAAAACTGCTTGTCCGTGGGGCTGCCGAGGTACAGTACCCCGGCTAAGAACCTCAGAGCAGCAGATGCAGCAACATCCGAGCTAGAGGGTCTTACGGGTGAAGCCCGTCAGAGGCAGCAAGAAAGGGTCAATGAGTTGGTTCGGATCGCGAACAGGCAAAACGAGGAACTGCTCAAGGCTAACCCGGAGAGAGCCGGGGCCTCCAAGATCGTTCATTCGGGGGTAGGTAACCTGGAGAAATCTGCTGGAGCCGCATCGTCTCCACATGGTGGCCCTAGGAGAGAAGAGGTAGTAACCTCGGCCAGGAGAAACAAATAGATCGTCCCGTATGACCCGACAAGGGCAGGGAAAGGAAAAGAAGTACAGAGAAATGACGATTGACGAAGTATGAGCCAAGGTAATCGCGACCAAGGCAACGCCGGTCAAGGGAACACTGTGAACGGTAATGCCGGACAGCGAAACTCGGCCGGAGCAGGACAACCGCAGCAGCGGAATATACCAAGGCAAGAGCAAAGTGCCGGCCGAGGTATGCAACAGAGAGGTGCTCCACGAGAGCAAGACCGGTACAATGATGGAGATTCAGAAATTGTGAATGCGGGATACCCAAGGCCGGACTATCATGTGATAGGGTCAAGATTGGGAAGCAGAGATTTGATGCCGGATGATGCCAGGCTAAAACTGGATCGACTGCATAGGTCGGAACAGATTGAGTGTCAAGGTCCTCCGGGTCCTGCGTGTTTTGGGCCCCGGATCATGAAGGAGCCTCCGGTGCCTAACTTCCAGTTACCCAGAGGTACTAAGATGTATGACGGTAGTACAAAGCCGGAGGATTGGTTGATAAACTACGCTACAGCAGTGAAAATCGCCACAGGCAACTTGAGATGGGCTGTGAGATACGTACCTAGATCTTGGAGGGGCCAGCAAGGGTATGGCTAAACAATTTGCCGCCCGGAAGCATTAACTGCTGGATCAATTTTGAGGAAATGTTTATCAGCAATTTCTCAAGTACGTATCAGAGGCCAAATAGGCCACAGACCCTAGCCATGTGTAAGCAGAGACCAAACGAGACGGATAGAGAGTTCTTAACCCGGTGATGCACCGTGAGAAACTCATGTGAGGGCGTGATAGAATCACAGGCCATAGCGTGGTTTGCGCAAGGGTGCAGATATGCAAGCGAGCTGTGGCAAAAGTTGCAAAGGAAAATGCCAACTACGTTGGCAGAGATGATCCGGATCGCTGATTCGTATGCTCTGGGTGATCTGACTCAACCCAGGCTCGTATCAAACGAGTCAAATGATGAGTACTACCAGAGAGATGGAGCTGGATCATCCCGGAGAAATGACTACAGAGGTAAAAGAAGAGATGACAGACCGGATCACCGGTACAGTTCGCAACAAGTGGCAGCTGTGAATCAAGATCAGCCCGGAGCAGGGAGCAATCAACGTCAGAAGACTGGAGGGCAATGGACTCCGAGAAATGATGGCAAGAAAACTTGGACGCCAGAGCAAAAGAAACAGTGGCAAGAAAAGAAGGACCGTCCGAGGTATACTTATGAGTCAATGTTGGATCAGCAGTGTAAATTTCACACGCCAAATCCGAGTAATCCAGCGGGTCATACAACAAGGCAGTGTGAGTGGATGCGCAAAATAGAGCAAGGTGGTTCGGGGAATGCTCAGGCACCCCGGAATGATCAACCTCGGCAGGAGTTACCCCGGCAGCAATTGCTCTCCGGAGCGAACACGCAACAGCTAATGTTGCCTCCCCCTCCGCCGAGGTATGATAACCATGAGAGAAGAGATGCAGTGTATCAAGTGGAAAACCAGCATCAATCGGATCAGAGGTACCCCGGAAATGAAGGGAGGAATGAGTACAGAGAGCATCATCAAAATTACTATGTGTTCACCACTGAGGAAACAGATAGAAAAAGCTTGCAGCGTCGACATATGGAGGTGAATGCGGTAATGCCCGCAGTGACGAGGTATATGCCTTGGTCGGATCAGGAAATTACCTGGAATATCAAAGATCATCCCAAGCTTATGCCAAGTCCTGGTTCGTATGCGTTGGTGCTGGATCCGACATTCATTGGGCCAAACATCAATGTGAGGTTCTCCAAGGTACTGATTGACAATGGTAGTAGCATTAACATCATGTATGCGGATACAATGCGCAAGTTAGGTATCTCGGAGAACATGCTCTAGGCTACAAGGACAACTTTCCATGGTATTGTGCCCGGCATTTCTTGTGAGCCCATAGGCAAGGTCCGGGTTGACGTATTGTTCGGCACGAGAGATAACTGCCGAACGGAAAATTTGGAATTCGAAGTGGTGAACTTGGAAAGTGCGTATCACGCGTTACTCGGAAGGCCAGCACTGAACAAGTTCATGGCAAGTTGGCACATCAGTTACTTGAAGATGAAGTTGCCCGGGCCAAACGGAGTGATTACCATTGCTGGGGATTTCCGACGTTCCATTGAGTGTGCGTCAGCCGGGTCTAACCTGGCCGAGTCACTCGTGATTACGCAAGAGAAAAGGAAAATCCAAGAGGTGGCGGCATTGGCTCAGTCCGCGAAGCAGTATATGCCGGCGCTGAGTAACCCGCATGGAAGTGTCTCATTCCAAGCCACAAAAGATACCAAGAAAGTTCCTGTTGATGATATGTTCCCAGAGCGCACCGTAACAATTGGTGCCGGGTTAGGTGACAAATAGGAAAGCGCGCTCGTCAACTTCCTCCGTGAGAATCGGGATATTTTTGCTTGGTCCACACAGGACTTGCAAGGTGTTCCGAGGGAGTTGACCGAGCACTCTTTAAACGTGAGACCCGGAGCAAAGCCGGTGAAGCAACCTCTCCGCCGCTTCGCCGAGGATAGGAGAAAGGTCATTGGAGATGAGATAGCTCAGTTACTAGCTGCAGGATTTATCATGGAAGTTCTTTACCCGGATTGGCTGTCTAATCCGGTGCTGGTGGAGAAGAAGAAGGACGATCCGAATGTGGCGGTGGTTTGGCGTATGTGTATCGATTACACGAACCTGAACAAGGCGTGTCCAAAAGATCCATTTCCACTGCCAAGGATAGATCAGGTCATAGACTCAACTGCTGGATGTGAATTGTTGTCGTTCATTGATGCATATTCTGGTTTCCACCAGATACCTCTGAATCCGGATGATCAAATAAAGACTGCATTTATCACCCCGTACGGGGCTTATTGCTATCGCACCATGCCTTTTGGTTTACGTAATGCAGGGGCAACGTACCAAAGATGTATGCAAAAATGTTTGCATGACCAAATTGGTCAAAATGTACAAGTGTATGTGGATGATGTGGTTATTAAGACCAAGGAAAGAAAACGCTCCTTGGCGATATCAGGCAGACATTCGCGAACCTAAGAAGGTTCCGGATGAAGCTTAACCCGGAAAAATGTACCTTCGGTGTCCCGGCTGGAAAGTTACTCGGATTTCTGGTCTCCAGCCGAGGTATCGATGTTAATCCAACTAAAATCCGAGCCATTGAACGAATGGAACTGCCGAAGTGTCTTAACGATGTCCAGAAGTTCACGGGTTGCCTGGCATCGTTAAGTCGGTTTGTATGTCGGTTGGGAGAAAAGGCATTGCCTCTTTACCAACTCATAAAAAAGTCGGATAAGTTCGTTTGGACGCCGCAGGCCAATGAAGCCTTTGCCCACTTGAAGAAGATGTTAGCCACTGCACCAGTGTTAGCCTCTCCACTATCAAAGGAGCCAATGTTGCTCTATATAGCCGCAACCAACCGAGTTGTAAGTGCAGTGATAGTGGTGGAGCGCGACGAGGAAGGTAAGTCGGTGCAAAGGCCAGTGTATTACCTGAGCGAGGTATTATCAGCCTCAAAGCAGAACTATCCACACTATCAAAAGGTGGCGTATGGCGTGTATATAGTAGCTAAGAAGCATCCCATCAGGGTAATATGTGAGGCTCCCATATCCGAGATAATGAGTAACAAGGATGCGAGTGTCAGAATTGCAAAATGGGCAATTGAACTAGCTCCTTATGCGCCACAATATGACAGAAGAGAGGCAATCAAGTCTCAGGCTGTGGCAGACTTTTTTGTGGACTGGGCCGAGGTGCAATACCAACCACCGCTACCAGATCCGAACTATTGGCGAATGCACTTTGACGGGTCAAAAACAAAAATCGGGCTAGGCGCCGGAGTTGTACTTACCTCGCCAAAGAAGGACCAGCTGAAATACGTGTTGCAGATCCATTTCGCGGCATCAAACAATGTCGCTGAATATGAAGCACTTGTGCATGGGCTCAAAGTGGCAAAAGAGATTGGGATACGTCGGATCCTGTGCTTTGGCGACTCGGATTTGGTAATACAGCAAGTGTCAGGACTGTGGGACGCCCTTGATCCAAACATGGCTTTGTACAGATTTCATGTGCAGAAGATATCTGGTTACTTTGAGGGATGCAAATTTCATCATGTACCTCGGGGGGGAAATGAGGCTGCCGACATGTTGTCGAAGCTCGGGTCAACCCGACAAGCAATTCCACCGGGTGTAGCATTAGAGCACCTCAGAAAACCATCTATTAGGCTGTCCGCAGAAACCGACTCAATTTACGTCCCGGAAGATACAGAATCCGGAGCTGTGCCCATGGACATTGACATGGGAGGTGGTGCGCGAAACCCGGGGACTGCCTCAGCGAACCCGGGGACTGCTTCGCAAGACCCGGGGACTGCTCAGCGTGATCCAGTTGAAGTTATGCCGGTGGATCAGATGGAAATTGATGAGGATGTGTTCCCCGTGCGAGCAATACCAGCTTGGGCACTACCTATATTTCAATTCCTGAAAGATGGAACTTTGCCCACTTAGGAGGTACTATCCAGGCAAACACAGAGGAGAGCTAAGGTATACACGATCATCAATTCCGAGTTATACAAAAGGAGTGTGACCAATGTCCTCCAGCGATGCATTGACCCGAGAGAAGGGCTTGACATCCTCCGAGATATACATCAAGGGGAGTGCGGGCACCATGCCTCGTCCCGAGCCTTGGTGGCAAAAGCTTCCCGACATGGATTCTACTGGCCAAGTGCCTTAGAACAAGCAGAAGATCTGGTGAGGAAATGCAATGGTTGTCAGAGGTATGCTACCAAGACACATATGTCAATGTCGGAGCTCAAGACCATACCAATTACATGGCCATTTGCCGTATGGTGCTTGGATATGGTTGGCCCGTTTAAACCAGCAAGGGGGAATATGACTCACATTTTGGTCATGGTGGACAAATTTACAAAATGGATTGAAGTGAAGCCTATAAGAAAATGTGATGGAGCTATGGCCGTAACATTTCTCAAAGATATCATCTTGAGATACGGTTACCCTCACAGTATCATAACTGATAATGGCACAAATTTTGCTGAAGGAGCGTTTTGCGCGTTTCTGCCGGGATAAGAAGATCCGGCTGGACATAGCCTCGGTAGCCCACCCCGCATCGAACGGACAAGTGGAAAGATCCAACGGATTAGTATTATCCGGGATAAAACCCAAGGCTCATTGAGCCGCTGCAAAGATCAGCGGGGTGCTGGATAGAAGAACTACCAGCGGTACTGTGGAGTTTAAGAACAACTCCGAATCGATCAACAGGCTATACGCCGTCTTTTCTGGTATATGGGGCAGAAGCTGTATTACCAGCCGACATAGAGCATGATTCGTCTAGGGTCACCCAATACACAGAAGCCGAAGTGCAAGAAGCCCGGCAAAATGATGTTGATCTGCTGGAAGAAGCGAGAGAACTGGCATTGTCCAGATCCGCCATATATCAGCAAAATCTCCGACGCTATCATAGCCAGAAAGTAAGCCCCCGAGTCTTTCGGGAAGGCGATCTGGTGCTCCGGTCGGTACAACGTACTGCTGGCATGCATAAATTATCCCCCCATGGGAAGGGCCATTCATTGTGAGCAAAGCATTGCACAATGATTCTTATTATCTTATAGATGCAAAGCCACAGGAAAAGAACAAGGCGGACAGGTCCGGCGAGGAATCTAAGCGTCCATGGAATGTAGCTCTACTTCGTCCTTTCTACACTTAGCTAAGAAGTGTATGTATCCGAGTCTTCTCAGATGTCGGTATGTATGCCGGCAATGAGCCTATCAATGAAATGTTGGCACCTCGAGCAGTAACTCGGGGACTGCCTTAATAATATTTGTTATCTTTCATTATTTATATGTCAGCTGGAGTAAGTCGTTCTACTTAACTCGGTTTAGTAGTGTGTGGGCAGCAAAAACCCAACTCTTCGACTTGCTGTTGTCCAACAAGAATTGGCTTCATGGCAAGCAAGAGAACAAGTTTGGAACTGCCTGGCACATGAAAAATGACTAAGGAAAAGAACTTAATCGAGCCGACGTTTGTTTTTCGGACTAACCTTGTATTTACATTCAAATTACTATGTTGAATTATTTTGAGCTAAGCCTAAAGTTTCCAAGTATTGTTAAAACAATTTTTGAAGCTCGGATTCGTAAGTTGTAAAACCGAATCAAGGTAGACACGAACCGAGCCAAAAGATTGGACGAACAAGAAAATGAAACTCGGGGACTACGCCCAAGCTAATCCGGCATAAGAAACTTAGTAGCAAAATATCACATGCGTAGTAGATACAATTCCACCCGGCATACCGGGGATCTGATAAGTTTTCAAGTGTTTTCACTCAAGGAGCAGCAGGAGGAGGAAGTTCGGCATCATCTTCACCATCTTCGATATCCGAGGCATCGTCCTCTCCATCCTCGTCCGAGCCATCTTCAACGTTCTCAACCTCTTCGTCACCAGCGGCTTCCAGGAAGCTCGGTCCCTCAGTCCATTCATGAATGGGAGCATATTCGATGAGGCTATGGGCGCAAGCCTGGCGCCGAGCTACCCACTCCGGGTCATTGGTCCATTTGGACCCGGTGCGCAGGCGCGTCAGGAGGTTGAGATCGATCTTCTCGTACCACGTGAGTATGTGGTGAAGAACGGTATCAGCTGCAGCACGTCCAGCGGACTCCCTCTAGAGGTCGAGCTGGGTCTCGATTTCCATTAACTTCTCAACAAGAATGGTGGTAGTCTCCGGAGTGTCTTCTCCAGGCCAGAACGTGTTGAAGATTCGAACTGCAACGTCGAGGATATCCTTGCCATAGTTCTTGATGAGTTCCACGCGAGATGACAGACTGACCAACAGGTCCTCCATGTCATAAGGAATCTCCTCACCGCCAGGAGCAGCGGGAGTACCCCTCTCTCGGCGGAAATCTGCAACTGCAGCGCTCGTGATGGCAGTGCCCTCAGGAAATTTGCCTGAAAACGAGACAAGAGAAACAAGTAAGAGAAAAGACATGTGAAGTAACCCGGAGAAATATGTCGGATAAGGGAAATGAGCTTACGTGATACATGGCTGAGGATCCGAGTCAACTCCCTGGTGCAGTCATCGCGTCTTTTGCGAAGCTGCACAAGCTCAGCATTCGCCGACTTAAGCTCAGTGTCAGCCTCCTTGAGTAGATCCTGGTCCTTGGTGATCCGGAGATTGAGGCGCTCCCGCTCTTCAGTGTAGTCCTGGCCAACCTTTTGGACCTCGGACTGGTGCTGTGCTTTCATTTTCTCCATATTAGCCTTGAGCCTGGCGATCTCATCATCCTTGGTCCGGAGGAGGGCGAGCTCATCGTCTTTCTTTTTGAGCTCGGCTTGATGCTGTCCTGCTTGTTCAAGAAAATGCAGCATCATATCAGGCATGGGCACACTATCTTCAAGAGATGCTGAAATAGTGTATTGACCCGGCAGAGCGGAGGTATGAATGTTCGCCGAGCCAAGGAGAAAAAGGAGATGGAAAGCATAGCAAGGTCGGACAAAAGTAACTTACCCTTGATCTGATCCAGGTTCTTCCTCATAAGCTTGTTCTCAGCCTCCACCCCAGCTGCGAAAACCGAATGATAGGTTAGTTCGGCAGAGGAAAATGAAGAAAAACGGAGAAGTGCCAAGGAAGAAACTTACCCCTTTTCTCGTGTTCAGCGAGAAGTGCATTATGCTTGGCGCGCAGCGTCTTATGGGTATCAAGGAGACGCTGAAACTCAGCACTACGACGGTTGGTGGTCACCTGCAAAGAGTACAAAGATATAACTTAGCCTTGTGCATATTCGAAGTGTACAAAATCTGGGCCAAGTGGAACTTAACCCGGCTCTAGGTGTGTGCATATTCGAAGTGTACTAAATCGGGGCCAAGTGGATCTTAACCCGGCTCTAGGTGTGTGCATATTCGAAGTGTACTAAATCCGGGCCAAGTGGAACTTAACCCGGCTCTAGGTGTGTGCATATTCGAAGTGTACTAAATCCGGGCCAAGTGGAACTTAACCCGGCTCTAGGTGTGCGCATATTCGAAGTGTACTAAATCCGGGCCAAGTGGAACTTAACTCGGCTCTAGGTGTGTGCATATTCGAAGTGTACTAAATCCGGGCCAAGTGGAACTTAACCCGGCTCTAGGTGTGTGCATATTCGAAGTGTACTAAATCCGGGTCAAGTGGAACTTAACCTGGCTCTAGGTGTGTGCATATTCGAAGTGTACTAAATCCGGGCCAAGTGGAACTTAACCCTTCTCTAGGTGTGTGCATATTTGAAGTTATCAAGGAGCTACATTAGTTTTCTAAGGAGCATCCGGCCGAGTAACAAGTTACTCCCCCGGAGGCTCGGGGACTAATGGTTATATTACTAAATACCTACAACTGGCTAAGGAAAACGAGTAACGTACCTCCATCATCCGACCCGTGATGTTGAGCGCCTTAAAGGCGGTGTTCATTTGAGCGGAGAATTCGGTGGGATCGAACTTCTTCGAGAGATCAGCGTCTTGGACTACCTCTGCCTTGTTCCAATTCATGACGAATTCAATCAGGCTCGGAGGGTATCACTCGCTGGTGGGCATATGGGGCGCCACCAAGCCCTTCGCATGCGCCTCTCTCCTCTCAACCAGGGCAAGGGCCGGGCTGGTGTGCAGAACAAGTTGCTGCGCATCAGCTGGCTCGGCAGGGACGTCCTTCGGGGCTGGAGGTTTCTTGGGAAGCATGGATGCGAGGGTACGCTGTCCAGCCTCGACGGATGCTGTCCTAGTGGCGTCAGGGGACTTTTTGCCCTTGGGCTGTTGGGAGGAAGAAGTGGTCGCAGCAGATTTCCCCTTAGGAGCTGCCTGGGTACTTCCTCGCCGAGACTGAGAAGACTCGGACGAGGCGGAGGAGCTTGGAGCTGGTGCTCTTGTTGCTGGACTTGGTGCTGCTGCTGATATTCTTGCTGCCGGAGTTGGTGCTGGTGCCGGAGTTGGTGCTGGTGCTGGAGTGGTTGATGGTGCTAGAGCTGGTGCTGGTGCTGAGGTAGCCTTGGCTGGGTCGGTCTCCCCCGCTCCAAGGTTACCCCCCTCTTGACGAGGTGGAATAGAACCCGGAGCAGCCGCAGAACCCTCTGGAATAGGGCTCAACGGGCGTGACTCGTCGTCACGAGGGGGAGAAGAGCTAAGTCGGAGCGGCGAAGAGATGCTAGATCCACTCTGGGGGAGCTCCACCGCAGCCCTGCCGAATCAAATAATGTCAAAAGAGAAACTAAAACAATGCAAGGAAGAATAAATTGCAGAGGGAAAGAGGCTTACGCATCCGAGGTCAGGGGCTCCTTGGGTTTCCGAGCCCTTCGTGCTGGGGCCTTGGCTGTTGGCTTGGAGGCAGTTTTGTCTCCGGATTTCTTTCGCCTTTTGGCGGGCTGAGAAAGTCCGGAGGAGGAACTTGATGCAGCTCCACGCTTCTTCTTCGGCGCTACCGGAACAGGGTCACCCGTGGCAAGGGGAGGGTCCTCGTGGATCTGCCCACCGGGGTTAGCTGATGCCGGAAAAGCATAAGAAAGAGGGACAGCGTCAACAGCTTCCATCACCTCGACATCCGAGTCATCTTCATCATCAGGCCAATCTCTAATAGAAGAGAGTTTACCGGTGGGTCGCTTCGTAGCGTCGGGCATCGGGAGGAACATCTCCTGATCCGGCTCTTCCTCGTCTGAGGTCTCCCGGTCAGGCGCCCACTTAAGGGTCGGATCGGTGCCATCCTCAAGGGTTTGCTGAAGGAATAGCTGAGGAAAAGAACAGACAACAGAGTTAAAAATACAACAATGACCAACATATGATTTAATCCGGAGAAAGTTTGCGCCATGAGGCTTACCACGGGAGGAAGCCTATCGCGGCAAAAGTGCTCAATTCCCCACGTCCATTCAGAGGAGAAGTCTTTGTGGGTGGTGAAGAGGGCCTTGACCCGGCGATAGATCTCCGTGTTGCTCAACTCGAAGGACGAGGTCCGGTTGGGGTCGCGGCCCCAGCTCATGTGGCACACCTTGTGAGTGCGCTTCTGGAGGGGGAGATCCGGTTGCGGACGAACATGATCATGGCATCCTCGTTGCGCAACCCGAGCTCCTTCAGCTCCGCGAACCTTTTGTTGACCAAGTTAGCCAAGGTCGTGGGCTTCTTGAGGACAACGTCCCACAACTCCGGGTTAGGAGGACCCGGAGCATAGGGGAGCAGCCGGATCAAGTCTTCAGTGCCCTCGTTCTGAACATAAAAGAAAGTCCGGGCCCATCCTTTGCAGGAGTCTAGCCCGGTGACTCGGGGGAAGACGGATAGCCTCCGGGGTGAGATGGACGCAGCTCCGAATTGCGTGAGCTGCTTGTCCTCCGGATCAAGTTGAATGTTTGGAATAACATTACGACGAAGGCCGAAAAACCGGATCCATAGCTCCTTCGTGGGCCATAGGACGGCATAGCCTTCGATCGTGGAGGCGAAAGCGGAAAGAGAAGTAATTGCGTTGGCAGGAAGGTGGTGCGGCTGGAGTTCGTAGGTGCTTAACCAATCATGGAAAAAATTGCTGACCGGCAAACCGAACCCCCGCTGGAAGTGGGACAAGAACACGACGTACTCACCCGGATTGGGTGAGGGGGCGAGTTCGGCAGAGGCGAGGCGCATGGTGACGCCGGCGGGGATGCGTCTGGTGCGGTAGAGCCAGTCCAGGTCGTCTTGGCAGACCCAAGACCCGGCCCACGCACAACGGTCCGCCGTGGCGGTATCTTCCTCCATCTCTTGCTCGGCGACGGCAAGCTCCTCTTCTGTCATCTTGTGTTCGCTGCCCTCACTGGCGCTAGCGGCGGTGGGGGGCAACGGCCTAGATTGACAACGACCTGTGGCGGAGGAGGTACATAGCGGTGGCGGCGATGCAGAGGCGTGGGGAAGCAGTGCGGCGGCGGCGCGGCTACTTAGAAGCAGTGGCGGCGGCGCTGTCGCGGGGAAGACGAAGAAGAAGAGCTAGAGGCAGAGGGGCGCGGAAGGGGGAAAAGACCTAAGGGGTGCGCCCCTCCCCTATTTAACCACTCCCTCGTGAGGGAAGTGGGATCATGCTTTGCGGTTACACCGCACAGTGTGCCCGTGTACGCACCGTATTGGCCAATCAGCATCGAGCCACACGGAAGGCCACCGGGTGTAGCTGATCCCATGACGTGACGCATTGATGCGGTAAACGAGGAGGCATGCGTGACGTGACCCGCGCGCAGTGATAACTAACAATTAGTGCGGCGGTTACTGTGGCTGACCCTTAAAATGAGGCAACCTAATGATTAGCCTCCACGTGGGTTAGCGTACGAGAGAAGGAAAGAAGACCCGGATGAGACCGTGGTAACCCGGTCAGCAAGTGAAAACTTGGAATGTGCCAAGGGAAAGTAAAACCATGAGGTCCGAAATAAGGTGGTAACCCGACCAGCAAGTGAAAACTTGGAATGTGCCAAGGGAACATAAATCCATACAATCCGAGATAAGGAGGTAACTCGGAGATAACGTCCAAAGCTCAGTGAAATTGAACCTGATTGGGCCTTAGCGGCCAAGGCAGCTAAGACCACACCAGCTTCGGGGACTAATGTTGGGGGGATACCCCCGGGTAGGGTCACGCCGGGTATAAAAGGCCGAGTTAGCCGAGGTTCGGCAAGGCCAAAGCGGACGCTGGCCGGGTCACCTCATGGCAGGCCGAGTCTCGGAGTAACCCGGACCAGGGGATGTCCACCTAACGAAGCCTCGACCGACTTAAGCAATAAGTCAGATAGGAGAATTTAACTTGTATGCAGGAACGGGTGTGGCCGGGTCAACTATGATCCGGGTCATATCTAGCTTCTAGGAGAAGGAAGGAATCTCGCTGGTCAAAAGTAACCCTGGTACGCACTGCATGAGCGAAGCAAACAGGGGCAGGACCACCGAGGCGTGGCCGACAAGAGGTGGCGACGCTCGTGTCGGCTGACGCAGGCGCCGTAGAGGCTCACGTAGCCTCTGCATGGGTGACGCGGGGAAAAAGCAACCCGGTCGGCTTACTATTTTGGGAGGAGGCATATTCCCTAAAATATGCCTCCACGTATGTCCTAAGTGGAGACCTAGCCACCCCTATATAAGGAGGGCTAGGGCCTCTGTAGAAGAGGTTCCGCTATTCTGATTGGTTTAGGTTCTAAGGGTTGATCTCTGTTAGGTCTTGTACGGGTCTACTGTGGGTGAGAGTAAGAGAGTTCCTTCTTCCTCCTCTCGCCAATACAGCTCTAGGAGCACTTGTAACCTTAGAAGTAAATCATATATAAATCTTTTGTGTGAGGAATCACCTCATTATCCCTCCCTGGATTCCCCTAGTGCATTTGGTCCCCACCTTTAGCCTATCCATGGCATCTGCCGTGACACCACCACGACATGCTCCATTACTTCACACCTGGAAGGGTAACCTGTTGGCAAGGTGAAACCTTGCTTTCAGCATGAAAGGCAGTTAATCCATCATCTGTAGCCCACCCGACAAGGTCACAATATAGCACAAGAGAATGAGCAAGGATCGATGCAATTACAACACATCTCCAGACTGTACACAAGTACAAGCAGCTTGAGGCCTTACCGATTATAAACTTCAGAGGATGATGAGATGCAGGACTGCAGGACGATGGAAGGTCACCAACAGGCTCGAGTGGACCTGAGGATGGAAGGTCACCAACAACCATCGATGGGTTGGAGGAGGCCACTGTAACAAACTCTAGGAGCTGATGAGATTGTCCGCGGGTCTTAGCCTGCTCTGATGTTGTTCACTTAATTAGCAAAGCGACTACTGTCATAGCACAAGAACAAAGAAAATCAAATGAAGTTTGTCTAATTGTAGAAAAAGAAATAGCACGCTGTACGCAACATATTATATACAGGTCCATCTCGGTATATTGAATCCAGATCTAGAGCCCCGTGGGGTCAAGAGATGAAGCCCGCTAGGACCTTGCACAACACCGAACTGGATGGAGAACAATACATAAATTAATGAGTTGGCGCAAAAGAGCAAGCTATTTTTTGATTTGGATAAGGGACTAGAGAGGCTGCTTGGAAATGAAGCTAAGACAGTATTTTTTAGGACCCTAGGAGTCATGCCCCAAGAAGAAGAATCGTCCTATCCACATAACAACCATGGAAGGAGCTAAACATGCCGCCAACTCGTCATGGAACAGAGGAAGCGGCAGATTGAGAAACAGGCAGCCTAATTTCTGAACAATGACTGAAATGAACGATTTCCGACGTCATTTGGGTTCAGAAGAGCTGAAACTCAATGGTTCAGGCTCAAAACAGGAAAAAGAAAGGGTGTGCTGGCTCCAGTCCTCACTTCATCCCCTTCTGTATTCTGAGATCTGCCACCAGTGCCGGCTATAGACCGCGCCACGTCGAGGTGATGAATGAAAAAAACACTTCACGTGACAACTTTACACTCAGTGAAGAACAGATTTCAAGACCAAACACGTTCAACTACAGTATGTGAATTCAAAGCTTTGTACAGACATGATTTCAGCATGCATCTGACAGAATACGAACTTTCAGCCATGAAAAAAACTGAGCACTGAACTCCACAAACCGTAGGTTTCAGCTTACATGACACTGAAGTTTTATCTAGAGAAATCGACCCCAAATTAGAAAACCAACTATCAATTAGTAAAATAGAAACATAAATCTTGTGTATTATCAACTTTTAACTCGGAAATTTGTAGTTAGAGCCCCAAAAGGGAATAGATCAGGATCACCCAGAAAATGGGGATTTTTTTTGCCTACAACGTACCTTTCTGCTGACGGCCGGCCAGGGTGGCGGCACGGTGGTTGGGGGAGATGTCGACAGCAGGATGCGGCGTAAGTGGCGATGGCGATAACAGGTGGCGACGTCGGCGAGGGTCGACGGAGCCAAGGCGGCGAACATGAGCCTAATGTGGTGGAGTTCCTGGGGAAGGGCAACTGCGGTGGGGCGTGAAACCGCCGGTCGGCGCTGACCAGAGGGACGGGGGAGGAGCAGAGGCGCGGGCAAGTCGCCGTTCGCTGCTAACTAGAAGGACGGTGGACGTGGCCTGCCCGGGGATGAGGACAAGGACGGTAGCCTGCACCGGGTGCTCAATGAAGGCAGGGAACGGAGACAGTATCCCGCCCTTGAACGAACCTCGCTGAAGATGAGGGGCTACGGCGGCGGCGCCCTTCGGGTCAGGTGGTGGTGCGCCGGTGCGGGTGCGAGGAGAAAAGAAACGACGGGATTTGGGTTTAGTGTCTCGGCTAAAACGAAGGAAGACGCAGGGCTAATTCGTATTCGTACGCTATTCAAATTCAAGTTCCTCCTCTTTTTGCAAAATTCCTCCGTTAGCAGCCAGCAGAAAAAAAAACGTTTTCGTCGCGTCCTAGGATCCCGATTTCCATCGGACTGGGCTCGGCTCTTAGCCAGACGAGTCGGTTTCAAAGCAATTTTGGGTCGGTTTTTGAACGATGTAAGAATATTCTCAAGTACTTGAAAAGTATTAAGGATATATTTTAGTTTTTGGAGGACGTGAAGAAGAACTTATCGTAATACGTGGATGCAAGCTTCTGCACCGATCTAGATGACAGGAAATCTCAAACGGAATACGTGTTAATGGTTAATGGCGGCGCGGTGAGCTGAGGAGCGGCAAGCATGGCTCGGTGGCTCAATCTACAATAAAGTCGGAGTACATGGCTGCCGCAAATGCAGCTAATGAAGTTGTATGGATAGAAACATTCATTATTAAACTTGGAGTGTTTCCAAACACGCAAGAACCTGTGTGTGTCTATTGCGACAACATGGGCCCATTGTGAATGCAAAGGACCAGAGGTTCCACTTTGCGGCTAAGCACGTTGACCGACGTTATCATGTAATAAGAGATTTTGTTGCTAAAGGCAACAACAGAATTTATAAAGTACATATTGATGTGAATATAGCTGATCCATTCACTAAGCCTCTTCCACAAACAAAGCATGATTAACACTCGGATGCTATTGGTGTTAGATTATTGCCTGTTGTAAACTAGTGTAATTGTACCCTAGTGCAAGTGGGGGACTAAAGGAGATATGTGCTAGAGGGCATTAAATAAAGTCTTTTATTGTTATATCTCTAAATGTTTATAATAGTTTTGTATTATGATATAACTGTATTAATAGGAAACGTTAATATAGGTGTGGTATATAAATAACCAGGTCCCTAGTATCCTCTAATACTAGTTCATTGGGCAGATGATGATCGAGGTTTCTCGATCATGGACTTAACACAAGTCACCTGACAACGAGATCACTTAATGAAGCGATGGACGCACCCGATCGTAGAATTGCAATGTGATCCGCTCACAAAGTTTAAACATTGTAATATCTAGCAAAACGTGGTAACTTAATCCTTCGATCGTGATATCATGTTTAATCACTATCTCCCGCGGCTGTTTTGATCACATCAACCGTCATGACCGTAAATAGGTGACCATAAACGTGTATTTTAGGTATTCCAGTGGAAAAGTTGAGGCATATGATCGAGATCGGGATTTGCCTATCCGAGTGAAGGATAGATAGTCTAGGCCCACTCGGTGAGACCACATCAATGAGCTTGCAAGCATGTGACTAGATCACAGGGATATGATATCACGGGAATGAGTAAACATGTTTATCAGTAATAAGATCGAACTGTATAGGATACATGAGATTAGATCTTGGACAAACTAGGTATCGTTGTGCAAAGAAAATAAGACTCGATGTTTAAAAGGTTCAAGCGAACAACATAATTCGTGGGATGTGAAGGGATCATCATGTGTTTCCAGATACTGTTGATGATCACTTGATCGGGGAGTTATGTCCTTCATACGTGAACATGTCCAAACCATATGGGTGTCACGCTCAAGGGTAATCGACGCTACGTGTTGATCTATTACCGATAGAGAAATAGGAAGAGAGAACCGAAAGAGTTCCGAAGAGAATACCGAAGTGTTCGGAGTCTATTCAAAAGGAGTTTTGAATAAGAAGAAATTAAATAATGTATTTAATATTTAATTATGAATTAATATTAATATATATATATTTAAATAAAAATAAAAAGGAAAAAACCCATGGGCCTTCCCTAGGAGGGAAGATGGCACAAGAGGGAGGAGCCAAAGGGCCACAAGGGCCATGCGGCTAGGGTGAGAGGGCTCCCACCCCGCCGACCCCTTGGTGGGCTTGGGCGAGCGGGTGGGGCCCATCCCTGATGGGTTCGTAGCATGGAAAACAAAAAAATTCTACCGCAAGAACTAATAAGGCCCAGATCTAATCTAGATAAAAGCCAAGATCTAATCTATTAGACATGTGCAACGAGATAGATAGGAACTAACCCTCGTAGATCCGAAAGCGTTAATGAGATTAGATCTCGTGGTTGATGTAGTCGATCACTTGCCGATCTCAAGATCGTGTGGACGATCCTTCCGGCGTCGCGTTCCGGCAGCGCTTCCGTAGTCGGTCAAGTGGACGATCCTTCCGGCGCCGCGTTTCGGCAGCGCTTCCGCAGTCGGTCACACGTGCGGAGTCGAAGCAGACCTTCCTCTCCTCGTTCCAGCGAGCAGCGGAGGTAGTAGATCTTCTCCACGGAATCCCAGCAGCACGACGGTGTGGTGGTGGTGGTGGAGTAGAGAATTCTGCAGGGCTTCGCCTATGCCTGTGCAGAAGAAGGGTGGAGGAGAGAGGCGGCAGAGATTGGAGTTATGAGAGCAGGGGAGGAGGGGGCGCCCCTGCCCTTCTATTTAAGGGGGAGGGCGCCTTGGGGAGGGGGAGTCCTTGTAGGACTCCCCTCCTCTAGGCCGGCAGATTGGGGAGTGGGGGGAGGAGTCCCCCTCCCCCACGACTCCTTGTCTTGACCCACCAGGACTCCTTGATCCCTATCTTGATTTTCAAGCAAACTCCAAGATATCTTCTAGAACCTTCTGGAACATTCCGAAACCTTCTAGAATCCTCATACAAACACTCCGGAACATTTCCTAACTCAGAAAATGATCCCCTATATATGAATCTTATTCTCCGGACCATTCCGGATCTCCTCGTGATGTCCCGAATCCAATCCGAGACTCCGAACAACATTTGGTCTCCAACGCATATTCCATATCTACTTAAAACAACTTCGAACCTTAAGTGTGTCACCCTACGGTTCGTGAATATGCAGACATGATAGAGACACATCTCCTATCAATAACCATCAGCGGGACCTGGAGATCCATAATGGCTCCCACATACTCAACGATGAATTTGCGATCGATTGAACCACTTACATACGAAACCAATTCCCTTTGTCTCGCGATACTATACTTATCCGAGGTTTGATCGTCGGTATCTCCATACCTAGTTCTACCTCGTTACTGATAAGTACTCTTTACTCGTTCCGTGATATGTCAGCCCTTGTGACCTAGTCACATGCTTGCAAGCTAACTAGATGACATTCCACCGAGAGGGCCCAGAGCATATCTATCCGTCATATGGATGGACAAATCCCAATCTTGGTTCATGCGCTTCAACACATACTTTCAGAATACCCAATGACACTTTTATAACCACCCAGTTACGAAGCGGCGTTTGATGTCATCAAAGTATCCATCCGGTGATGGTGATTAACATAACCTCATGGTCGAAGGATTAGGTTACTATGTATTTGAAAGCTTACAGCAATACGAACTTAATGACTTGATCTTATGCTACGCTTATTATGGGTGTGCGTCCATCACATCATTCTCCCAATGATATAACCTTGTTATTAATCACATCCTTAGGTCCATGATCAGGAAACCATGATCATCACTCAATCAACAAGCTAGTTCAACAAGAGGTTTACTAGGGACTCTTACATGTTTACAAAACACACATGTATTAGTGTTTCCTAATAATACAATTATAGCATGGGATGTAAACATTCATCATAAACACAAAGATATAATAATAATCACTTTTATTATTGCCTCTTGGGCATATCTCCAACAGTCTCCCACTTGCACTAGAGTCAATAATCTAGATTACATAGTAATATACCTAACACCCATGGCGTTCTGGTGTTGGTCATGCTTTGCCCTAGGGAGAGGTTTAGTCAACGGATCTGCCACATTCAGATCAGTGTGTACTTTGCAAATCTTTATGTCACCATCTCGGACATACTCGCGAATAGCGTGGAAACGTAGCTTGATGTGCTTCAGCTTGCTATGTGACCTTGGCTCCTGTGCATTAGCTATGGTACCTGTGTTATCACAGTAGATGGCCATCGGGTCCAACGCACTGGGAACCACGCCAAGTTCAGTAATGAATTCCTTCATCCAAACGGCTTCTTGTGCAGCCTCCGAAGCAGCTATGTATTCCGATTCAGTTGAAGATTTCGCTTTGCTTCGCACTCCTCCAGCTCACTGTAGTACCATTCAAAATAAATACGTATCCCGACTGTGACTTTGAGTCATCCGGATCGGTGTTCCAACTAGCATCGGTGTAACCGTTTACTACAAGCTGTTCATCACCTCCATAAGAAAGAACCATATCCTTAGTCCTATTTAGGTACTTTAGGATATTTTTGACCGCTGTCCAGTGCTCCATTCCAGGATCACTTTGATATCTGCTAGTCAAACTAACAGCATGTGCTATATCTGGTCTTGTACACAGCATGGCATACATGATAGAACCTATGGCCGAGGCATAGGGAATATTATTCATTTTCTCTCTATCTTCTGCCGTAGCTAGACTTTGAGTTTTACTCAAGGTCTTACCTGACAACATGGGCACGAACCCTTTCTTGCTATCTTCCATTCTAAACTTCTTTAGAACTTTGTCTAAGTATGTACTTTGTGAAAGCGCTATTAGGCGTCTTGATCTATCTCTATAAATCTTGATGCCTAGAATATATGCCGCTTCGCCGAGATCCTTCATTGAAAAACTATTATTCAAATAGGTTTTGACGCTATTAAGAAGTTCTATATCATTCCCAATCAACAATATGTCATCTACATATAGTACTAGGAATGCTACAGAGCTCCCACTCACTTTCTTGTAAATACAAGCTTCTCCATAAGTTTGTATAAATCCAAAGTTTTTAATTACTTTATCAAAACGTTGATTCCAACTCCGGGATGCTTGCTTCAGTCCATAAATGGAGCGCTGAAGCTTGCATACCTTGTCAGCATCTTTAGGATCGACAAAACCCTTGGGTTGTACCATATACAACTCTTCCTCCATGTCACCATTAAGGAACGCCGTTTTGACATCCATCTGCCAAATCTCATAATCGAAATGTGCAGCAATTGCTAACAAAATCCTCACAGACTTTAGCTTCGCTACTGGTGAGAAAGTCTCATCATAGTCAACTCCTTGAATTTGTCGGAACCCTTTCGCGACAAGTCGAGCTTTATAGACGGTAACATTACCATCAGCATCTGTTTTTCTCTTGAAAATCCATTTGTTCTCGACAGCCTTACGGCCATCCGGTAAGTCCACCAAAGTCCATACTTGGTTTTCGTACATGGATCCCATTTCGGATTTCATGGCTTCTAGCCATTTGTCGGAATCTGGGCTCACCATAGCTTCTTCATACGTCGCAGGGACATCAGCGTTGTCTACCAACATGACGTTCAAGGCAGAGTCATACCAATCAGGAGTGGTACGAACCCTCGTTGACCTGCGAGGTTCAGCAGTAACTTCATTTGAAGTTTCATGATCATTATCATTAGCTTCTTCTCCAATTGGTGCAGGCGGCACAAAAACATCTTCCGGTGCTGCGCTACTCTCAAATCCGAGAGAAGGTTCAATAACCTCATCGAGTTCTACTTTCCTTCCAGTCACCTCTTTCGAGAGAAACTCCTTCTCAAGAAAGGATCCATTCTTTGCAACGAAAACTTTGCCTTCGGATCTATGATAGAAGGTATACCCAATTGTTTCTTTAGGGTATCCTATGAAGACGCATTTCTCCGCTTTGGGTTCTAGCTTATCAGGTTGTAACTTCTTTACATATGCCTCGCAACCCCAAACTTTAAGGAACGACAACTTAGGTTTCTTACCAAACCACAATTCGTACGGTGTCGTTTCAACGGATTTAGATGGTGTCCTATTTAAAGTGAATGCGGCTGTCTCTAATGCATAGCCCCAAAATGATAACGGTAAATCTGTAAGAGACATCATAGACCGAACCATATCTAAGAGAGTTCGATTACGACGTTCGGACACACCATTACGCTGTGGTGTTCCCGGCGGTGTCAACTGCGAAAGTATTCCACATTTCTTTAAATGCATGCCAAACTCATAACTCAGATATTCACCTCCGCGGTCAGAACGCAGAAACTTAATCTTCTTGTTACGATGATTTTCCACTTCACTCTGAAATTCCTTAAACTTCTCGAAAGTTTCGGACTTATGTTTCATAAAGTAGACATACCCATATCTACTCAAGTCATCCGTGAAAGTGAGAACATAACGATATCCACCACGCGATGCTACACTCATTGGACCGCACACATCGGTATGTATTATTTCCAATAAGTCTGTAGCTCGCTCCATTATTCCAGAGAATGGAGTCTTAGTCATTTTTCCCATTAGACATGCTTCGCATCTTTCAAGTGAGTCAAAATCAAGTGATTCAAGAAGTCCATCAGAATGGAGTTTCTTCATACGCTTCACTCCAATGTGACCAAGACGACAGTGCCACATGTATGTAGAATTATCATTCAATTTAATTCGTTTAGCATCTATGTTGTGAACATGTGTATCACTACTATCGAGATTCAGTAAGAATAAACCATTCATCTCAGGTGCATTACCATTAAAGATATTACTCATATAAATCGAACAACCTTTACTCTCGGACTTAAAAGAGTAACCGTCTCGCAATAAATAGGATCCAGATATAATGTTCATGCTTAACGCAGGCACCAAATAACAATTATTTAAATTTAAAACTAATCCCGAAGGTAGATGTAGAGGGAGCGTGCCTACGGCGATCACATCAACCTTGGAGCCATTTCCAACGCGCATCGTCACCTCGTCCCTTGCCAGTCTTCGTTTATTCCGCAGATCCTGTTTCGAGTTACAAATATGAGCAACCGAACCAGTATCAAATACCCAGGCACTACTACGATTACTAGTAAGATACACATCTATAACACATATATCAAATATACCTTTCTTCTTGATGTTGCCGTTCTTCAGATCCGCCAGGTACTTGGGGCAGTTACGCTTCCAGTGACCAGCACCCTTGCAGTAGAAGCACTCAGTTTCAGGCTTAGGACCAGCCTTGGGCTTCTTAGCAGGTGCGGCAGCTTTCTTGCCGTCCTTCTTGAAGTTGCCCTTGTTCCTAGGCTTGCCCTTTCTCTTGAAATTGGTGGTCTTATTGACCATCAACACTTGGTGCTCCTTCTTGATCTCCACTTTAGCAGTTTTCAGCATGGACGATAGTTCAGGAAACGTCTTGTTCATGCAGTGCATGTTGTAGTTCATCACAAAGTTCTTGTAACTTGGTGGCAGTGATTGAAGGAGACGGTGAATCCCCAATTCATTAGGAATCGATATTCCCAACTCTTGGAGCTTCTTTGCGTACCCAGACATGGTGAGCACGTGCTCGCTAACGGAGCTTCCCTCTTCCATCTTACAGTTATAGAACTTTTCGAAGGCCTCATAGCTCTCCATGGCCGCGCGAGTCTCAAAAATTAGCCTGAGCTCCTTAATGATCTCGAACGGGTCGTGGTGCTCAAAACACTGTTGGAGCTCCGCTTCTAAACCGTACAGGATGGCACACTGAACTGTGGAGTAATGATTTTTCCGAGTGGTGAAAACATTCTTTTCGTCATCGGTGGCATTATCTGCAGGTGGGTCACCTAGCGGTGCATCGAGCACATAGGTCAACTGACCAGCCCTGAGGACGATCTTCAGTCCACGGAACCAGTCCGTGAAATTGCTTCCATTGTTCTTAAGCTTTTATTTCTCTAGGAATGCATTGAAATTGATGGAGGGGGTCGCCATAATCTACAACAATTTGCAAGTAGTTTAGACTAAGTTTATGAAAAGTTGAGTTCAAATTTAATTCTTAAACTAACTAGGTGAAATCCCACTCAAAACAACATCCCTCACATTGTCTTAGTGATTACACGAACCAAGTCCACCTGTTGATACATTGTAAATTGTAAATTGTAAAGCCACTTGTGCAAAGCAAGTTGCACGTCAAGCGTGGAGCAAGTCTCATGTGCGATGACATGTAATGTTAGCCCGAGCCGCTTCATCCCACCATGCCACAAGATGCAAAGTACACGCTAAGACACCGACAACAAAAGCATCAACGCCCACAAAAACATTGTGTTCTACTCGTGCAACAGATCTACGCATAGATACGACTCTGATACCACTGATGGGTTCGTAGCATGGAAAACAAAAAATTTCTGCCGCAAGAACGAATAAGACCCAGATCTAATCTAGATAAAAGCCAAGATCTAATCTATTAGACATGTGCAACGAGATAGATAGGAACTAACCCTGGTAGATCCGAAAGTGTTAATGAGATTAGATCTCGTGGTTGATGTAGTCGATCACTTGCCGATCTCAAGATCGTGTGGACGATCCTTCCGGCGTCACGTTCCAGCAGCGCTTCCGCAGTCGGTCAAGTGGACGATCCTTCCGGCGCCGCGTTTCGGCAGCGCTTCCGCAGTCGGTCACACGTGCGGAGTCGAAGCAGACCTTCCTCTCCTCGTTCCAGCGAGCAGCAGAGGTAGTAGATCTTCTCCACGGAATCCCAGCAGCACGACGGTGTGGTGGTGGTGGTGGAGTAGAGAATTCTGCAGGGCTTCGCCTATGCCTGTGCAGAAGAAGGGTGGAGGAGAGAGGCGGCAGAGATTGGAGTTATGAGAGCAGGGGAGGAGGGGGCGCCCCTGCCCTTCTATTTAAGGGGGGGGAGGGCGCCTTGGGGAGGGGGAGTCCTTGTAGGACTCCCCTCCTCTAGGCCGGCGGATTGGGGAGTGGGGGGAGGAGTCCCCCTCCCCCACGACTCCTTGTCTTGACCCACCAGGACTCCTTGATCCCTATCTTGATTTTCAAGCAAACTCCAAGATATCTTCTAGAACCTTCTGGAACATTCCGAAACCTTCTAGAATCCTCATACAAACACTCCGGAACATTTCCTAACTCAGAAAATGATCCCCTATATATGAATCTTATTCTCCGGACCATTCCGGATCTCCTCGTGATGTCCCGAATCCAATTCGAGACTCCGAACAACATTCGGTCTCCAACGCATATTCCATATCTACTTAAAACAACTTCGAACCTTAAGTGTGTCACCCTACGGTTCGTGAATATGCAGACATGATAGAGACACATCTCCTATCAATAACCATCAGCGGGACCTGGAGATCCATAATGGCTCACACATACTCAACGATGAATTTGTGATCGATTGAACCACTTACATACGAAACCAATTCCCTTTGTCTCGCGATACTATACTTATCCGAGGTTTGATCGTCGGTATCTCCATACCTAGTTCTACCTCGTTACTGATAAGTACTCTTTACTCGTTCCGTGATATGTCAGCCCTTGTGACCTAGTCACATGCTTGCAAGCTAACTAGATGACATTCCACCGAGAGGGCCCAGAGCATATCTATCCGTCATATGGATGGACAAATCCCAATCTTGGTTCATGCGCTTCAACACATACTTTCAGAATACCCAATGACACTTTTATAACCACCCAGTTACGAAGCGGCGTTTGATGTCATCAAAGTATCCATCCGGTGATGGTGATTAACATAACCTCATGGTCGAAGGATTAGGTTACTATGTATTTGAAAGCTTACAGCAATACGAACTTAATGACTTGATCTTATGCTATGCTTATTATGGGTGTGCGTCCATCACATCATTCTCCCAATGATATAACCTTGTTATTAATCACATCCTTATGTCCATGATCAGGAAACCATGATCATCAATCAATCAACAAGCTAGTTCAACAAGAGGCTTACTAGGGACTCTTACATGTTTACAAAACACACATGTATTAGTGTTTCCTAATAATACAATTATAGCATGGGATGTAAACATTCATCATAACCACAAGGATATAATAATAATCACTTTTATTATTGCCTCTTGGGCATATCTCCAACAATCCCCACCGCCGTCCTGCCACCTCCTTGTAACATCCTAGCATTTAGGACTAAACGAAGGGTAGATTTAGGATTTTATGCATCTGCATGTATGCATATGAAATTTAGGGTAAATTTTTCACCAAACTAAAAGACTAGAGTGATCAGAGTTATCTCACTCTGATCAATTAGGTTTAGGTCATCTGAGATGAGTGGGATGAATTTTGACATGACCTCTATTATTTTTATGATCTATGAGGGGAGAAATTTGAGTTATGAACACTTATAAACATTATATAAGCTAAGAGAAAATAAGTAATGAAAATAAATTTCAAATGAATGAAATGTATTTTATATTACAATTAAGGAAATGAAATAAATAAATTGAATACAAATAGGAAAGTAGAATTCTTTAATTTTAATCCAAATAAAGACGGGATAAGGAATTGTTCACAATAACATAAATATAAGAACAAGAAAAGATTAATTTTATTAATTAAAACAAGTATTAAAATATCTCTTTACAATAAAAGAATAAAGAAAAAGAATAATAATAAGGTAATTAGTATATTATAGTGCTTTTACATTATTCTCAAACTAAAAGAAAATTACAAAGTGGATAAAGAGGAACCTAAAACCAAATCCTATAACTAATTCTTCTTCTTGCTCCTGTTCCTGCAAAAGAAAAGATGTGGTTAATTCATTTGTGATGGGGCTTTTACCACGAAGGCCGTCCGTCGTGGAAGACTCTTTGACCACGAAAAACGGGCCTTCAACCACGAAAATCGTCCGTTGTAAAAGCCAACTTTTCTTGTAGTGTTATAAGATAGACTAAAATATCTTAAAGGAGTCCCCAAGCTTGGAATCAAGCCAGGTGGGATCAAATAATCCCTTGCGATTATTTGATACTGTGATTATTGTAGATCACCGTGGTGCCATGGAATGTAACACCACGGTATGTAGCTTCTTGTTGGTATCCTCCAGAGCGGTGATGCGGCTATAGCAGCTGCGCAAATCAGATTACAAAGTGTCCACTTTATCTGTGAGCTTACTCACCAATGGGAGAAGATCATCTTCTTCTCTATCTCGTTGAGACGGCGACGGACTTTGACGCGATGGAGTAGCTCCTGCTTCTGATATATTTCCAGTGCTCGCACGCGGTCCTTGGTCCTGGGAGCAGCTTCTTCTTCTTCATACATGATTGATGGATCGGGAAAGTAGAAACCATTCCTCCACTCTTTTTGAGGCTTCACCCTCATACGAGCACCAATAGTAGGCTTCAAGAGTGGCACCGTCGCTCCATTGCGAGCACCCGAACCAATATTAGGTAATTCCTTACACTTGTGCAGTCTTGGGTACGTGGTGATGAACTTGACCGTCTCCACACGCCCTTTTCCATGGGGCTTGCGACCTTCTCTCTCTTTTTGAGCTCTCTTCATTGCCGCCTAGTTGTGAAGGGAATATGCCCGAGAGGCAATAATAAAGTGGTTATTATCTTATTCCATGTTTATGATAAATGTTTATTTTGCATGCTATAATTGTACTAATCAGAAACGTCAATACATGTGTGTTTAATAAACAAAAGGGTTCCTAGTTATGCCTCTCTTATAGAATAGCTCGTTGATTAACAAGATGATCCAGGTTTCCTGATCATGGACATTGGATATTGTTAATAACGAGGTCACAACATTGGTGGAATGATGTGATGAACATTCATCCGAAGTATAGCATGACGATCAAAGTTATTATGTCTATATTTCTATAACATCATACGAAGTAATCTTTATCCTTAGACCATGAGATCATGTTAATTGCTAACACTGGAAGAGTATCTTGATAACATCAAATGTCACACCGTAACAGGGTGACTATAAAGATGGGTTCAGTGCTACGAAGGTGTTATGCTGAGGCTCATGGATCAAGAGTGGAATTTATCAATCCCGATGACAGATAGATATACTCTGGGCCCTCTCGGTGATATCACATTAAGATAGCTTGCAAGAAAGTGATGTGATCACTAGAATGTTATATCATGGGAACGAGAAAAGAGTGCATGTCAGAAACGAGATCAAACTAGGTATGGAGATACCGATGATCGAATCTCGGACATGTAATATATCGCGAGACAAAGGGATTTAGTTATTAGCGTTAAAGGTTCTCACGATCACAGAAGTCATCGTTGAATGTGTAGGAGTCAGTATGGGTCTCTAGGTCCCGCTGCTGATTATTGATCGGAGAGGGGTCTTGATCATGTCTACATTATTCGCGAACCGTAGGGTGACACACTTAAGGGATACCGACACCATTTGGAGAAAATATGTTTCAGATAAATATTTAAGAAAGCACTGGAATTATTTCAATAGACACCGAAACTGTTTTGGGTGAAATTGCTGAAATTGGTTCTGCATGTAATATTGAAATGTTGCAGGGGGTTTTATGTGAATGTTTGTTAATTAAAGTAATTAACAAAATTCTGAATAAAAAAATAAAAGAGTTTTATTAAATTAGAGAGCATTAAATTTGGAGAAATTTAATGCATTTAAAGTGGAGACTTTAAAAGGGAATGTGAAGAGGCTTTTTAATGTGGAGGGGTTACCACCACATGAATGGAGGAGGTGAAGAGGCACCTCCTCCATGCGCCGGCCATGAAGGAGGGGAACCCCCTCCTCCTATAAAAGGCCGCCCTCTCCTCACTTCTCACTCACACCTCCTTGTGAAGGATCTCTCTCCCCCTCTAGTATTATTCCCCCATGGTCTCGGATTAGCGAGATACAAGTTCCCGGTAGCATTATCTGGAAAGGAGTTGCTGCTTCCGCTGCTTTGCTGGAGCGAGGGATGGAGGTTGTCGGGGTACCGGACGTGTGTGCGATCACGGATGCACCGCTGCTTTGCGGTGCTAGACTTGGTGGTGCTGGAGCTGGATCTGATGGACGTGCTGGAGCCGGACCTGCTGGACTTCCGCACGATCTTGAGATCGGCAAGTGTACGACTACATCAACCACGAGTTCCTACTCGTTAACAAAACTCGTTGTCTTCGAGGGTAAGTTCTCGTTGGATGTATGTCCACCCGTTGCTTTGTACCTAGTAGATAGATCTTGGCGTGTAGTTCACATCGTAGGAAATTTTTTGTTTTCTATGCTGCGGACCCAACAGTGGTATCAGAGCCTGATCTATGCGTAGGTGCTTTGCACGGGTAGTACACATATGTTTATATGTGGACGATGATGATCATGTTATTGCATCTTCTATGTATTTTGGATATTGGTGGCATAGTGGGATGAAGCGGCCCGGACCAACCTTACATGTTATCGTACATGAGACCGGTCCCACGACTGACATGCAACTTGTTTTGCATAAGTGGCTGGCGGGTGTCTGTATCTCCTACTATAGTCAATATCTGATTTACAACGAGTTGCTAATAACTTGGTTATCCTCATTGTGGTTCATGTTCGTAGATAAGAACGGTTATATCTCCGAAAGCCCTAAGCCACATAAAACTTGCAATTGATAAATTAGAGGCGTCTAGTTTAGATCGTTGTTGGGCTAGTGTATTGATATGGTAATGTTGTAAGTAGATGTATGATAGATACTCTTACAACACACTTAACGTGTAAGTTCCATAGACCTTGGCCTTACACACAAAGGAATGATAGAGATCATACCACGATGCAAATGATAGAGATCAATTGCATGGACCATATCATCTCACTTTACACATTAGATGTTAGCATCTTATACTGCTAGTTTGGTGCTTTTGGTAGCATTATAAGATGATCCCTCATTTAAATATCAAGATAAAATGTGTTCTTCCTTAAGTATGCACCGTTTTGTGGATCGTGTTTCGAGACATCACGTGATGATTGGGTGTACTCGACTCTACGCTTTCATACAAACGGGTGTAAGACAGTTTTACACATGCGAGTACTAAGGTTCTTACTTGGCGAGCCTAGCATGTACAGACATGGCCTCAGAACACGGACCGAAAGGTTAAGCATGAGTCATATAGTTGATATGATGCCCATATAGATGCTCGCCTTTGAAGCTACATCAACTCACGTGATGATCGGACTTGGTGTAGTGGATTTGGTTCATGTAATCGCCAAAAAGACACGAGGGATGTCGTTTTTGAGTGGGAGTTCATTAGTAATTTGGATTAGTCGAACTCAATTTGTCATAAATTAAATCAAAGTGAATTTGCATAGTTTGTTGTAGTCATTGGCATTCGTTTTCTACCTTATGCTTAGTTTTTATTTGAGATAATAGAACTATAGAATTCTGGATATTTACTTTACGAACTGGTATCGTATTGTTTTGAATGTCAATTTAAAGTTTATAAGTTCTATTGCAAACTTTCAGCAAACTCTATTTACTCCATGAAGTTTAATAAGTAGTATTAAATCAAGAGTAAGAATTCCAATGTTAGTATCTAAAGTATCATGTTTGCCTCCATAATTATTGATATTCAAAAAGTTGTTTTAATATCAAGATTATATTGGAGCTGAAAATTGTTTCAAATACAATCATGTGTGAAAGATATTGTGATATCTGAAATAATGTTTTTTGGTTGCATTATGATACAGTATAATTTAGCAAAATACATGTTCTCATATTGTATGAGAATTTGTGAAGGATGGAGATGCTAGGCATTCGAATCTACCAAAAAGGTTTTGGGAACTGATATTATACTCGTGATTCTTCCTTATAAGCTATAGTAGCTTGATCATGAAAGTTGTCATGATAAGGATGAATAGAAGATGTAAGTAAAATGTTTACTACACTAATAGATTACTAAAGAATGCATTTTTGAAAGAACACCAAACATTTGATGATGGTGATCCACTTCAAAGTGCAAGTCCAAAGGTATTAGTATTTGACTATATACCCTTTGTACCATGTGTCATGTTGATGACACCACTACTGATGTTGATAGATTCTTTTAAAAGAAAAGGAATTGCTGAAAGAGAATCTATAAAATATTTGGCAGAAAATAAAAGGTTGGAGATGTCCAACTTAGGTATATAGAAGATATACATGTTATGGCTGTATTCCTTGCTTGTTAAACAATGTGGTTCTTAGGTATTGGATACCGGTATTAGATACCGAATTGTTTGGTATGAAGTGTCATACAGGACAACACAATTCATGAACTACAACGGCCTAAGTAACTAGCAAGAGAATGAGTGATGATGTTCATCGAAAACAAATAAAGTCTTATTGTGTTTTCCGTTGTCATCAAACCAAGCCTTCAAGATTTGTTTAAATAATTGTTATTTTGTTCCGGTATTATGAGAACAATGGCTGTTCAAATAATTACCGTATTCCATAAAGGATGGATGAACTTTTACAAGTCTAGTTGGAGAAATCACATCCATAAACACTATTGCTAAAATGTCGCAAGACAAATGATTGAAAGATCACTTATGAAGACATCGCTGTTTAAATTATATTTGAAAGAAAACATGAAGAAACTCCATGTTGATGGATTTTTGGAGTCTTTGATTTTGATCAATTGACGCATGTGAGACTTTCCTCGAGATAATTGAAA
Organism: Avena eriantha; assembly: GCA_910589775.1. Classification (NCBI taxonomy): domain Eukaryota; kingdom Viridiplantae; phylum Streptophyta; class Magnoliopsida; order Poales; family Poaceae; genus Avena; species Avena eriantha. The sequence goes on from OU342741.1 coordinate 72,118,838, forward strand.
CTTCGTCCATAGGCCAGAGAGGAACGGATGACTAGCTTATTGGAAATTGTGCATGCTGATGTGCATAGTCCATTATGTGTAGCCATATGCGATGGATCTTTTTGCTTCGTATGCTTTCTTCAAAAATTTGAGTGAATATATCTGTATATTTACTTAATAAGGAAGAAGTATGAAACATTTGAAAGTTGTTCAAAGACTTTCAAGATGAAGTGAAAAATCATTGTAACAAGAAAATAAAAGAGTTTATGATTTGATCGTAAAGGAAGATATTTGAGTTACATGTTTAGCAAAACACCTAAGATTTGAGGAATTGTTCTATGAATTTGGATTTCCCGGTAAACCATAGGAGTATGGCATATTCGAGAGATGAAATCAAACCATGTTTGACATGGTAAGATCAAAGGTGTCATTTATAAAACTGCCATTATGTTTTAAAGATTGAAGCTTTAGAGACTACCGCTTTTACACTGAAAAGAGCACCATCGTGATCCGTTGAAATGACACCATATAAGTTATGGTTTGGGATAAAACCCGAATTGTCTTTTCTTAAAATTTGGTATGCTATGCATAAGTAAAATGTTTACAACCAAAGTCGGATAAACACGTCTTTGTAGATTATCCCAAAGAATTTGTTGGGAATTTCTCCATAACACCGAGGACAAAAGAGTTTGTTACTTGGAATGTCAAGTTTCTTGAGAAGGAATTTTTTGCGAAAAGTTAAGTGGGAGGATAATAGAACTTTGATAAGGTTGTTGAACCTTAGCTATATGTGCTAAGTAGCGCAGCGCCGGAAAGTGTCCTGGTGGCGGCCACAATGCTCATGGCTCTCGTGATTACAAAAGGTGTGATCTCGGAGATTAGAGTTCCTATAGAACCGTGTGGGTCGGTAAGAATCAAATAATAAGATTTGATAAGCAAGTCGTTATTGTTTTGACAATGATGAACCGACTACATGCAAAGAAGCGATGATGGCCCCTGACTCCATAAAATGACTAGAAGGCATAGAATCTGTGATAGTATCCATACACGAGAAATCAAGTTTCTGAACTTGGAAGACCCTCCGGAAAGGCGTGAAGCCTATCAGTCGTGTTTGGATCTATAAATAAATAAGACATGGATGTTTAACATCTATTAAATAGTCGACATGTCAGAAAGAAGTTTACGACAATGTTCAAGGAGTTGACTATGACAAGATTTGATCTTTCATAGCGATATATAGTCTTGACGGATTAATGTAGCAACCACTACATATAATTTGGTATATGGTAGTTGAATAAACAAAACAAGGTTCTTCTAATAGAACGGTAACCTAGGACATGTACATGACATGGTCCGAAGGGTTTTGTTAATTCAAAGGGTGCTAAAAGGGCATGTAAACTTCAATAGTTGAAGTAAGAATAACGGAGTTGGAATCTTCACCATGATGAAACTGTTAAAAGAGTTTAAATTCATCGAAGATGATGAAGATGCTTGCATTTGCAAGAAATTAAGTGGGAGCGCTGAGACATATTTCTAATACATTATGTAGAGGACATATTGTTGATTGGAAATGATGTTTCTTGTATTGACACAAGTTAAGAATTTCATTAAAATAAGTTTTCGATGAAAGACTTGGGCAAACCCGGAATATTTGGCATCAATATCTATATGGATAGATTAAGGCGCAAATATGGTTGTGCCAGACATACATATATGAGATATTGAAAGGGTTCAATATGGAAACAACAAGAAAGGTTCTTGCTGCATGGAAAGGATTGTATCAAAATTCAAGTGTTTCAACACTTGGTGAGTAAAATCACATGAAGATTTTGATCGATTATACCATGATATGTATATATCCAGAATGTCCTATGCTCTAAATGTTATGAGCATATACCAGAATGATTCATAAGATGATCATTGGACAATAGTAAAGATATTCTTATGAGCTTTGGAAGAACTAAGAATATATAATGTATAAGTGAGAAATAGTTAAAGGTAGTTCATTGTAAAGTGTTACATTGATACTAGTTTTGTCACAAGATACAAATTAAATTTATCTCAATTTGGACTATGGGTGGCACAATGTAATGGAAAGGATGTTCCATGATGGATTTGGATGAGTTCCAAAGTTGAGACATTGTGACGGATACTACAACAAAAGGCTAAGTATATAACTGCTATAGTAGCAGCAAAGGAGGGCATTTGTGTTAAGTAGTTTGTTATCAAACTAGGTGTGGTTCAAAGTGGGCTAATACTATGAAGATATATTGTGTGACAATAATATCAACATATTTTGAGCCGAACGAACTAAAGGTCTCACCAAAGGACCAAATTTACACAATGCCATCTCATTTGAGAATGAGTGATGCGTAGAGACGCAAAGACATGCAAATACACACGGACCTGAAACTGTCAGATCCAGAGATTATGTTAACCATTAGCAATAGCGTATATGCAACACAAGAAAGCCATAGGTGTTCAATACACAAAGTTTTTCAAACTAGATTATTGACTCTAGTGCAAGTGGGAGACTAAAGGGAATATGCCCGAGAGGCAATAATAAAGTGGTTATTATCTTATTCCATGTTTATGATAAATGTTTATTTTGCATGCTATAATTGTATTGACCGGAAACGTCGATATATGTGTGTTTAATAAACAAAAGGGTTCCTAGTTATGCCTCTCTTATAGACTAGCTCGTTGATTAACAAGATGATCAAGGTTGTTGTTAATAACAAGGTCACAACATTGGTGGAATGATGTGATGAACATTCATCCGAAGTATAGCATTACGATCAAAGTCATTATGTTTATATTGCTATAACATCATACGAAGTAATCTTTATCCTTAGACCATGAGATCATGTTAATTGCTAACACCGGAAGAGTATCTTGATAACATCAAACGTCACACCGTAACAGGGTGACTATAAAGATGGGTTCAGTGCTACGAAGGTGTTATGTTGAGGCTCATGGATCAAGAGTAGAATTTTTCAATCCCGATGACGGATAGATATACTCTGGGCCCTCTCGGTGATATCACATTAAGATAGCTTGCAAGCAAGTGATGTGATCACTAGAATGTTATATCACGGGAATGAGAAAAGAGTGCATGTCAAAAACGAGATCAAACTAGGTATGGAGATACCGATGATCAAATCTCGGACATGTAATATATCGTGAGACAAAGGGATTTAGTTACTAGCATTAAAGGTTCTCACGATCATAGAAGTCATCGTTGAATGTGTAGGAGTCAGTATGGATCTCCAGGTCCCGCTGCTGATTATTGATCGGAGAGGGGTCTCGATCATGTCTGCATTATTCGCGAACCGTAGGGTGACACACTTAAGGGATACCGACACCATTTGGAGCAAATATGTTTCAGATAAAGATTTAAGAAAGCGCTAGAATTATTTCAATAGACACCGAAACTGTTTTGGGTGAAATTGCTGAAATTGGTTCTGCATGTAATATTGAAATGTTGCAGGGGGTTTATGTGAATGTTTGTTAATTAAAGTAATTAACAAATTTTTGAATAAAAATAATAAAAGCGTTTTATTAAATGAGAGAGCATTAAATTTGGAGAAATTTAATGCATTTAAAATGGAGACTTTAAAAGGGAATGTGAAGAGGCTTTTTAATGTGGAGGGGTTACCACCACATGAATGGAGGAGGTGAAGAGGCACCTCCTCCATGCGCTGGCCATGAAGGAGGGGCACCCCCTCCTCCTATAAAAGGCCACCCTCTCCTCACTTCTCACTCACACCTCCTTGTGAAGGATCTGTCTTCCCCTCTAGTATTATTCCCCCATGGTCTCGGATTAGCGAGTACATGTTCCTAGTAGCTTTATCTGGAAAGGAGTTGCTGCTTCCGCTGCTTTGCTGGAGTGAGGGACGGAGGTTGTCGGGGTACCGGACGTGTGTGCAATCACGGATGCACCGCTACTTTGCGGTGCTAGACTTGGTGGTGCTGGAGCTGGATCTGATGGACGTGTTGGAGCCGGACCTACTGGACTTCCTCACGATCTTGAGATTGGCAAGTGTACGACTACATCAACCACGAGTTCCTACTCGTTAACAAAACTCGTTGTCTTCGAGGGTAAGTTCTCGTTGGATGTATGTCCATCCGTTGCTTTGTACCTAGTAGATAGATCTTGGCGTGTAGTTCACACCGTAGGAATTTTTTTGTTTTCTATGCTGCGGACCCAACAAGTTGATCTCTGGTGGATCATAAACATCACGACAGATGTAGATGTCACTCACATCTGCATCGGAATCTTTGTTGTAGAAGCTTGGCTCGACGTAATCCTTGTACCCTAGGTTAAACCTCTCCACCTCCTCGTTGTCATCCTCCATGGACGGGCTGCTAGAGCGGTCCCTGAAAGGAGCGATGAGACCCAGGGGTTTTCTACGGCCTGGGAAGGGGTAGCGCATCGCTAGATTGGTTCCTGGAGATTATGATTTAGAGAAAGAGAGAGAGAGTGACAATGGTAGTATATAAGAGGAGTCAGAGGTCGGTAAAACTCGCGAGAAACACCAAATTCATGCCCAAGAAAAGAATCTTAACGGAATACAAAAAGAAATAACGGATTTGGAGGAGTCCTGCTGCGTAACGACATACTATACGGGCGCGACCCGTATAGCTCTGGCCGCATAGCTGGTTCCGGGCAGATATTTCGAAATATCTCGAGTCCAGGTCAGTTAAGGTATGACTCAGATCCAACAATATCGCTTTTTTAACTCAGAAATACGAGAAAGTAAACGAAGATATCTGATAGTTTAACGACCAGCTATACGGCCAGAATATTTTCTCCGGTCATATAGTTGCGACCGTAGATACATACAACAAAAATCAAAAGTGCCTGAGAGTTCAACGACCAACTATACGGCCAATTTTTTTCTCCGGTCGTATAGTTGCGACCGTATAGATCTAGACATCGAAAACAATTTTGCAAAGAAGATACAGAGGGGTTAACGACCAACTATACGGTGGGATATTTCTCTCCAGTCATATAGTTGCGCCTATATAGTTGGTAAAAACCTCCAGAAACTTCAGAAAAACATGAGGAATTTAAATACAAAAAATTTAGAAGTAAAGTCTATGATAACAAATCACTTATTTTAGTAAGAACACTTACCTTGAACTTACGGTTTACTTACGGGGATGACAAGCTCCTCCAACAACAAATACTTCTTATCTTTTGGAGGAGTTGACCTTAGTTAATTGAATAATTCTCGTAAGAGAAAATCACTAGGACTAAAGTTCCTCTCAATAAGATTGGTGTCTTGCTAGGCAAATATGGACACTGCATCCAACATCTTTATTTCTTACCTCTGCATAATCTGCAACTCAAATTCTTGAAGTAAAAGAATCCAACGGATCAGTATTGGCTTATGGTTTTTCCTCTCAAGGAGTTCTTTTAAACCATCATGATCCATATGAACTCTTACTTTTGCATCAACTATATAAGGACGAAATTTATCGCATGAGAAAAATATAGCAAAAAGTTCCCTTTCTTCCTTAGGACAATTCTTTTAAGAACTATTAAGAGTTCTAATAGCATGAGGTATAATATTAAATTTGTGATCTATGTGTTGTCCTAGAGTTACTCCTACATCATCATCACTAGCTTCACATATTAAGTCAAAAGTCATATCCCAGATAGGTGGTTTAATGATAGGAGCATGGGATAAAGCATTTTTAAGTTTATCAAAGGCTATAAGACATTTATCATCCAAATTAAATCGTACTCCCTTTTGCAGGGGGTTAGTCAAAGGTTTAGATATTCCAGAGAAATTTCTAATAAACCTTGTCGTCAGATTGATGACAAGTATGCCATGAGGGGGTCCTCGAGGCGTGCGGAAGAGATGGGGATGAGACGTACGGTGTTCCGAGACGGTGAGCACACAAGTTTACCCAGGTTCGAATCCGCCGGCTTTGGACGGATCCTACTCCTGCTAGCAATCTAGTAATATGGCAGAACCGGAATATTGGTTACAAGGGTTCGCCTGTGCGAGTTGAGATTGTGATTGTGAGGTGTTACCCTAAAGGCTCTCCCTAGGACGGCTTATATAGATATCCGGCCTAGGGTTTACAGGAGAGACCTATCCGGCTACGTATAAGAGTCGGTTACAGAGTACATTGAACTACAAGTAACACTATGGGCCTATGTCGGTAAGTCTTCTGGGCCTTCCCGTAGCCGGACTGGACTCCATCTTTTCTCCCTGACTGGGCCGCCCGTGAAGCAAATCTCTAACCCGAAGTGGGCCACCCTGGTCAGCGAGAAACTGTGAGGATACCCGGAAAGTATATCCCCAACAGCAGCCCCGGAAGTCTCCAAGATCCAAAGTTGGATTCATCATCGTCTAGCTTGATCTTCGGCTTGCAGAACCTTGAAGGGTTCCTGAAACTTCAAAACAAAAGATACGATCCGGGTCTCAAAACAAAGCCGGACCTATCAGTACGTTATTCTTATTTCTAGCTCGCAATTCAAACTAAGCCGAAACTTGGTCTCTGACGTGATGTGACACCAGTCATGGTCAAGTCACGTCACCGACAGACATACCCTGTCAGCACAACCGTTGGTGGGTCCGCTGTTCGTGGAACCGAGGCGCTGTTTCAATGCGTACATGGAGATCGAGGCGACGTAATCATCGTGTGGGTCCTTCGTAGTTCCTTCCATGACGCGTGGCATTTACACTGTGTCATTTGCACGAATCTTGGCGCGGTTAGGTGGTTATAAGGGGTGAGGATTCTCTTTTCCTCATCTTCTTCACCTATTCCTCTTGCCGTTTCCTTTCCTCCACTCCTCCCTCACGCACAGAACTCCCCTGCTCCCAAATTCCTAGCGCCGCCCATCTAAGGTCACCGACACACCGGAAGAATGGCTTCTTCTTCATCATCCGGCTTGGCTGGGTTCGCAGCAGCGGCAACAGCGGAGAAAGAAAGCAATCGCGGGGTCTGGATCCCGTGTCTTCTCGACGACGAGAAGCTCCGCAACATGGAGAATGAAGGGCTCCTCCATGCCGGCAACTGGCGGAGCGGTTTCGGCGAAACCATCCCCAACCCGCACGCCGACGAGCGGGTACACTTCGGCACCAACCTCGATAGAGGTTTGTCTTTCCCTCCCTCGGAATTCTTTTCCGAGGTGATAGATCATTATGGAGTTCAGCTTCACCATCTTCCTCCCAACTCCATCTTAGAGATGAGCGTCTATGCGGCTTTATGTGAGGGATATCTCGGCATTAGGCCGAGTCTCACTTTATTCCGATTTTACTTCCATGTCCGAAGAAACTCCATCACCACCGGTAATCCTTATATTACCGGAACGATTAGCCTTTCAGTTAGACGCGAGCGTGTTTATCCTCGCATTTTAGCTAGTGAGTCGGTCAAACAGTGGCCGGCCACCTTCTTTTACCATAAGGATATTCCTGCTCCCAACAAAGCTACTGCTTTGTCGGCTTTCATCGACGGAGCCGCCACGGCCCTAGCATCTTGGGACGAGGCTCCTCTGGCTCTCAATGACGGTCTGATCCTCGCCAAGAGGCAGATTGAATACCTGATGAAGCACAAGGGCCTAAGAGGGTCCGACCTAGTCCAGTGCTGGGTGGCATGCCGGATCCAGCCTCTCCAGCACCATGGCGACCGACTGATGCATTCCATCACGACGTCGAAACAAGACTCCCTCCGCATCAGCCCCAAGGCCCTAAAGCCACAGAACTACATAAGCCAGATCAAATGGGTGATAAAGGAGCGTATCGAGAGAAAGATTCCGGATTTATCTCTGGACATGCACACAGCGGAAGACCCTATAGTGCCAGTTAGCTTTGAGAAGTAAACCCTTTTTATGTGTTTCATCTTTAAGTTATTTCGCAACACTGAGATATTATCTTATTTTTCAGCTTGCTGACCTCCCCGAGTCAGAACTGGCTCCTATCGAGGGATATCCTCTGGCGTTTTCTCAGGAGGTGGAACTAGTCCCACTGCCGGACGTTGTTCCCAAGAAGCGCAAAGCTCCGACAGTGGCCGTCGGCACAAAGGAAGTGCTAGTTGTGAAGAGGTAACTTTCCACACAACCTCTGCCTTTGCACCTTACTCGTAATTTCTTATAAGATGTAATGTTTTCCATTCTATTACATTCTCAGAGCTAAACATCTCATCGAGGGCAAGGGGAAGGGGAACATCTCGAAGCCCCCGCGTCAGATGAAGCTAACCATGGCTTCGCCTGCCACAACTCCTACGACTCCTGCCCCTCCATCTTCTGCAACGCCGGTGATTACTCCATCCCCGGTTGTCGCAGAAGATCCGGCTCCTTCAACAGAGCCAGCGACCCTTGAGTCGCAGACTGACGCCACCATGGGTGGCTCAGGTTTTGATAAGGGTGAACCCTCTTCGGGTAATGATCCCTCGGTAGAGACCTTCGCCGAAAATATCCTGAACAACTCGGGACTTGCCAAATTTGGCTTATCTCGGAAATCTATGGAGGAAATCGAGCGGCTGGCCCAACAATGCCTGGAAAGCCGGAATCTCTCTGCCGAAGAAGAAGCACAAGAAGCGGAGGACATCAAGTACTCCGAACTTCTTGAACAAGTCCGCCTTCACGACGAGGGACTAAGAGCTGGTGTGCTTCTACCACCTCCGGTTATTCCACTCACCCTTGCTGAGAAGGTTACTACTGAGGTGAACATGTGCCTGAGCAAGCTCACACATGAACATCATGTAAGTCGGAATTCCAACTCACGCTTTTCCTTTACTGTATTTTATGTCATATCCTCTAGCCCCCAAGCATGAAGTTGGATAGTAGATCCGGGTTTATGCTTCACTAGGATGCCAAAGAACGAACTAGTATAGCCCCCAAGGCTCGTGCTGATATTAGCTACAATATTAGCCCGAGTCTTTAGTAGACTTCTGACTCTAGGTATTCTGACTGACAGAAAGTTAATTCATATAACCAGGAATTGTTGAAGAATATCTACAATAAGCGAAGAGAGATCAAAGCTCTCCGACTTAAAAATGCTGAGCTTAAAGTTTCCAACGATGAGGCCGAAGGTGAACTTTTCGATACTCAAACCTTGTCTTGATTTTTCATAGTCGAATATTTTTTGCTGAACTGTTGTTCTTTTTGACTTACAACACTGATAAAGCAGTCTTGTGTTATGATCGAAGAGGTCGAGAATCTGAAGACCCTGGTGGTGGAAAACAAGGATCTCCACCAAGAGCTAGACCAGCTTAAGGCGGATCATGAGAAGAGCATAACTCAAGTTCACGAATCCGCCTCCATGGCCACCGTGGAGCGTGATCACAAGATTGCACTCCACGAGAAGAAGATCTCGAATCTCGACGACGAGCTATTCAGAGAGAAGGATATTTCCGAGGCGCTCCGGGCTGAACTCCGGAGTCTTCGTGAAGAGAAGACCAAAGTTGATGACGTCATCTTTGGTATGTTTCTGTCTTTCTGACTTGTCTACATTCTTTGAATCCTTCGATGTCGGATTTATTTATCTGTTTTGCGTTATATGCATAGGTCCTCTGAACTTGACGGACTCCACCTCTACCGAGCCCCGCACCCACCGGCTTACCCAAGTCAGTGATTTGCTGCATGACTTCTGCCAATCTATTGAGGATATTGGCGAAGCTCTCAAGATTCCGGACATGTAGCATGTCCGACTTTCAGGTGCAGGACAAGGCAAAGGAGATGCCGCAGCTCGTCCGGGACTAGAACATGTCCTACGCGCGATCAGCGGTGCAGAACGCCCTCACAATGGTTATGAGCCACCATGGAAGCATGGAAATCTGGCAAGTGACCAGAGGGTACTGCAAGGTGGACAAATACGGACATGAGCAAGACATTAATGCCATCATGGACTCCTGCGCCGAATATGGGTGTCATGTAGCTGACTTAACCAGCTACGACACTCCCTTCTTCACCCGCGTGGACACGCCGCCTCCGCCTCGCGAAGAAGCAGCCGAAGTTTCCGATGATGAACAAACCTTATCGGATCTGGACATCTCGGATCTTTCCTAGTTTATTTATTCAATTTCCTGAAATCTATGCACATCCCATGTCCAACAATAGTTCTAGTAGGTATCAATTCATTGTTTTCATTAGTAACAATAGTAAAACCGCCCTTCTTAGGGACACAATGAATAGGACTTACCCATTCACTTTCTTTAACATGCTAGATTATACCTGCGTCCAATAGGTGTACTATTTCTTTTCTTACCACTTCCTTCATTTTGGGCTTCAGTCTTCTATTAAATTCCGCAACTGTTTTAGCACCTTCCTCCATGAATATTCGATGGGCGGTTATCATGGGAGTAATGCCCTTTAAATCATCCATGGAGTACCCAAAGGCCTTACGATGCTCCTTAATTATTTTCATGAGTTCTTCTTCTTCTCCTGAAAGTTTAGCACTAATAATAATAGGAAATTTATTTGTATCATCTAAAAAAATCCGTATTTAAGATTATCTCGTAAAGTCTTCAATTCTGGGGGTGGTAATTCTTCATCCCCTCTCTTTTATGGCTCTTCAAAAGCCTCATTAGTTGGAGGCCCTATGATAGGATATGAATCGAATTCATCTTCTAGTTCTTCTAGGGACTTGTCCTCCATGACTATTTCTTCATAATTTAAATCTTCATTTATTTCTTCTGTTTGATCACTAAAGAAGAGAGTTGCCATTTCCTCAATAGTCTTCTCTTTCTCTTCTTCTTGTATTTGTGGAGGTCTGTCTTTAAATTTGGAAAAGTGGAATTCTTTTTTCGCTTCCCCAAGCTTAAGAGACACAATCTCCTTCTTGAAATCAACTTTGGCACCTGCATCACTAAAAAAGTTTCTTCCAAATATAATTGGGAAAAGGGTGTCAGCTGGCATATCAACAACTACAAAATCAATAGGAAAATCTTTTTTGCCAATTGTGATAGTTGCATCTTCAACTACTCCCATTGGAATTCTAAGAGTTTTATTGGCTAACATGATTATCATATCAGTATTTTCAATTGTACCCGGTTCTATTTCTTGTTTTATTTCTCAATAGAAATCATAAGCTATAACATTAAATTTGGTGCCAAGATCGCATAAACCATAATGCGAGGTTTCCTTAAATATGCAGGGAAGAATAGGCTTACCCACATCTTTTACCTCTGTTTTACCTTCAACCAATACGGAAGTCTCTTTATCAAGTTAAACTATGTTACAATGTGCATACATAGCCATAATTGCTTCCTTGGTTACCTCTTCATCTTTGGTTTCTTCCAGATGTTCCACAACTTCTGGCATACTTTCCTCTACCTTCTTCTCCTATACTGCTTTGACCTGTTCATATTCAGAAATATGCTTATGTGCGATGTTAGGCAAAGGTATCTCATATGTTGGTTCTAGGGAGGCCAATGTTGCTTTAACTTCTCTTTTCCTCTCAGGTTTGGGTGGTGGATCATACTTGACCAAACCCTCTTTTGGAGCTTTGATGTGTTCTGTAAAAGCTTTAACAACTTGCAACACAAGATCTGAATCCAAATAAAGTTCCTTAGATAATTCTTTAGCATGGCCCTTTATTATAGTCATGAATACAATCATGATCTATTTCTACGCCTCCTTCGCTTCCTAGACCAAAATTCCATGAAACTCTATGATCGTGAATTCCATTAAGTAAAGCCCAAGCCTTAGTTATAGGAAGATTCATAAAGGCTCCTTCCGTGAAAGAGTCTAGTTCAATTTTATTAGGGTCAATTAAACTGCCATAAAAGATATGCAATAAATACCATTTAGGCAAATCATGATGAGGACAAAGATTAAGTAAATCTTTAAATCTGATATAATCTCTTACTAGTCCTTCATTAGGATGGTTCCTCCAAGTCATTATAAGACGCCTAATTCTAAAAGATTTTGATAATGGATAATATTTTTCTAGAAACTCATAGGCTAAATTATCCCAAGTAGTAGTGGCTTCTCGGGGTAGAGATCTATACCATGAGAGAGTTGTACTAGTCAAAGTCTGACGAAAAAATTTAACCCTTACCTCATTAGCAGTATATCCCGTCAATTGAAAAGTGCCACATATATTTTTGAAACATGCAATATGCTCATATGGATTAGGATCTTCTTCATCCCCAGTAAATTGTTTCTTGTGTAGAATACCAAGTAATAGAGGATTTATTTCAAACCCCCTTGTCTTCTTATTGGAGTTGTCTCTTTTATAAATATCATAGGGCTTCCCAAATTGGCTGAGTGGGTTAGCACTAGTCATATGCCCAAACTCCATCATGTTGGTGGAAACCTGTAACTCAAAACAAAACTTAGCAAGAAAAAAATAAATAAGAAAAAACTAAAAGACCTACAACACTTAGCTCCCCGGCAATGGTGCCAGAAAATAGCTTGAGGACTGCAAGTGAACATATTGTTTGTAGCTAGTTTTGAAATAAAGATATCGATCCCACAAGGAGCAGGAGTCTGAAGTCTAATAACTCTTGAATTAAATACTCTATATAAATGCTAAATAAATTTCTAAGTGACAAGATAAAATGCGAGTATTGCGTAAAAAGGTGTTTTTGGTATAAGAGCAACAAGAAATAAAGTAAAACAACTAAACATAGAAAATAAGTATCACGTATGTAAGAGAGATTAGAACTGCAATAGGGAAAAGTGTTCTCACGGAGTAGCGGATATACCACTAGCATTATAAAAAACTAAGGTAAAGATTATTATCATGAACATTCTCAATTGTGTATGTGTGGGAGGAACTCTGTATTTGGACAAATATGCAGCAACCACTGCTCACATCATCCTCATAACCACAACAGACAGCAATCGACATCAATCGAATTACCGCGCTATTAAGGGATGTAATCCCGTAGGATGTATCCCATGGCATGGATAGTGTTCCGTGAGTTTCCCCGGTTCCCAAGTTGATACGTAAGGAGTGCCAACAGCTTTATAGTCACCATAAGTGCTAACACACCTCCGTCTACCAACAAGTAGTTCCCTCCATCGAGTCCCCATAAGAGGCAAATATTGAGAGGTCGACTTCTCCCAACATCAAGATGAAGACAATCTAACACATGGTCACAGCAATGAATATCATAATAAACTTTATCTTATTTCAATCTCATACTAGGGTTTCTCCATCTCCCCAAGAACTAAGGATCTACTCAGACATGGAGGCAATCAACATCATGTCAATAACAATGGAATCTTTCATAGATGAATAGTACTTGTATAAATCCACAACGAGTACGGGAATTAAAACAAGATCTAGAGAAGATGTAGATGGGATGGATGGAGATGGTGGTGATGCAGCGGTTGATGAAGAAGATCGATGCCTTAGTCTCTTGGATCTGTGTAGGTCGAAGAAGGATCCTCGGTGGATGAATTCCCCCTCCAAATGCCTTCTGGAGGTGAGGTTTCGGCGATTTCTGGTTGTTTTGTATGCCATCTCCCCGATGTAGTTGCATGGGGTGAAACTATTTGACGAGACGGTGGCGGCACCAACTATACGGCAGGAACTATATGGCCGAAAAATTTATTCCTACCGTATAGTTGGTCGTTAAAACCGTCTGTAAGCCTCGATCGCTTCGGGTTTTCTTCTGCTATTATTGATATTTTACAAATAAGCGATTTACGTTGTTTTTTACTCCTTTTCTCCTTAGTACAACTGCTCCAAGTATTGTGTCCATTGTATCTATCATCTGTCCTGATCCTGGTGAAAATAGACATAAAATGTGCGCGCGAGCGTCGTAAAATACTAAGATCCTACATCTACAATGCAAAATAATAATATTAAACATGATGCAAATATGCACTCATTAATTATTCTTTACAAGCTTTCTATTAAAACTTAGAGACTTAAAGTTATGCTTAGAGTTCATTTTTAATTACTTTAAAAGAATGAACTTTGAAGAAAAACAAACTTTACAAAGGAAAAACATTTCAACTTGAAGTTACACTTTTAGGGTTTCTTATTAACTATAATTATTAAAGAGGAAATCTATATTTAAACAATCATAACACATGTAGTGGGGACTTATATGTTTTGAATATGTGTTATATTATATTTGTTTCACTTATTGATGTTTTATAAAGGGAAAACACAAGTAGTTTTAAGTGTGATGTGTTTAAATCCTTATCAAGTTCCAGGTTATGATAAGGATGATTAAGAGTGTGAGATCATTCACTTTCAACTTAAGTGAATGATGAGTTTAAATGTGATTTGTTATTAGAAATATAATTTATCTTATTAAGGAAAGTAACAATAGATGATCTTATGAATCTGTTAGAATTTGAAGTCATGTTTAATAATGGTTAAAAGATAAATAGCATTCACTTCTATCATCAGTGAATGATGTTTAGATTTTACTTAAAATTGTTGATTTAATTTGGAATTTATGGTTTTAAAATAGTTTTATAAAGTTAATAAGTTATTCTTAAGTTTTATTATAGATCCAAGTTATGACCTTGTAATTAGTATTTAAATATAAAGGACTTAAGGTTTTATGAAGAAATATGATTATTGCTTACTTGAGAAATGTTTTTAAAGAATTTACAAAATAGGTAGTTTATAGAATAGATAAGGATTATTACTTTAAAATCTTAAAAACTCTTGGAATAATATACTTAGTATTTTTATAGTAAAATATATTTGTTCAAAATATTAAAAATGATTTTTATCTATTTTTAAGTATTATTTTTATTTTTATAAAATTCCATAAAGCGTTGAATGTTTTTTGAACATTTGCTTTAAGTTTTATTTGTAAAAAAATAAATTAGTCTTTTTATAAAATAGTAGATTTATTAATACATGCAAAATTGATTTTTTATTCATTTTTAGGATCTTTCAATAATTTATTAATTTTTTTACTTCAGATTTTAGTATCCTTAATATTTAGTTGTACTTTATTTAACTTAAATACGTGAACTTATATTTTTATTAGGTAGAATTTTTTTCTGATCATTATAATATATCATATATATTTTTAGGATTTTTCTATATTTTTCTAGAGTGTAAATTATGTTGAGGGGTACTTTGGTCATTTAATATTTGGGATATTAATTTATTTTGTAATAAGATTTTGGAATTGGGCATGGCTCACATACTGGCCCAACTTGGCCCAACACGGCTCGGGGTCAAACCCCACCCCAGCCCACTTCTTTTTACCCCTCACTCTCACTTTCTTTCTCACCCTAACCCATTCTCACACATGCTTCTCTCGGGTGATGCCATGGCGACGCTGCTGCCACCGCCTGATTCCTGTGATATTGGCCACTCTGGTCGCCGGCACGGTGTCTATCGATGTGGCTTTGGATAATGTATCCTGGGGTTTGGCTAGATTTGAAAGGCACCTCCTCACCAAGCCATGTTGAACCCCTTCTAGCTGTTAGGGTTCTGCCGCTTTGGTGCCGGCTGGTGAGGTGGAGATGGTGTAGTGGTCGATTACTGCCACTGGATTCGTCGATGGATGGCTGCTAGTGAGGCTTGTCATGGGTTGAGCACCCCAGTGCTCCTCGAGCCACCTCGTCGTGGTCTCTTCTTGGGCCTCCACCGTCTATGTCGACTTCAGGGTCTACTTCCTCTCCAACGAGCTTAGACTCACCACAGGTAGGTATCCCTTCCCCCTCTCTGCCTCCTCTTCTCTTTATCTTAATCTAGGTTAGGTTTTTCTTCTTTGTAATTCTGATTGTATCTTTGGCACGATGCTACTAAGGAGTTGCTAGTATACATGTTACTGAAGTTTAAATTCAGTGTTTATCCTCTGGATGTCTGCTAGAATTGTCTTGATAGGTTAAATTGGATGGCTTGTGGTAATGGGGATATACTACCAGCGATGTTTTCTTTTATTCTGAGAATTTTCCATTTTGGAAGAAAAACTGGACAGTGTGATACTTAAATAAAAATCATTTCTTAAGTTATTGTCTAGGAAATGTTGATGAATACTATTCTATTATAATTCTAGAATTCTTTGGACTGACCAAAATGGTATTGTGTCCCAATCTAGTTTTACTTAATATGCAACCATGGAGAATATGCTCAAATGATTGTAGAAATATTTTCTAGGAAAATGATCTGTTTTCTGTCAATACTGATGGTGTAATTATGTGTAACTCTGATTCCTAGAGTTATAGTGAGGGAAAATGCAAAGGATTATTTGGGTATTATTTGTAAGTGGAGATGGATGACCAATATGAATACTTTGTCCATATGACAGCAACAATTCTCATGATTCCTAGAAGGTGGCTAAGAAAATGATTTGGCTTTCATGTGTAATTGCTTCTAAACGAACTAGTGGGTGATTTAGTTAATGTAAATGGTTCCTTCTGCTAATATGGTTCTGCTATTATGATGCATCCTTGGAGTGTACACAATAGCTTGATTACTTTCAACATGATCTATAGTCATTTATTTGGCTAAGTTTGATGAGACCATTATGATAAGCTATGGAAAGAGAACTATTTCTGTCCTTGCCCATGATATCTAAGTTGAGGCTTTAGGTTCGTCAGATCAAGTATGGAAAAAAATGCTTTGTTTGAGATCTTAAGAAAGAAATGATCTTCCTGTAAGTTTGTACAGTGAAGTAATTTATACATCTGATTCCTAGAACACTTGCTAGGAACATGATTTGTTTTTATTGGATTGCTATTGTTGCTTAAAGAAATAGCTTATGTAATATGGCTATGCTATTGTGGAACCTCTCTAAGAGTGAGCATAGCAACATAGATCATTTACATGATCTGCTATAGTTTTACTTAACAAGGTGTTGGTCCATGTCTTTGCCAATGTTGCCAAGTCTGAGGCTTGACTTGTGTAGCACACGATCATATACTATTGTTGCCTTCCAACTGATTTGGCTAATGTCCAACTACTGTTAGTAAGACAGTTTTCATATGATTCCTAGATGTATTTAGCTAGGAAAATGATTATGTGGTGTTGTTCTATTGTGCTGTGTAGATTCACTAGTGAGATGCCACTGTGATGCCTCCTTTAGGACTGAACACAGTGGTCTCCACTACTAGATCTATTAAACTTACCAAGTAGGGTGTGAAAAATGATATCATCCAGTTTGGATGATCTAGATGCATGACCCTAATATGTGATCTTGGTCAATGATGCACAAGGCTGAGATTAAGAGTTGTAGTAAAAACAAATACTATAATTGCCTTACAAGATCTATGATGAGACTAGCATAGCTTTCTTATGTTGGACAGAGAGCTCTCTCTCTCCCCAACTGATGCTTGTTTTAAATTGATAAGAACAAGTACTAGTATGGATCTAATGGTTAACCCGCTGCTTGTAGTGTGGACAAATGATTTGGTTATGGATGTTGTGGTTGTTGGGGATATACTTTCCGGGTATCCTCATAGTTCCTCACTAACCAGGGTGGCCCACTTCGGGTTAGAGATTTTCTTCACGGGCGGCCCAGTCAGGGAGAAGAGACGGAGTCTAGTCTGGCTACGGGAAGGCCCGGAAGACTTACCGACATAGGCCCATAGTGTTACTTGTAGTTCAAGATGTACTCTGTAACCGACTCTTAGTCGTAGCTAGATAGGTCTCTCATGTAAACCCTAGGTTGGATATCTGTATAAGCCGTCCTAGGGAGAGACTTTAGGGCAAGACAATAGTCTACAATCTCAACTCGCACAGGCGAACCCTTGTAACCCATATTCCGGCTGTCGTATTACTGGATTGCTAGCAGGAGTAGGATCCGACAAAAGTCGGCGGATTCGAACCTAGGTGAACTTGTGTGCTCACCGTCCCGGAACATCGTACGTCTCACACCCCTCTCTTCTGCACGCCTCGAGGACCCCTTCATGGCGTACTTGTAATCAATCCAACGACAGTTGGCACCCACCATGGGGCAAGTGAGCTTCTTATCTGCGTTCCGAGTGGAATCTATAAGAATCGGAATCAGCGAGACTATCACCGTCGGTCGCATCCTCTATGCCAGCGACGTCCCTCTCATCGTTCTCGGCGAGACTTGGATTCCGGCTAGGGAAGCCGTGACCACCTACACCATCATGTCTTTTGGAGAGATCGACGTTTACATTGGTTTTGCTGAACCTGCCCCACCCACCCCAGCGGTGATGATAGAGGCAGAAGAAATTTTTGGGTCCCCTTTGTCCGCAGAGGCGGCAGAGTTCCGGATCTCAGAAAATGCTAATCCCACCCAGCCCACACCAATTGCGGAGATAGTGGAGAAAGCTGAGCCTGAAGCTGATCCCGCAGTTCTAGTCGAATCTGGAGTAGAACTCCCTGGGGAGGTCAAATCCTAGATCGATCTGTCTGCCGGGGTCGAGATCCAGGAGGAGCACAGTAACAACCATGGTTCTGGCTCTGCTAACGCCGTAACAGATCAACAGTTCCTGAGGCATACGTTGAGGCGCATGATACTGCAAGACGCAAGCGTGGATGAGGTTCTCGAAACCATCGGGATCTTCGAGGAAGCCCATGAGGAAAGCCGCAACTACCTTAGGACCCACACGTCACACTTTGTCGGATACGTTGGATCCGGATCTGGCTCTGCCGATGCTGGAGACAATACCGACTCAGTGCTAGAGGCGATCGGAACAAACGCTGACGTACCCGCATCCTCGGATGACTTGATGATGTCGGCAGATTTCCAAAAGTTCTCCGCAGAATATGAAGAGGAGCTTAACTCCACAGCTGCTGCAGAAGGAGAAGACATGGACGAAGGATCCGGAGAAAACTCTCCCAAAGCGCAAGGCAACATGGAACTCAGAGATGATCCCGAGAACCAAATGGCCGAAAGTACCGATCAGAGCTTGACTCCGGGAAACGGACCCAAAGCCGTCGTTGCTACCGGCGCTGCCAAGAAGGCAAAGAAGAAGAACAAGAAGAACAAGACCCCGACAAAAGATCTTCTGGCAGAGGAAGTGATTGCCGAGGAATACGAAGAAGACTCGGATGGAGCACTTATCCTAGACAAGCCAAAAGAAGAATCGGTGGATGGACACGTGATCACTGCAGGTGCGCGTAAACTCATCGATGCTACATTAACCACACCTATCCCTACAGTTGCAGAACTTACTGTCGAAGAACTGGATGAAAGGGCCCAGGCCCTAGAAGCGCGTCATCAAGTACTCCTGGATGAAGCCAAAAACATCGAGGAGGAGAAGAAACGCATGGCAACCGCAGAGAAGTACATCTCTCGGCAGCATCAAAAGACCCGGAAACGTCACTCATGTGATGATCAATTCCCGGAAGTACATAAGGTTCTCTTCGAAGGAGGCCCAGGGATGCCTCGTATCGATAGCAAGAGAGATCTGGTGTATCCAACACCGGTATAGAACACTGTCGAAGCTCGAGATATCATGTCGAATAATCCAGGCCCAGAACATGTTCGATTGGGCATCAAGCTACTCACCAAGGGTCTGGAATAGCAAAGGGTCGCAAAATCCGGAAGCGGAAAACTGGTCTCCAAGTCCGACCAATGTCGCACGGACTTAGCCTGGAATGATATAAGGCCCCAACGGGTTCCGGAACAGCATAACCGTTCTGACCGATGGGAAGACAACTACTCAAGAACCGGATCATTAGGACAGCATCACAAAGCTACACGTGACTGGCGCAATGTCGCTCCAGCTGCTGAGCAAGAAGCAATTGTTGCACTGTATCCGAGAAATCCTCCCCGACGAGAGTCGAATGATCGTAGGGGAGAGGACAAAGAGAAACGTCGGGAGGAGGACCATCAAAGGATGCCACCTCCTAGGCCCACAAACCGTCCGGCTGAGCCCCACAATGGTGGGAGTGATGGACGAAGGAACGACGGAAACCATGTCGAAACAAGCCGGCAGGGGGCTCGTCGCAATGAAGACCCTCCCCAGAACAGGAATAATGACGCTCCGGACGGAGGCCGACGATCAGCCAGAAATAATCAAGCTGCTCCACCTTCTCCGCCAAGTAGCCATCACAACGGCTCCCAAGGATGCCAAGGAGGGCGTCGTGGTGGAGGAAGTGGTGGCAGAAGCCGAAGTCCGGCTCCAAGGCACCGTAGCCTTAGCCGTCACTCGGGATGATCTTTATCCCCAAATGACGCAAGGCATAGGATTAACTCCAATATAGAGGCACGGCGCTACGAAAATGATGATATATACGTGGGCCCAAAGTGCTTCGGACCATGCATAAGAGCTACAAAATTCCTGAAAGGATTTGCTATCTTAATACACATTCAAGCCTACAACGACATAGCTCGGCCAGACACTTGGCTACAGGATTTTTTCCAAGCTTGCTGCATCGCCAAAGGCGGAAACAGCCTGGTCGCAACCTGATATCTCCCACTCATGTTGCGGAAGACGGCACGATCATGGCTCAATGAACTTCTAGAGAACACCATCCACAACTGGTATGACATGCAAAGTGTATTCTTTTGGAATTTCGAAGGCACATACCGGAGGCCCTGTACGGTAGGAGACCTACAGCGTTGCACCCAGAAAGCCGAAGAAACTTGCCGGGATTATCTCGGACGATGGATCGACACCAAGAACTCATGTGAAGGAGTAAATGACCAAACTGCGATTAAAGCCTTCATTGCAGGACTCCCAATTGGTTTACTACGTCATCGCTTGAAGTGTGATAAAGTCACTGATTTGGGAGAGATGATAGAAACAGTGAGCAAGTATGCAGATGTTGATGACGATGCAGAGGGATTACTGAATGCCTTGGCCGTGCCACAGTCGGCAAAACAACCAAAGCAACAAGCTCAGAAGCGCAAGAATACCTTAGAAGAAAAACCCAACGCAGAAACGACAGTGGTCACTGCTACTTTCGGGTCTGGAGGACGAGGATGACATGGCGGTGGTCGCGGACGCGGTCGTGGGACGTCAAGAGTTCAAGGTAGAGGAGATCAGCAACCTGGCAAAACCTACTCTTGGGCCGACATTGCCAATAACCCATGTGTGCATCACCTAGACATCAATGGGGGCTCGTCCCACACAAACGCCGAGTGTTGTTTTAATGACGACATTAAGAGAGATGATACCACTGGCTACAGGGCTAAGCGGAAGAAGGGAAAGAAGAATCCCGAAAAGAATAAAGAGACCAAGGAAGATTCCGACATGGAGGAAGCTGACGCTTCAAATCCCAAGCCGGAAGGGAAGAAAAATTTTCCGACCAAGAAAGACACGTACGTCACCTTCCTCGGATCTCAACCAGCAAAGGTCAAGAAAGCAGTTCTACATGAGCTCAACGCAACAGTTCCGGCTGTCCCTCAATTCTTGGACTGGTCGAAAGTGGCAATCACCTTTGACCGTGCTGATCATCCGCCTAAGTTACACATGCGAGGAAAATACGTCTTAATCCTCAATCCACTTATTGACGGTTATGGTTTCTCCAAGACTCTCATGGACGGTGGCAGCAGCATTAACATTTTGTATGTCGAAACGCTACACCGGATGAAGATCTCGGAGACCTAGCTGAACCACAGCTCTGTGATCTTTCACGGGGTTGTCCCAGGAAGACAAGCAAATTCCCTAGGAGAAATCACTTTGGATGTTACCTTTGGAACTCCAAAGAACTATCGGACGAAGGCACTTTCCTTCGAAGTGGTCCCATTCAAGAGCACGTACCACGCTATATTCGGATGACCGTCTTACTGGGCTTTTATGGCTCGTCCATGTTACATTTACAATATGATGAAAATTCCAGGTCCCAACGGCGTGATCACCATCAGGGGAGACACGAAGAAAGCGCCAGAGTGCGAGGATGGAAATGTCACCTTTGCTGAAGCCGTGTTGCACGCCCAGGAGTACCAGGAGATCAAGAAGAGCATAGATCCGTCCGAGATACCCGCGACAAAGAAGGAGGTGACAAAGCTGAATCCGGAGTTCAAGGCATCAGAAGAGACGAAGAAGACACCGTTGAAGGATGATGACCCCTCCAAGGTGACCCAGATATGCGTAGGCCTAGATAGCGCACAGGAAAGTGCTCTTTTCAAGTTCCTCAAAGAAAATCAAGATATCTTTTCATGGCAGCCATCTGACATGACCGGAGTACCTAGAGAACTTGACGAGCACTCTTTAAATGTAAACCCGAATGCTAAACCCGTCAAACAGTCCTTGCGATGTTTCGGCAATGAAAAGCGTAAGGCAATAGCTAAAGAACTAGCACGGCTCGAGTTAGCCGGATTCATAGAAGAGGTCATCCACACTGACTGGTCGGCCAATCCTGTAATGGTCCCTAAAAAGGACACCACTGATTTAAGGATGTGTGTTGATTATACTGCCTTGAACAAGGCTTATCCCAAAGATCCGTTCGCGCTGCCTAGGAGTGATCAAGTTATCGATTCTATGGTAGGCTCGGAACTCCTCTATTTTCTCGACGCATATTCCGGTTATCACCAAATCCGGATGAAGGAATCTGACAAAGTCAAAACTTCATTCATAACCCCCTTCAGAACCTTCTGTTTTGTTACGATGCCCTTTGGGTTGAAGAACGCAGGAGCTACGTACCAACACACAATGCAGCGTTGCCTCCACGATCAAATCGGATGCAATGTACATGCATATGTGGATGATATTGCGGTGATGTCCAAAAAGAAGGAAACATTGATATTCGACTTGGAGGAAACGTTCGCCAATCTACAAAAATACAACATGATGCTGAATCCGAAGAAATGCTTCTTTGGAATCCGAGCCAAAAAATTATTAGGTTTCATTGTGTCTCAAAGAGGCATAGAGGTGAACCGAGACAAAATCAAGGCTATACTCAATATTTCCAGGCCAACTCGCTTGAAGGACGTACAAAGACTAACTGGTTGCATTGCTGCAGTCAGTCGGTTTGTAAGCCGGCTCGGTGAAAGAGCCGCACCATTATACAAACTCCTGAAAAAGACCAAGGATTTTGTGTGGACTGACGAAGCTGAAGCTGCGCTACAAGACCTGAAAACAGTACTCTCATCTGCTCCAATCCTTGCAACCCCGGAACCACAGGAACCGATGTTGCTCTATCTCGCTGTGACAAACAAAGTCATCAGTATTGTCATGGTAGTGGAGAGACCAGAGGAAAATCAGGAACACTTGGTGCAGTGTCCTACTTACTTTCTCAGCGAGGTCTTAACAGAATCAAAACAGCGGTATCCGCACTATCAAAAGCTAGCTTATGGTGTGTTCTTAGCATCTCGTAAGCTATGACATTATTTTCAGGAATATCTAATTACCGTGGTGAGCACAACTCCCATGAGAGATATAATCAACAACAATGACGCCACAGGACGCGTCGCCAAATGGGGCATAGAGCTCTCAGCTTTCGATATTGAGTACAAACCTTGAACAGCAATCAAATCCCAAATCCTTGCCGACTTTGTTGCTGATTGGACAGAGACGAAGGAGAATATGACCCTCCCTGAGTCGGAATATTGGACCCTATATTTTGATGGGTCTAAGGCTCGCAGGGGCTGGCGTGGTGCTCAAATCACCCCAAGGAGATAAACTTTTATAGGTGTTGCAGATCCACTTCACAGCGACAAATAATATTGCCGAGTATGAAGCACTGCTGCATGGAATCTAGATTGCTAAGGATATGGGCATCCGATGTTTGATGTGTTACGGAGATTCGGATCTTGTTGCTCAGCAAGTCTCGGATATTTGTAATGCAAATAAACACATGGCAGCATATAATGTGTCGTGGATGATTTATCTAAATCGTTCGAACGGTTTGAGGTTCAACACATCCCTCGAGAAGAAAATAAGGAAGCAGATGCATTATCTCGAATAGGCTCTGAACGGAAAGAGGTCCCAGATGGCGCTTTTTTAGAGCACCTAAAAGTTCCCTCAATAAAGGGAGTGGACGAGGAATATCCGACCAAATCCGACTCACCTCTAATAGCAGTTCTGGCTGTAATTCCCAGCTGGAATCAACCCTACCTCGACTATTTGGTAGATGGCAAATTACCCGAAGACGAAGTTCTGAGCCGACAGATAATCCGACGAGCAAAAGCCTATACTGTAGTTAGCGGTGAGCTCTATAAGCGGAGTGTGTCTGGGTTCTTTCAGCGCTACGTATCTCCGGAAGGAGTGGAAATCTTAAGAGAAATCAACGAAGGCGAGTGTGGTCACCATGCTACAGCCAAATCTTTAGTGGCAAAAGCTTTCCGACACGGTTTTTTCTGGCTTATAGCCAAGGCAGATGCCGAACGGCTGGTCAAGACATGCAAGGGCTGCCAAAAGTACGCCAAACAAGCTCACGTTCCGGCTGATCAGCTGCGAACAATACCTATAACATGGCATTTCGCGGTCTGGGAGATTGATATGGTAGGACCGTCCAAACGGGCTCCAAGTGGATTACTCACCTCTTAGTGATGGTGGATAAATTCACCAGATGGATTGAGGCTAAACCCGTCACTAGTTGTGATGGAGCAACAACCAAAAGATTTTTTGATGATGTTATAATCCTGTATGGTTATCCACATAGTATTATCACGAACAACGGGAGTAATTTCTCTATGAGAGAACTTGCCGAATTCTGCAACGAACAAAATATCTGGCTTGACATTGCGTCAGACGCACATCCTGATAGGGGAATACCAATCAAGGTATACCCATGAAGCGGAGCCGCTAGCTGGAGCGGGCCGATTGAAGCCAAGCTAGAGCGGATCGACTAGCCAAATACGGCGACTGGCGCATACTGGACGCAGACAACACGCCGACTGGAGGCGCAAGACGGCGACTCCAATAGAAAGCCCATTAGCACTTGTAAACCCTAATTGGCTGCATATATAAAGCCACCAGGGGCACCCCATGGGATACGATCTCTCACGTGATATTAGATCTAGTCTCTCTCTCCGCCTACGGCGGCTCCATGTAAACCAATCTATGATCTTATACTGGATGCTAGCAGGACGTAGCGATCCTCCATCGAGGGGACATAAACCTGGGTACGTCGTGTGCCAATCTCGCTCCCGGATTCTCCTACGCTGCCTTGCCCTTTCCTCTATATAAGCTACCCTGTACCATCTGTCGTGGTCAATACCACGGCAGTTGGCGCCCACCGTGAGGCAAGCGGTGCTTGGAATCATCATCCGGGCGGAATCAATTCACAAGATTGGCGGTGACAAGATCGCTTCGGCTGTGCCCAACCGACTCCGTCGTCAACATCCACAAGGCACAAAGGCTCAACTGTCCCTGTGCGCCTGACGTCTGGGGTTTCCGATCGCTAGCCAACGCGACTCAGGAAGATGCATGTGCCTTGGTGAAGAGGCTCGGGCAGGATCGGATCCATACGACTTGGCCAATTTTTATTCTATCTAATCTGTTTTTATTCTATCAAATCTTTCTCCTTCCAATTGATTATTTTGCCAGTTGAATATTCTATTGCGATCTAACGTTTTTGTTTGCATGTCTCTTATACGTATCATTGGGATAATTAATCCACGCATGCAAAAACCAGGTTGAAACAGACCGGTAGACATGGCCGTGCTGCCCGCCCGCTACAGGCCTGAAACCAGGGAGGCTGTACTTGCGCTGCAAATTGATCCCTGACAAGTCGAGCTCTCTACAGATTAATATGTGTTGTCATTTATTCAGCATCTAATCTTATTTTCCTTGATGTGTTGTTACATATGCCAAAGGACGACGAAGAAGGCAAGTTTACGCCATTCTGGACGGACAAAAATCCGACCGACTCCGCTCGCTGCGTCGATTTCGCTACGATGACTCTGTCGCGTCCACTCCTTCCGGCTAAACGCCATACCAACGAGCACCACAACGCCTGGATTTGGGATATCTGTGGGATCCCTCACCATCGTTGGTGATCAGATTGCATCTCGCGCGCTGTCTGAGAAGAGCCGATCGATCCGATCCGGCTGCCGCCAACGCGGCCGGGTGCGGAGCAAGCACTGGCGGCCGGCTCGGAAATTTCCATGGCACTGGATGATGATTGATTATTTATCTCCCTCTGATTTAATTATTTTATCAATTCATTATTCTATTTGATCTAAAGTTTTACCTGATCCGTTTTGCATGGCAGCGCCGGATCCTGAGCTTCTACTTCTACTTCCTCGCCGACAAACATGGCACGGGAGACTATTTCAGTCGCGCGTGCATCGCA
Organism: Avena eriantha; assembly: GCA_910589775.1. Lineage (NCBI taxonomy): Eukaryota > Viridiplantae > Streptophyta > Magnoliopsida > Poales > Poaceae > Avena > Avena eriantha. The sequence goes on from OU342741.1 coordinate 72,144,868, forward strand.
GATTGACAATGCAAGCGTGGAAAAATATCAGAACGAAGATCGGGGCGCAAGTTCAAACTGCCTCCACGCTCGAACTGTTGGCATATCGAGTCGGTACGTGTCACGTGGTGATCAAACAACAGGTCAGATCAGATCGCTTTCCCGCCACTCCAACCACATGAAGCCTGGATTCACCGCTCGAAGCACAAAAAGCAAACACACACGATTTGAGTGATGCGGTCGAATTAATGGGATTGCTCTATTTAATTAATGGGCTTGCTCTATTTAATCTCATCTTCCTCATGCATTGACTACTCTGTCAATTAATATTTATTTAGATCTAATTCTCAGTGTGTTGTCTTTTTAATATACATGTACCACGCGACATGGTTTGGTGACTGTGGTTTCTCACGTGCATACACGGGCGAGTTAATCGAAGGAGACGAGGCACATGCTTTGCACCAGTTTCAATCGCCACTGCCTCGGCCGAGCTCGATTCGATCTGCCTATCTCCAAAAGATGTCTTGCGAGCATGCTCGTGAACTCACCGCCGTGGATTCGCCACGCCCGGGGACTCTCCCTCGCGGATACGCCACGCTCAGGGACTTGCCATCACGACTTCGCCCTCGTAGCCTCGCCGACTTGCCATTCTATAGGCTAAACGCCGCGTGACCCCGCCACAGCGCGACTCCATCCAGCTATCGCGACGACTGTCTTCATCTTCACCAAGTACGGGCTCGGGGACTCACTTGCCGCGGACTCTCCGCCGTGTACTCGTCATTGTCGTGGACTCGCTGTCGCGTACTCACCGCCGTCGCGGAATCGCCTGTCGCCGACTCGCCGGACTTGCCATGCTAACAGCTAAGTTTCTTTACACTCGTACATGCTATAAGTCCAAGACATATTCATCTTTTCGTTCAATTACAAAACCATACATGGGATCAGTTTCAGTTTTGCCTGCTGTTTATTCGCGTCCATCGAAGTAGTGAGGCTGGGTACCAAAAAAGCCGACCTTGTCTCCGGGTTCAACTGTCTGGCATCGCGTCCCTGTTACCCGGCAAGCGTTTGATGCTGGAGGTCTGTCTACTCATGAAAAGCCACACATAAACCTTTCATACTGCTAACTGATCCATTTAACAACATGCATTTTATTTCAACATCTACGAATCGCACTCTTTACAAATATTTAATATATTTCATAAATACACCTTACTGCAGTTGTGCCCTTTTCTCCTTCTCAGCAAAATGGTCTAGTGTCTTTCTCGCCACTCGCCGCGCTCGGGGACTCGGCGCGCTCCCAACAGCGCCAGTCGCCGGTCGCCCGACCTCGCCACTCGCTGCACTCGGGGACTTGGTGCGCTACAGACAGCGCCAGTCGCCGGTCACCTGACCTCACCACTCGCCGCGCTCGGGGACTTAGCGCGCTATAGACAGCGCCACTCGCCGGTCGCCCGACCTCGCCAATTGCCGCGCTCGGGGACTCGGCGCGCTCCCGACAGCGCCAGTCGCCGGTTGCCCGACCTCGCCACTCACCGCGCGTGGGAACTCGGTGCGCTCCAGAGAGCGGCACTCGCCGGTCGCCTGACCTCGCCACTCGCCGCGTTCGGGGACTCGGTGCGCTACACACAGCACCACTCGACGGTCGCTTGACCTCGCCACTCGCCGCGCTCGGGGACTCGGTGCGCTCTAGATAGAGGCACTCGCCGGTCGCCCGACCTCACCACTCGCCGCACTCGGGGACTCGACACGCTCCACGGTTGGGGACTCGCCGCAATTGGCGGCTTCACCGACTCCCTGCGCCTTTCGCCAACTGGCCCTAACCGACTGGCTCTCGCCGACTGGTTCTCACCGACTAGCTCACGCCGACCGCTTCCCGCTTAACGGTTCTTTCCTCTGTTTAGGAGCTTGTCACTGATTCGCCACAATCCATCGCCAAGACTCTCCGCGCCCTGCCTCAAGCCTGCGTCGAATCAACGACGCGCTCGGGGACTACTGATGGGGGAATACCAATCGGGGTATACCCATGAAGCGGAGTCGCTAGCTGGAGTGAGCCGACTGAAGCCAAGCCAGAGCGGATTGACTCGCCAAATACGGCGACTAGCGCACACTGGACCCAGACAACACGCCGACTGGAGGCCCAAGACGGCGACTCCAATAGAAAGCCCATTAGCACTTCTAAACCCTAATTGGCTGCATATATAAAGCCACCAGGGGCACCCCCACGGGACACGATCTCTCACGTGATATTAGATCTAGTCTCTCCCTCCGCCTACGGCGGCTCCATGTAAACCAATCTATGATCTTATACTGGATTGCTAGCAGGACGTAGCGATCCTCCATCGAGAGGACGTGAACCTGGGTACGTCGTGTGCCAATCTTACTCCTGGATTCTCCTACGCCGCCTTGCCCTTTCCTGTACGTAAGCTACCCTGTAGCATCTGCCGGGTCAATACCACGACACATCCGCAGGCTAATGGACAAGTCGAAAGAGCAAATGGTTTAATCCTACAAGGCCTAAAACCGAGACTCGAAGCACCACTACGAAATGCTGCGGGAGCTTGGGAAGAGGAATTACCTTCTGTAATATGGAGTTTGAGAACAACTCCGAACAAGTCAACTGGATACACACCTTTCTTCTTGGTTTATGGTGCAGAAGCAGTTCTTCCTAGTGATTTGATTCACACTTCTCCTAGAGTGGCCGTGTATATTGAAGAGGATGCCGAGATTTCTCGACAAAATGATCTCGACTTAGTCGAAGAAGTTCGCGTCGTTGCTGAAATGAGATCAACTGCCTATCAGCAGAAGTTATGCAAGTATCATAGTCAGAGAGTCAGAAAAAGATCTTTCAATAAGGGCGATTTGGTTTTCCGGCTTGTGCAACAAAGAAAGCACAAACTTTCCCCAGTATGGGAAGGGCCCTTCTTGGTTAGTTGAGTATTACACAATGGTTCGTACTACTTAACTGATATGAGGCCAGTCAAAGAAAGACCTGCTACTAAGAAGAGAAAGAGAGCTGGAGGCAGTATAAATCCGGATGAGTTAGACATACCATGGAATATTGCTCAGCTACGTCCCTTTTATTCTTAGTTTATCCTTCTTTGTAATCATATATGTGTACATGTTCTATGAGAAATAAAAGTTTTGGTTGCCTCAAGTTTTTTCTAAGAAGTTTTTACCATCTTATTTCCGAATGATCATGTCACAGTCGAAAATCCTAGAATACTTAAATGTACTTTATGCTCATGTTCGTTCTGGTTTAGATTTCCTATTCTAAAATTGCTATCTTCGGGTATAAATCTATATTTCCTAGTCTATACTTTGGTTATTTGTCTGATTGCCGGATGCAGGTATTTTCCGAGTAGTGAATTGTTGGTACTGGAAGCCGGCTTTGTTCCGAGTTTAAACTGGTTTAGCAATTGAGCTCCGTTGCTCAACAAAGTTTCCGTGCTGAAAGTTTAGCCGGCTCATGAAAGGGACGAGGCGGAAAGCCAGATAAACGATAAGTACAGACAAAAATACAAGTGCTTATGCAAACATTTCAGGCACACAAAATTTAAGTCAAAAGTGCTGAATAGATAAAACTTAACACTATCAAAAGTATTACACTACTTATTTACAAACCCATAATGTTTTCAGAATAACACATTTGTTTCTTTCTAATGAATTATGATGCAGGAGGAGAGGTAGGAGCTGCTGGCTCGCTGGACACGTCAACTGCACCCTGAGAACGATCCGAGATGTCCAAATCTGATATGGATTGTTCATCGTTAGAAACTTCGGCTGCTTCTTCTGGAGGCGGAGGCGGCGTGTCCACGCGGTTGAAGAAGGGAGTGTCGTAGCTGGTTAAATCAGCTACGTGGCACCCATATCCGGCGCATGAGTCCATGATGGCTTTGATATCCTGTTTCTGGCCGTCTTCATCCATAGTAGAGTACCCTCTCGTCACTTGCCAGATTTCCATGCTTCCATGGTGGCTCATGACCATTGTGAGAGCGTTCTGCGCTGCGGATCGCGCGTAGGACATGTTCCAGTCCTGGACAAGCTGCGGCATCTCCTTTGCTTTATCCCGCACCTGAAAGTCGGACATGCTATGCATGTCCAGAACCTTGAGAGCTTTGCCAATATCCTCAATGGATTGGCGGAAGTCATGAAGCAAATCACTGACTTGGGTAAGTCGGTGGGTGCGAGGCTTGGCAGAGGTGGATTCCGTCAAGTTCAGAGGACCTATGCATATGATGCAAAGTGGTTAAATAAATCCGACATCGAAAGAGTCGAAGAATGTAGACAAGTCAAAAAGATGGAAACATACCAAAGATGACATCATCGACTTTGGTTTTATCCTCTCGAAGACTCTAGAGTTCAGCCCGGAGTGCTTCAAAAATGTCCCTCTCTCTGAACAAGTCATTGGTAAGATCAGAGATTTTCTTCTCGTGGAGTGCAATCTTGCGATCACGCTCCACAGTGGCCATGGAGGAGGATTCGAGAACTTGAGCAATTCTCTTCTCATGATCCGCCTTAAACTGGTCTAGCTCTCGGCGGATATCTTTGTTTTCCACCACCAAGGTCTTCAGATTCTCGGCCTCTTCAATCATAGCACATGACTGCTTTACCAGTGCTGTAAGTCAAAAAGAACAACAGTTCAACAAAAATATTCAACTATGAAAACGCAAGACAAGGTTTGAGTCTCGGAAAGTTTACCTTCGGCCTCATCCTTGGAAACTTTAAGCTCAGCATTTTCAAGTCGGAGAGATTTGATCTCTCTCCGCTTGTTGCAGATATTCTTCAACTATTCCTGGTTATATGAATTAACTTTCTGTAAGTCAGAATACCCAGAGTCAGAAGTCTACTAAAGACTTGGGTTAATATTGTAACTAATATCAGCACGAGCCTTGGGGGCTACACTAGTTCATTCTTTGGCATCCTTAGGAAGGATAAACCCGGATTGTATATCCAACTTCATGCTGGGGGGCTAGAGGATATGATATAAAGTACCATAAATAAAAACGTGAGTTGGAATTCCGACTTACATGATGTTCATGTGTGAGCTTGCTCAGGCACATTTTCACATCAGTAGTAACCTTCTCGGCGAGGGTGAGTGGAATAACCGGAGGTGGTGGAAGCACACCAGCTCTTAAACCCTCGTCGTGAAGGTGGACTTGTTCGAGAAGATCGGAGTACTTGATGTCCTCCGCTTCTTGTGCTTCTTCTTCGGCAGAAAGATTTCGGCTTTCTAGGCATTGTCGAGCCAGCCGCTGGATTTCCTCCGCAGATTTCCAAGATAAGCCAAATTTGGCAAGTCCTGTATTATTCAGGAGATTTTTGGCGAAGGTTTCTGCCGAGGGATCATTACCCAAAGAGGGTTCAGCCTTATTAAAACTTGAGTCACCCATGGTGATGTCAGTTTGAGACTCAAGGATCGCTGGCTCTGTTGAGGGAGCCGGATCTTCTGCAACGACCGGAGATGGAGTAATCACTGGCGCTGCAGAAGGTTGAGGGGAAGGAGTCGGAGGAGCCACAACGGGAGAAGCCAAAGTTAGCTTCGTCTGACACAGGGCTTTGAAGTAGTTCTCTTCCCCTTGCCCTTGATGAGCTACTTAGCTCTAAGAAAGTAATAGAATGAAGATCATTATATCTCAGAAGAAATCATGAAGTAATGTACAAAGGCAGAAGTTGTGCGGAAAGTTACCTCTTCACAACTGGCACTTCCTTTGTGCCGATGGCCACTGTCGGAGCTTTGCGCTTCCGGGGCACAATGTCCGACAGTGGGACCAATTCCTCCTCTTGAGAAAACTCAGGAGGGTATCCCTCGATAGGAGCCAATTCCGACTCGGGGAGGTCGGCAAGCTGAAAACAAGATAATATCTCAGTATTGCGAAATAACTTAAAAGTGAAACACATCAAAAGGGTTTACTGCTAAAGCTTAATGGCACTACAGGGTCTTCCGTTGTATGCATGTCCAGAGATAAATCCGGAATCTTTCTCTCAGTCCGCTCCTTTATCAGCCATTTGATTTGGCTTATATAATCTTGTGGCTTTAAGGCCCTGGGGCTTATGTGGAGGGAGTCATTTTTCGACGCCATGATAGAATGCATTAGTCGGTCGCCGTGGTGCTGGAGAGGCTAGATCCGGCGTGCCACCCAGCACTGGACCAAGTCGGACCCTCTAAGGCCCTTGTGCTTCATCGGATATTCAATCCGCCTCTTGGCGAGAAGCACATCGTCACTGAGAGCCGGAGCGGCCCCATCCCAAGATGGTTGAGGCGTGGCGGCTCCATCGATGAAAGCCAGCAAAGCACTAGATTTGCCGGGAGCGGGAATATCCTTGTGATAGAAAAAGGTAGCTGACCATTGTTTGACCGACTCACTAGCTAAAATCCGAGGATAGACGCGCTCACGCCTAACCGAAAGACTAATTGTACCGGTAATGTAAGGATTACCGGCGGTGATAGAGTTTCTCCGGACATGGAAATAGTACCGGAAGAGAGTGAGAGTTGGCCTAATGCCGAGATACCCCTCACACAAAGCCGCATAGGCGCTCATCTCTAAGATAGAGTTTGGGGGGAGATGGTGAAGTTGAACACTGTAATGATCAATCACCTCAGAAAAGAAATCTGATGGAGGAAAGGAGAAACCTCTGTCGAGGTGGGTGCCGAAGTGCACTCGCTCGCCGTTGTGAGGGTTGGGGATGGTTTCGCCAAAGCCGCTCCGCTAATCGCCGACGCGGAGGAGCCCTTTTTCTTTGACGCCACAGAGCTTCTCGTCGTCGAGGACGCACGGGATCCAAACCTTGCGATTACTTTCCTTTTCCGCTGCCGCTGCCGTCGCTGCTGCGCCGGAAGATGAAGTGGAAGCCATTTTCTTGGTGCGCTGGTGACCTTAGTTGGGCAGCGCTAGGAATTTCTAGAGGCAAGGGAGCTCTGTGTGCGTGGGAGAAGTGGAGGAGAAGGAAACGACACGGGAATAGGTGAAGAAGATGAGATGTCGGAATCCTCACCCCTTATAACCACCGAACCGCGCCAAGATTCGTGCAAATGACACAGTACACACGCCACACGTCGTGGAAAGAACTGGGAATCCCCCACGCGATGATTACGCCGCCTCGATCTCCACGCACGCATTGAAACGGTGCCTCGGTTCCGTGAACGATAGGCCCACCAACGGTCGTGCTGACAAGAGATGTCTGTCAGTGACGTGACTTGACCATGACTAGTATCAAATGACGTTAGAGACCAAGTTCCGGCTTAGTTTGAATATCATGCTGGAAATCCGAATAACATACTGATAGGTCCAACTTATTTTGAGACCAGGATCGTATATTTTGTTTTGAAGTTTCAGGAACCCTTCAAGATTCTGCAAGCTGAAGATCAAGTTAGACGATGATGAATCTGACTTTGGATCTTGGAGACTTCCGGGGGCTGCTATTGGGGATATACTTTTCGGGTATACTCATAGCTCCGCACTGACCAGGGTGGCCCACTTCGGGTTAGAGCTTTGCTTCACGGGCAGCCTAGTCAGGGAGAAGAGATGGAGTCCAGTCTAGCTACGGGAAGGCCTAGAAGACTTACCGACATAGGCCCATAGTGTTACTTGTAGTTCAAAATGTACTCTATAACCGACTCTTAGTCGTAGCCGGATAGGTCTCTCCTATAAACCCTAGGCCGTATATCTATATAAGCCGTCCTAGGGAGAGCCTTTAGGGCAACACAATAGTCTACAATCTCAACTCGCACAGGCGAACCCTTGTAACCCATATTCCGGCTCTGCCGTATTACTGGATTGCTAGCAGGAGTAGGATCCATCCAAAGCCGATGGATTCGAACCTGGGTAAACTTGTGCGCTCACCGTCCCGGAACACCGTACGTCTCACACCCCTCTCTTCCGCATGCCTCGAGGACCCCTTCATGGCGTACTTGTCATCAATTCGACGACAGTGGTAGTGGATCTTGGTCCACTACCCCTAGCTATCCACTTGGTCTACTTGTCCTTGCCACTAACTTGTCCTTGTGGCCTTCTCCACCTTGATCCAGCTAATGGTCTATTCCTGGATTGGCCCTGATCTTCCTCCTCCTTGCTTGTGCTCAGGGACAACTCCTTCTTCTTGTGGGGTTGGTTACCTAGATCCTACTGCAGAGATCTAGTGGTGTGAAGTTTGTTGGGCTAGTGATTCTGAAATTCATTGGCCTTGTGTTCTTGTTGTTCTGGTGATGTGGAGGAGATGGAAGTGCTGCAATGTGGAGGTTTTGGTGCTAACCATGCACTCTAAGCTTATGGGGATGGAATGGTTGGATGTGAACAAGAGCAGTTTTGTTAGCTATGGATGTGCTCTCTCTATCTTCTACTTTCGTGTGGGGTGGACAACACATATGCTTGCATGCATGAGTAAGCTGCTTGCCTGTGTGCTTCACTCCTTGGATCAAGTTACAAGGTCTGGAGCTTCTTCTTGGAGATAAGCTTCGTTGTGAGGATATTTTCTGGGTGACTAACTTTTGCTATTTACTGCCTTGGTGAAACATGCCCCTCATGCTTGTGATGTTGTCCTGATGCAAGTTATCTTGATAAGAACGGATTTACACTTGACCCTTTTATTTAAAATACTCAATGATGATTCAGCAAGACATTTCCTTGCCAACCCGAGAGTACAACATTCCACACAACCCCTTACTCCTATTTTCTATTTGGCTATTTTGCTTTCTTTTCTTTTGTCTTTAATTTTACAGGAATCAAGGTTAAGAAGAAAAGAAGGGCCAGGAAACATTCAAGGAATATTTTAGATTTTCTTTTTACTCCTTTGTAACTTTCTTTTATTCTTAAACATTGTAAAGAAGGTCGTATTATTTTGATGATGTAATCAAATTTACTTTTCTATTTGTAACTTTAAGTTCCCTTTTTACTTATTAATTGTAAAGGAACAATGTAATGTTATATTCCTTATTCAATAAAGTTAAATTTTCTCTTATTTTCGGAATTTGAGACTTGTTGCTATTTGTACTTGTATTTCCTTGAATTCTCATTTATTAATGTAATCTTTCATTTGTCTTGTTATACCTTTATTATAAAAAAGGGAAATGTAATATATATACATATAAAGGGTACTTCTGTTCTATTATTGCAATTTCTCTTCCATATGCATTTTCTATTTAGTTTTTTCCAATTACTTTACTTTTAGTCTTAAATTATAAATACAATACAATTATTTGTATATTAAAGGAATTCATTTCTCTAGTTATATTTGAAATTCAATTTCATTTTACAATTCATTTCAAATTCTATTTGAATTCAAACATATAAAATTTTAATTTTCAAATTTGAATGGCTATTCCCCTCAAAAGAAAAGATACAGTAGAGATCATGTTGAAATCTGTTGCACTTGCCTGGATGCTTCCATCAGAACAAGAGAGATCTCGATCACTCTATAAGTTCTTTAGTTTTGCGCGAAAATTCCCCGGATTTTCTTATGCATGAATGCAATGCACAAACATGTGTCATGTCTATTTCTAGGTGCTAATCCTGGGATGTTACATATACTTAACTTGATTGCTGAAGGTTCCTTCTCTCAATTGCTTGATCTCAAAACCAAGAAAGAACCTCATTTCTCCCATCATAGACATCTCAAACCTATCAGTCATAAGCTTTGAAAATTCATCATTAAAATCTTTAATTTGTTAGTAGAACCAAAGATAATGTTTGAAGGGGTTCGGGGCAGAAAACATAATTTTTTCGTATGCGAAGACACCTAATGCCAGGATCTATCTAGGAGTAATGCTGTAACGGCCAAGGTTTCGGATACATACACTTGTATTCCGAAAGCGGTTAATGTTCCAAGGGGAACATGGTTGATGTAGTCGAGCTCGTAGCTGACCTCAAGGTCGCGAAGCTCCTCGCAAGTCACCCCTTGATCCATCCTGCAGCAGTCCGGCTCATGACATCCAAGGTGCCACTAATGGAAGCAGCCTCATGGTTTCGCACACATATGGTGTACGACAACGATCCCCGGTTCTCTGATCCCTACCGAGAGTGCAGAAGTAGATCCTCTTGCTAGAATCCCTGCAGCACAATGGTGTGTTGAAGGTATGTCGTCTTTTGCGTGTATAGTCCTTTCTAGGGACCGTGCCAACACAAGGAGACACCAAGGGAGAGATTTATTCTCTAAGGAAAATGCCTTAGAGAATTATTGGTGTGTTTATTCCCACTTGTGGGCACCCCTTTATATAGGCGAAGGGAGGTGTACCCTTACCAAAGGGTGTCCCATGTGGGACTAAACAAAGGAAAAAAGAATAAAGGAGGGAGGTTGCAGCAGGCTAGGCCAATTGGTCGCTAGGTGGGCCACCGTGCCCGTAGCCCACCTTGTAGTGGCGCAATAGCAGCAGTCAGTCAGTCGGATGGGCCTACACCCCTGCGCGTGGACCAGTAGAGCCAGCGGCAACAGCAGCCAACACCTCGCTCGGGCGGGTTGGCCTCCTGCGTGCGTGACCCAGTATCGCGGTGAGGTGGTGGGAGTAGCAATGGCCCAGGTAGGCTAGCCAGATGTGGCCCGCCAGTGGTGGCAGACTATCTTCTGTCCATGCGGCACCCAGCTGCACCACCCACCTGCCTTTGTGGGCTTCCTGGCCCACTAGCAATGTAGTTGTTTGCTGTCCTTTTCCGGGTGACTTCCTCCTAGACTAATTCCCTCTGGGTTTTGGCCCTATTGAGGAAGTTGCCCTATAAATATCAATTTAAATATTTATTTAATATTATTAATTCATAATTAACATGTAATAAATGCATATTATAAATTGCCATTTATCTGAAACACCTTTCAGTCTTTTCCTTTCTTTCTTCCTCCTAACAACTTCAAATTCTCTTCAGAATGATTCCGGTTTTTCTCTCTTCTGGGATTCCATCTTACAGAACGATCTCCTAGCATCATCTTACCCTTAAGTGTGTTACCCCAATGGGTCGGGAATGGCATATACATGATCTCTATCAATGATCAATAGCGAGACCGAGATGCCCATAATGACCCATGTGAATTCCATGATGTAATGTCATTTGAACCGTGAAACGTCGAGTCCAATTCCCTTTGTTTCTTTGAGACGACTTGTCTGAGATCTGATCATCGGTATCATATACCTTGTTCAATCTCGTTACCGGCAAGTTCTGTTTCACTTGTTACCATGATATTCCATCCATGTGACCTAGTCACATGTTGCAACATTATGGATTTAATCTCACCAAGTCGGTAAAGTGTATCTTCCCATCACACGGGTGAACAAATCCCGATCTTGATTCATAGGCCTCAACTACTCCTCTAGAATACCTAAAACACACCTTTATGGCTACCCAGTTATGGACATGACGGTTGATGTGATCAAAGCAGCCTCAAGAGATAGTGATTAATGTGATCTCACGGTCTAAGGAGAAGGGTACTACGCTTCTAACTATTGCAACGATGAACATGTGACTTGATCGTGTCACAATACTTATCTTTTGGGAATGTCCATCATATCATTATATGACTCTGTTGTCAACTAGCATAAATGCTCCATGATCATTGGTTTCCCAACGAACTAGTATAAATAGAGGCTATTAGGGACATGGTTTGTTTCATACCATACATGTATCAATGTTTCTGCTTGATACAGTTATAACACAATATGAAACTATTACAAACTAATTTGGGATATGATAATAAAATCCATTTATTATTTGCCTCTAGGGCATATCTCCTTCAATGTCATCAACATATAATTGGCAAATGAAAAGCTCCCCCTTAACCTTCTTAGTAAAAAGAGTGGGATCAATTTGCCCTACTTTGAATCCATGGTCTAACAACAACTCTTTAAGGTGCTCATACCATACATGTGTGGCTTATTTAAGGCGACAGAGTGCCCTATCAAGTTTGTATACATGGTTAGGGAAGTTGGGGTCCTCAAAACCCGGGGGTTTCTTAACATAAACCAATTTATGTAGAGGACCATTAAGAAAAGCACTTTTAACATCCATATGATGCAATTTAAAATTATGATGTGAAGCATATGCAAGAAGGATACAGATAGACCCAAAGCGAGCCACTAGAGCATAAGTTTCACAAAATTCAATGCCTTCCACTTGAGAGAAACCTTGAGCCACAAATCTTGCCTTGTTTCTTACAACAATACTATTCTCATCTTGCTTGTTTTTGAATATCCACTTTGTGCCAATAACAAGGCGACACTCTTTGGGGTTCTCTACTAACTCCCAAACCTTGTTGCGCTCAAAGTTTTTGAGTTATTCATGCATGGACTTCAACCAATCTGGGTCCTCACGCGCTTCAAAAACCCTTTTAGGTTCCACAAAGGAGATATGGGCTTGATGATCACTAAATCTAGCCAACTCTCTTATGGAAACCTGTCTTCTTAGATCACCAACTACCTTGTCAAGAGTGTGACCTCTAAGTTCCAAATTTCGTTTAGCTCTTGATTTACGACAAGTTTCGATCTCTGTATTGTTTCTTGGGGGATCTCTTCATCATTTTGGTCCTCGTCTTGACCATCAACATGACCTTGGTCAGCAATTAGTTCAACATTATCAATAGAATGAGAATCTTGACCTTGTTCTTGCTCAGAGTTTTCTTTACTTGTAGGTTGCAATTTAGGACTCGTAGGGCCAAATAATCCCGCTTAGGAGGCCGGACAATCCGGCCTGGGAGTTTCAGCCTGGTCATCCTGATGTGTGGCTTCTTCTACATCTTGGTTATGTGCATCATTAGCTTGAGCAGTTGGGGCTTGTTTATGTTGTGTAGATGAGGGATCCATTTGAGTAGAGCATAGTTATTCTCGATCCGCCACAAGGGGTTCCTCAATGGGAGAAAAAATCCCATGCCCATTCTTCTGATGGCATCTTGAGGTATTTCAACATCTGCATCATAAACACCAACTTGCCCACTTGGGATCCATCATTTTCTTCCAACACCACACTATAAGATTCCACAATAATTCTGGAGGTCTTGTTGTAGATTCTATAAGTGTGGGATTTGGCACTATAACCAACAAAAATACCTTCTAAAGCTTTATATTCAAATTTATACAAACGAACTCCTTTAATGAGAAAGAAACACTTACAATCAAACACCCAGAAGTGTGAGATATTGGGCTTGTTATCGTTAAGTATTTCATCCGGAGTCTTTTCCAAGATCTTGCAGAGGTAGAGAGCCGGTTTGCGGAGTGACAAGAGGTGGAAATAGCCTCAGCCAAAAAATTGCAAGGAGATTTAAACTCCACCAACATGGACCTTGCCATATCCATTAAAGTTCTTCCTCTCGGCTACACCATTTTGTTGAGGGGTGTACGCTGCGGAATATTGATGTATTATCCCCTCTTCGCTAAGAAACTCATTTAGCATGTAGTTTCTTAGACATGGAGATGTTGTAACTTCTTATAGCCAATATGGGAATATTGTGTTGACGTTGAACTTCATTGGCAAAGTCAATGATTGCCTGTTGAGTCTCACTCTTCGTCTTGAAGAAATAAACCCAAGTGTATCTTGAGTAGTCATCAATAGTCACCAAGCAATATTTCTTCCCACCAAGACTTTCATGAGATGGAGGACCAAACATATCCACATGAAGGAGCTCCAATATCCTCTTAGATGAAATAATGGTCTTCCTTCAATGGGTAGAATCATGCATCTTTCCTTCAACACACACCGTGCAAACACGATCTTTGGTGAAGGAAACACCATCTCTTAGTCCAAGAATGTGGCCCTTGTGAAGACTTTGCAAAGTTCTCATATTGACATGGGCTAGTTGGCGATGTCATAGCTAACCCACATCGGCCTTTCGTAATAAGCACACCACACCTGTACTAGGTTTCCCCCAAAAATCCACCACATACAAGTCATTTTCGACACACCCAATGAAAGCGACCTTAAGATACTTGATCCACAAGAGTACCACAATATCATCATAAATAAAGATGGCAAATCCCATCTTACCAAGTGCATGAACCGAAAGTAAATTATAACCAAGGGTCTCAGCATGCATGACGTCCATGAGAGAAATATCATGGGTGACCACAACCTTGCCAAGACCCAATACCTCTGAATTTTACTTATCACCATAGGATATGATTATTTGGTTGTGATTCGACCTCATCGCCGTGATTATATCCTTGCTCCCGGTCATATGACTTGTGCATCCACTATCAGGCACCCATTTTTACCCACTAGAAGCATAACCCTACAAAAGATTAATTCTTGGTTTTAGGTACCCATTTTTCAATGGGTCCTATTTTGTTAGCGATAAGGGTTTTGGGAACCCAAATAGATCAAGCAATATAACCATCATAAGGACAAACATATCTAGCATAAACATCACCATAATAATCCTTAGATAAAACATAATTTTGGTTAGCGATTCCCACAAAGTCATCATGAGCAATTTTGCTCTTAGTAGCATCATTTCCCGTCTTTGCTTGAGCGGTATTGGCCTTCTTCTTCTTGTTGTTCTTCTTATAAGTCTTGGTAGCATATCCAAGACATGCTTTCCCATTATTTGACCTTTGCTTACTCAAAAGGTCATCAAGAGCTTCATTACCTTTGGGAAGTGAGGACTTGGCAATCTCATCCTTCAATCTAGCATTTTCCTCAATGATATATGCATGATGACATAAAGGAGTAGAGGTACTAGGAACATCATATTTGGGTAATCAAGTTTGGAGTTGATCATGGGACTTGGTGAGGAGTGTTTACTCTTCAAAACCTTGTGGGCCTTATCAAGTTTCTCTAGCTCCTCAGTTAGTCTAGCACGATCAACACCAAATTCAACCTTTTCCTTTTTAAGTTTTTTAGCCTTAGCAATAGCATGGTCACATTCCTTAATAAGTTTAGACACAATGGAATCATGTGACTCTTCAATAGTCTCAAGCTTCTCCTCAAGAGAAGCCCAAAGCTCTTCCTCTTCTTCTAGAGAATTTTTTAAGGATGTTAATTCAATAGCATCCTCTCTTTCAATTCTACCTTTTTCTTCAATAAGGTCTTTCGAATGGGCAAGTTGATCCATGAGATCGTAAAAATGCTTCTTATGCTCATCTCGCAAGTTAGTGACATAATGATCCAAAGCAATAACTTCTTATTTAACCTTAAACTTGTAGGATCATCTAACTCAACATTCATAGTAGTCTTAGGAAAAGAATTAGTAGAAGGTGATACCACAGAGGCCCATGCCATGACACAATTGACATCCTTGTTGACGATGTTTTCATTGGGAGAATCAAAGAGTGAAGGGGTTGGTGTAGAGGTGGTAGTGATGGCTGCCACTTATCTTGAAGTTTCTTCTTCCTCTCTGTCCTCACTAACAGATGAGTATTCCTCATGTGCCACCAACATGATTTTTGGTTGCTTCTTGAATGGAACATGCCTTTTAGTAAAAGTATTCTTGCGTGGAACCTTTGACTTGTCCTTGAGAATAAATATCCCACCATGGTCTTCTCTATTTTGATACGAACATTAGGAAACAAAGTGAAAGTGGTCTCCATAAGTTTAATAAGATCTTACTTTTGGACCACTCTCCTTCCTTCCACTAGAGCCATTTCTTCGTTCAAGTTCCGACTTTTCCTTGGCGGGATCTTTCCAAAAGTTTCTTGCATAAAAGGCCATATACTCACCATGAGCAAGTTTGACATCCTTCGGACAGCTCATAACATTTACTTCCTCACTTCTTCCATCATCCTCATGTTCCACCACATTAGCCTTCAAGATAAGGTTTACCCCCTTTTGCATGCCTATAGCCTAGGCACGAGCATCTTGAGCATTCTTGGTGGCAACCTTGAAAGCAGTCATCTCTTGCATAACTTCATTGGAAGTCATGAGATGGTAGTTGTGTCTTCCTTGTAGACTCTTCAAGTCAGTGGATTCAAAGGGCATGAGAGCACCCACATACTTCCTTTTTATCCAAGCATCATGAACATGAGAAGCACCAAGATTTCTAAAGGTGGTAGAAATAGACTTGAGTCTTTGATACATGTCTTCATGGTCTTCTCCATCCATCATATAAAAACCTCCAGCTTCATTGCTCACGGCATCATACTGATTTATCTTCATACTCTCATTCCCAATGAACAACTCGGAGAGAGCATCCCAACCTTCCTTGGCGGGCGGTGTTGAGATGTTCAATATGTGGCATCTCCTTGGGACCCATGCCAAGTTGAATCATGTGGAAGGCAGTGGCATTGGGTTAACTATCAACAACTTCTCTTCTAGTTGGATCTACAACCTTGAGCCCAACTTCAATGATTTTCCAAAACTCAATAGAGGAGTTGCACACATGATATTTCATAAAGAATTTCCATTTATTAAAAGATGATGCATTTAGATTGGGTGGATTTCCCCTATTGTTTATATGAGGGTGAGGGATTGGTAGGTCGGGAGAGTACACATGAGGAACCTCACTATAATATTCCTTCCCACTTCCCTTTTTGGAAGAGGAACCATTAAATTTCTCTTCATCCTCAAAATCTTCTTCATTGGATTTAGACTTGTCCTTTTAAAGAGGAGTTGTGACCTCGAGAGGGAGGTGTGGTTTTGGGTTGCAAGAGACGCGTTATCATTTCATGCATTTCTTACAATTGGGTCTCCAGGGTTTTAGTCAAGTTTGTTTCCAAGCTCTTGAGGTCTTCCATGGTGACCGTATTAGCAACCTCACTCCCATCTCCACGAGTACCCATACTCTCTTAGGCGTTAAATCCCGAATAAACTGTCGAGGCTCTGATACCAAATGAAATGGGATCGTATGGGCACCTAGAGGGGGGGGGGTGAATAGATGATACTCCAAATTTTAATTATTTTTCAAATTAGGCTTGACACAAAGGTAAATTATCTAGATATGCAACTATGGTGAATTTACCTATATGACAACCTAACTACTAAAAAAGTAAACAGCGGTAAAAGGATAGAGGTTACTGAGAGTGGAGCACGTGGAGACACAAGATTTGTTTTACCACAGTTCCTTCCTTTTTAGGGGAAGTACATCTGCGCTGAAGGGGTGGGCGGTACTAAGACCACCACACCACGAAAGGCCTCACCCTGTTCTCTGATGGATCTTGACACAACTAGCATGTCCACCTTTCCACTATACGGTACCCTTCGAGGTGGGAGCCAACGCCTTTACAATGAGATCAAGGAACACATCCATAACTAAATTGGAGGCTCCCGAAACGACAAGAAGATGCCACAACAAATCAAGTTTATCAAATATCAAAATCGAGATCTAGAAATTCAAAAGAGACTCTAGATCAAAGGGGCCCTCAAGTGAATGAGGGGGAATTGAAGATGGTGATGATGTAGATCAAGACCTTCTCATTCAACTCCAAAGATCAAAGCCTTCAGATGGATGAATGAGTAGATCTTGTGAATTTGGGGCTCATGAAATACTGTGCTTTTTCTGAAGATTCGAGAGACTCTAGGTTGAATATGGGGAAGGGTATTTGTAGCCCCTCTATAGATGAAGCTTTTGGAGCCAACTCGGGACAGATAATCCGGCATAAGTGGCGGCCGTATAATCCGGACTAGGCAAAAATCCGGCACTAAAGCAAAAAACTCCGGTCCAAATCTCCGCCCGATAACAGAGAGCCGCGCAAACTTTTCCTTAGTCGATTTATCGAAGGGCCGGATTATCCGGGCCTGGTGATACATTGCAAATGTACCTATAATTTTTGATGTTCCATGCTTGGTTTTATCTACTTTATTGTGTTTTGTCCACACTTTGGAGTACTTTTCATATGATTTCTTGGACTAACCTATTAACAAGAGCCATAGTGCCAGCTGCCTGTTTTCTGCTGTTTTTGGTTCCAGGAAAGTCAGAAAATGAATATTCTCGGAATTGGACGGGACAAAAGCCAAAGTGCCTATTTTTTCAGAAGTCATCAGATGCCAGAATACGAGACGGAGAAGGGCTGGGGGCCGGCCACACCACCTGGTCGCGCGGCCAGGCATGACCCGAGCTAGGGGGTGGTCTAGCTGACCCCAGCACCCCCTCGGCCTCTCCTTCCGCCTATAAGATGCCCTCGGGACGAAAACCCTAAGTACCCCCGATCAAAAATCCACGAAAGAGTCTATAGCCACCGTCATCTCCATCCCTAGATCGGGAGGGATCTGAAGCTCTTCCCGGCACCCTACCGGAGAGGGGATTTCACCCTGGAGGCCTTCTTCATCATCATGTAAGCCTCCGGTGTGATGCGTGAGTAGTTCATCCTTGGATTACGGATCCATGTAGTAGCTAGATGGCTGGTTCTCCTCCTTTGTGCTTTCATGTTTAGATCTTGTGAGCTTCGTTCATGATCAAGATCATCTATTTGTAATTCTGCATGTTGTGTTTACGGGGATCCGATGGATATTGAGATGTTATTTCACATTGATTATTGATTCTATCATGTCTTTGTTATTTGTGATCTTGCATGCTTTCCGTTGTTAGTAGCTATCTTGGCCAAGTAGATGCTAGCAACTCCAAGAGTTAGTATTTATGCTCGATAGTGGGTTCATGCCTCTAGTAATCTGGGGAAGTGACAGAAATCTCTAAGGTACTAGATGTGCTGTTGCTACTAGGGAGAAAACAACAATCCTTTGTTCATAGAACAATCGTATTGTTTACATTACACGCAGTTCGTAAAGCAATAATCTGTTGCTTGCAACTTAATATTGGAGGGGGTTCGGATGATAACCTGAAGATGGATTATTAGTCATAGATGCAGTTGGATGACGGTCTATGTATAATGTTGTAATGCCCAATCAAGTCTCAAAGGAGTCAAGATGATTCATATATGCATGTATTGCTTTCTCGATGTTTTTCAATTGCCCCGATGTAATTTGTTCACTCGGCATGTTATCTATCTAAGGAGAGCCACCTCTAGTGAACTATGGATGTCGGTCCTTTCTTTTACATACAATCTATAAACTGTTTACTGCTTTGTGTTTACTTTCTACAAACTATTACTTCCTTCCATTTGATACGTTTAATCCTTTGTTTTCAGCAAAACACGGTGAGATAGACAACCTCATCGCAAGTTGGGGACAGAGTTCTGTGGTTGTGTTGTGCAGGTCTCTACATTGCTACTAGCACCGGTAGTGCGCCCTACCAAGGCTCAGCTAGCAACACCTTTGGAGTGTTTCCTTGCTCCTACTGGTTTGATTAAACCTTGGTTTCATAACTGAGGGAAACTTGTTGTTGTGCTCATCATACCTTCCTCTTGGGGTTCCCCAATGAGCTTGTTAATACACGAGCCATCAAGCACTTTTCTGGCGCTGTTGCCAGGGAGTCGAGGACATCTTCACAAGGGGAGTCCCTCATAACCAATCTCTTTAATTTGTTACTTTTGTTTTGCTTAGTTTCTTTTTTGCTTTGTTTGCTTGTTTCTTTATCAAAAACACAAAAAATTAGTTTTACTAGTTTGCTTTCTTATTTGAATACACACAAAAATGACTACCCTTGAAAACACTAAGTTGTGTGACTTCACTAGCACCAACAACATTGATTTTATGAGCACACCTATTGCTCCACCTGTGCATGAAGATACTTTCTTTGAAATAAAACCTGCTTTACTCAATATTGTTATGAGAGAACAATTTTCTGGTATTGGTAATGAAGATGCTGCTGCCCATCTAAATAACTTTGTTGAACTTTGTGAGATGCAAAAGCATAGGGATATAGATGGTGATATTATTAAGCTAAAATTGTTTCCTTTCTCTTTAAGAGGAAAAGCTAAAGAATGGTTGAATTCCTTAACTAGGAATAGTATTGATTCTTGGACTAAATGCAAAGATGCTTTCATTGGAAAATACTATCCTCCTGCTAAGATTATATCTATGAGAAGTGAAATAATGAAGTTTAAACAATCTGATAATGAGCATGTTGCTGAAGCTTGGGAAAGAATGAAATCTTTGGTTAAGAATATTCCCACTCATGGACTGACTGCTTGGATGATCATCCAAACTTTTTATGCAGGATTGAACTAATCTTCAAGGAACCTATTGGACTCTGCTGCTGGAGGTACCTTTATGACCATTACTTTGGGTGCTGCAACGAAACTTCTGGACAATATGATGGTTAATTATTCTGAATGGCATACTGAGAGAGCTCCACAAGGTAGGAAGGTAAATTATGTTGAGGAAACCTCCTCCTTGAGTGATAAGATTGATATTATTATGTCTATGCTTGTGAATGGGAAAGCCCATACTGATCCAAATAATGTTCCTTTAGCCTCTTTGGTTTCTCAAGAAGAGCAAGTTGATGTGAACTTCATAAGAAATAACAACTTTGGCAATAATGCTTATAGGAACAATTTTGGTAACAACAATTATAAGCCATATCCTCCTAACAATGGTAATGCTTATGGAAGTTCCTACAACAATAATAGGAGTGCTCCCTCTGAACTTGAAGTTATTCTTAAAGACTTTATTAGTAAACAAACTGCTTTCAATAAAACTATTGAGGAAAAACTCTCTAATGCTGAAAGAAATATAGCATCTTTGGCCGAAGCTCAATCTTCTTTGAATAAAATGGCTGCTAAACCTGAAACTAATGATAATCCCTTTGCAGCTACTAATAACATATAAGTAAGAATTGATTAAATCACTACTAGGAAACAGCCTATAGATAGACAAGACATTCAGTGGCGCACATGTGAAAATATGCGCCACACACACACACACACACATATATATATATATATATATATATATATATATATATATATATATATATATATATATATATATATATATATCAGCGGCGCACTAGAAAACATGCGCCACAGAAGTTTGGCACTTCAGTGACGCACGAAACCAATATGCGCCACAGAAGTCTATATTTCTGTGGTGCATATTTTCGTGTGCGCCACTGAAGTGTTGATGGGACCAGGCAACAAAAAAGAGGGAGAAACTTCTATGGCGCATATGTCCATATGCGCCATAGAAAGTGATTTTTCATTGGCGCATATAGGTGTATGCGCCACAGAACAAGCATATAGGGGGGAAAACAGATCCCCCCCCCCTGGATCGCCTTTTCAGTTTTGTAAAAAATAAACAAAAATGATAGAAACTTCAAAAAAATAATTCCTTTAAGTTGTAGTTAGATTTTAGGGTATAGATCTAGACAAAAATTGAAAAACATGAATTTCGATGTATTTTG
Source organism: Avena eriantha (assembly GCA_910589775.1). NCBI lineage: Eukaryota > Viridiplantae > Streptophyta > Magnoliopsida > Poales > Poaceae > Avena > Avena eriantha. The sequence continues at coordinate 72,165,985 of OU342741.1, forward strand.
CAAAAATAGGTCATGGCACGGTAAAACGGCTATAACTTTTGCATACTATGTCGAAAAAAAATCTGTAACCTATCAAAATGATCGTCTCGAAATTTTCTACTCAATTTCAACGCTGGAAGCCGTTGAAGATTTTGTAGATTACCCAAATTCCAAAAGAGTAAAAAGTTATGGCGGACAGAAGATTTTTTTCCTGCAAAAAAATAAAAAAGGGGAGAAACTTCTGTGGCGCATTTCCCCCATATGCGCCACAGAAGTCTTGGGCGGGATTCGAAATTTGAATCCTGCCGGTGCCCCTTCTCCTTATATTCTCCCCTTCTCCTCCACTTCTACTCCCCCTCCATACTTCTCCCTCCACTTCTCCTCCCCTCCATACTTCTCCCCTTCTCCTCCACTTCTCCCTCCACTATTCCTCCCGTCAATACTTCTCTCCTTCTCCTCCACTCTCCGGCGACATCCACCTCCGGCCATGGCTACCTCGGTGACCTCCTACTCCGGCGACCTCCAACACCACAGGCGAGCTCCTCCTCCTCCTCCACCATCTCCGGCGGCCTCCTCCAACCATCTCCGACGATCCCTTCCTCCACCTCCGGCGGAGACCTCCTCCTCCTCCTACTCTGACCACCTCCGACGGCCTCCTTCTCCTCCGGCCATCACATCTGATCCACCTCCGGCGACCCCCCACCTCCGGCCAGATCTGGCCCGGCTTTTTTATTGAAATTTGAAAAAACTTCTATGGCGCATATTGGCCATATGCGGCACTGAAGTTTGAGATCTGGCTTGCCTTTTTTTTTGAATTTTGAAAAAAACTTCTGTGGTGCATATTCGCCATATGCGCCACTGAAGTTTGAGACTTCTGTGGCGCATTTTGAAATGCGCCACTGAAGTTTGTTATCAGTGGCGGCTAAGATATGCGCCATAGAAGTCCCATTTCCATGCGCCACAGATGGGAGTTTTCCTAGTAGTGAATGTTAGACTATTAGCTGAATTACATGCTAAGTGGGAAAGAGAAGATGAAATTGCTAGAAACATTAGTGTTTCTACTATTACCACCACTAGTGTTGAGGCTAGTAATAGTTCTACTACTTTAGATGATAAATTTGATTTTGATCTTGATGGTTGCAATATCTCTGAAGTTATTAAGTTCCTACAAAAGCTTGCTAAAAGTCCTAATGCTAGTGCTATGACCATGGCCTTTACAAAACACATTACTGATGCTCTCATAAAGATTAAAGAAGAAAAGATGAAACATAAAGCTTCTATTCCTATTAAACAAGAAGATGGTTAGGAACCCATCATTAATATGAAAGTGAATGACTTTGATTTCAAAGCTTTATGTGATCTTGATAGTAGTGTTTCTATTATGCCTAGAAGGATTTATGATATGCTTGATTTGCCTCCACTTGAAGATTGTTATTTGAATGTCCCGCTTGATGATAATGCAAAAAATAAACTCATGGGGAGTCAATACTTATGTCCCCGTTGATTTCTATGTTTTGAATGTTGAATGCAATGCTTCTTGTCCTATTACTTTGGGAAGACCTTTTCTTAGAACTATTGGTGCCATTATTGATATGAAAGAAGGCACCATTAAGTATCAACTCTCACTCAAGAAAGGTATAGAACACTTCCTTAAGAAGATAGAGAAGATTTATTTTGCTTCTCCTATGAAAACAAAATTTGGTCTTAATGCTTCTTCATTTGAGAACACTTGATTGTTTTTCTTGCTTTTTATGCCTCACTTAAAGGCGTTAAAGAAAAGTACTTATTGGGAGATAACCCAAAAGTTTTAGATGAGTCTTGGAAGTTATTACCTCTGTAATAACCTCTCCTTATCCTTTTTATTTTCTTTTTGTGCCAAGAGTAACCTCTAATGAGAGAGAAGTAATGATTGGGAAAGTTGTTGTCCCGAGACAGATTTCTGTGCTTCACCGTAAAAATTCGTGTAAAATCTCTGAACGTATTTTTGAGGCGTGAATTTTTGTGCTTCTGATCCAGATTGTTATCTAAATTTAGTTAGTTCAACACTTTTTGATTTGAGCAACAGAAGGTCTTCGAACAAATTCGTCTTTACCTGCTGGTCTGTTTTGACAGATTTCTGCCATTTTCTGCATTTGCTTCTTGTTGGTTCCTTTTTGAGTTCTTTTGGGGAATTGAGGTTTTTGAGGGAAGTGCTACAGTATCTAGTATTCTAATGGAAGTTTATTTGGTGTTAGAACTGAACCTTAAGACTTATTTATCTTGAGTGCACTAATGTTGCTAATAAAGATTGTGTGAAGTTTTGTATGAAGGAAAAATTTCAGGTGTATGGAAGAAATGAGTAATGAGATGAAGGATGGACTAAAGATCAAGCTTGGGGATGACACACATGTCACCCTAAGAAATATCCAAGAAGTACAAGCGTCAAAGCTTGGGGATGGCCAAGGCATCCCCCTCTTCATCAATAAAAATTCCAGGTTTCTTCCAAACGCTTCATTTTTATAGTTTCATGCACAGCTGTGTTGTTCTTGGAGCGTCTTATTTTTCTTTTTTAATTTTGGTTTTTATTTTGCTTGGTTTGCTTATTTTTCTGAATAAATTGGTTGGACCCCCTCTTTCATACATTGGTTTGCAAATAGTTTGGTTTGGATTGGAAAAGAGTAGGAAAGTTCATGCCTAAGTGGTAAAGAGAGCTTGTTTTTGACTGTGGACTATGCTTTATCATGCCATGCTTGATATTGTATTGGCTTTATGCTTAGTATTATTTGTTGTAGCATGACTTGTTATAAACAATTGAGATTGCTTAATGTGCCTTGGATGAATCATGCGTTGTTTTAGCATATTAAAGCATAGTATAGTGATATTCTCCTTTGATGCTTTATTTGGGTTGACTTGGCACATGCTCACACCATGTTATGACTATCTAAAGTCACCATAGCCTTCATGATCCTTTAGTTTTCAACTTGTAGTATTACTTTATGCTTTGATCAATGATGTTTTGTCGCTCTGCATGATTATGGCCATTATTGCTCTCTTAGTTTGTTGCTCCCAGTCTTTTGCTAGCCTCCATAACCAAGTATGAGTTCCACTCATGAATCCAACTCCCTAAACCAAGTTATTCCAAAGAGTCCACCATACCTACCTACTAGCTTATGCTATTCCAAGTATATTCATGCTTTTGTTTACCTTCCAAATTAAACTTGTTCTAAGAAAACTAGTGATTAAAGCTCTCACGAACTTGATGGCACACTTTACTTTTTTGCATCTAATAAACTTGAACCATTGGGTCCTTCTTTTTTGCGTATATGCTTGTGCTTTATAAGTTGAAATTAGCAGAACCATGTATCATGGGGAACGCTTTCAACATTGCACTTGTACTTTGTACCCCGTTGATATCATGTTCTTTTGCTTACGGATCCCGGCGGTGTGAAATAAAAGTGGAACTTGTAAGATCATGGAGTTTGTATGTGTGTTAGAGAAACGCCTGGGCCGCTAGCCTAAGCCATGACTAATCATGGTGGAAACTTGCAGCAAACCATAATTAGCACTCTATGAAGCATCCTCAATAAAAACCTATGCAAATAGAAAATAAAAAGATCGCTCAGATGCTCATTGTCTGCTTGCCTTGTCATTTTGATTATGGGATAGCTCTTGTATCATGTGCAAGGGGTACCCCGTTGGCGGTTCTTTATGATACATATGTATTTACAATGACAAGAGCTTACTTGTGACTAAAGTTGAGTAGCATGAGGTTCGGTCTTCGTAAGTAAGGGGCATGAGATTTCAGTTTATAACTTGTCAAGCATATCCTCTTAGTTGTGTCACTTTAACCTTAATCACCTTCAAGATGCTTATGATAGGGGCAATGAGAGCTGGAAGCTATAAGTACCATAATTATTGGAAGCTCTTTATGAGACTTGAATCCCTGCTTCCTTCTATGAAGGCCTTTCTTCCACCATTACATTGAGTCTTCACCTTCTACCTTTATGCACCTGCTTTGAGAGCATAGTGGCCATTCTAGTTCTATGTGCATTGTCCCAAGACTAGTTGATTGATGCATATCTTGATATTGCTTGTTTTAAACTATTTGTATCTAGTCACTCTTATGAACTTTGAAGGTGTCTTATGCATTTATATTTGCTACTCTATGAGGGACAAGCTGAATACTATTATGCTATGTTTTCTTTATATGAAACAAACAAACGTCTTGCAAAGCATTGTTATTCATGAATCTTTTGTTTGTGCCTTTTCATGTTGCAACATAGTTTCTTTGTCTTATTGCTAGAACTTTGTCTTTCATGTTATGATTGAAGTACTATGATCCCAGCTTTGAATGCTTTACAAATACTTTGATCAAGTTTATGATGGTGCATGTCACCTCAAAAATTATTCTTTCTTTTTATCACTACCCTACTCGAGGACGAGCAGGAGTTAAGCTTGGGGATGTTGATACATTGCAAATGTATCTATAATTTTTGATGTTCCATGCTTGGTTTTATCTACTTTCTTGTGTTTTGTCCACACTTTGGAGTACTTTTCATATGATTTCTTGGACTAACCTATTAACAAGAGCCACAGTGCCAGCTGCCTGTTTTCTGCTGTTTTTGGTTCCAGGAAAGTCAGAAAATGAATATTCTTGGAATTGGACGGGACAAAAGCCAAAGTGCCTATTTTTCCGGAAGTCATCAGATGCCAGAATAAGAGACGGAGAAGGGCTAGGGGCTGGCCACACCACCTGGTCGCGCAGCCAGGCATGGCCCGCGCTAGGGGGGTGGTCTGGCGGACCCCAGCACCCCCTCGGCCTCTCCTTCCGCCTATAAGATGCCCTCGGGACGAAAACCCTAAGTACCCATCAAAAATCCACGAAAGAGTCTGTAGCCGCCGTCATCTCCATCCCTAGATCGGGAGGGATCTGAAGCTCTTCCCGGCACCCTGCCGGAGAGGGGATTTCACCCTAGAGGCCTTCTTCATCATGATGCAAGCCTCCGGTGTGATGCGTGCGTAGTTCATCCTTGGACTACGGATCCATGTAGTAGCTAGATGGCTGGTTCTCCTCCTTTATGCTTTCATGTTTAGATCTTGTGAGCTCCGTTCATGATCAAGATCATCTATTTGTAATTCTTCATGTTGTGTTTGCGGGGATCCGATGGATATTGAGATGCTATTTCAGATTGATTATTGATTCTATCATGTCTTTGTTATTTGTGATCTTGCATGCTTTCTGTTGTTAGTAGCTATCTTGGCCAAGTAGATGCTAGCAACTCCAAGAGTTAGTATTTATGCTCGATAGTGGGTTCATGCCTCTAGTAATCTGGGGAAGTGACATAAATCTGTAAGGTACTAGATGTGATGTTGCTACTAGGGAGAAAACAACAATCCTTTGTTCATAGCACAATCGTATTGTTTACATTACACGCAGTTCGTAAAGCAATAATCTGTTGCTTGCAACTTAATACTGGAGGGGGTTCGTATGATAACTTGAAGGTGGATTATTAGTCATAGATGCAGTTGGATGGCGGTCTATGTATAATGTTGTAATGCCCAATCAAGTCTCAAAGGAGTCAAGATGATTAGTATATGCATGTATTGCTTTCTCGATGTTTGTCAATTGCCCCGCTGTAATTTGTTCACCCAACATGTTATCTATCTAAGGAGAGCCACCTCTAGTGAACTATGGATCTTGGTCCTTTCTTTTACATACAATCTATAAATTGTTTACTGCTTTGTGTTTACTTTTTGCAAACTATTACTTCCTTCCATTCGATACGTTTAATCCTTTGTTTTCAGCAAAACACGGTGAGATTGACAACCTCATCGCAAGTTGGGAACAGAGTTATGTGGTTGTGTTGTGCAGGTCTCCATGTTGCTACTAGCACCGGTAGTGCACCCTGCCAAGGCTCAGCTAGCAACACCTTTGGGGTGTTTCCTTGCTCCTACTGGTTCGATTAAACCTTGGTTTCATAACTGAGGGAAACTTGCTGCTGTGCTCATCATAACTTCCTCTTAGGGTTCCCCAACGAGCTTGTTAAGACACGACCCATCACCTAGCTAGGGCTGGATTATCCGAACAGGCACCAAATATGTGGGGAAAACTCTGGCCCTTAACAGAGAGCTACGCGCCTGGTCCTTAGCCAAAAATCCTAGGGGCCAGATTATCCGGCCCTAGTGAAAGGACAAATGACATCACCTAGAGGGAGTGAATAGTATTTTAAAATAATTACGGTTTAGCCTCTAATAAATGCGGGATAAAACTAACGTTTAATTTATCAAAGCACAAAACCTATAACCACTAGGTTCAACTAAGTGCACCAACAACATATGCTAAGCAAGACATGCAATAAGGTGATAGCAAGATAGAATACTGAAATCACGATGACTATCACAATGTAAAGTGCATAAGTAAAGGGCTCGGGTATAGGAATAACTGATGGACATGGAGATGAATATTTTATCACTAAGTTCACTTCCAAATAAGCTACGTTTCGGATGGAGAGGTGTGATGACGCAATGCACTTCGAACACCACAAATGGCTCACCTTGAGTTGTGGTGTCCCGATGCTCACCAACACCACACAAGGCATGTAACACCCCCGGGTTCAGGGTTAAACAAATCTCCGGACCTTAGCTTGACATAAGCTTAACCTAGAGCTCGAGGATATTCAGTGAGAAATCGGTAACACAATAGTAACCCTGCGACACAAAAATTATTATAGCGAGCTCATAAGTGAGCAAAGAACCAAAATATTACAAGCAGAGGTCACTGACCACAAACATCAAACAATGGAAGGAAAATTATGCTATTTAGTATAGCAAATTTAACAAATGGCCTAAGAGGCCTGCAGCAAAATGATGACATCCCAACCGGGAAACCCAAGCTACTCGTCGGTGTCGATGTCGTACGGAACTCGTCTTCAGGGGAACACTTATTCTGCTTCAAAAGTATCAACAAAGCAAGGGTGAGTACAGGGTGTACTCCACAAGACTTATGGCTGGTGGGGCTATTTTGCATAAAGCCATCTTTGTTTTGTAAAACAAGAGGGGGGAGAAGCTTGTCTAATCAGTATTTTTAAAGGGGGATAATAGAGCGACATCTCCAAATAATTGATCATCATCTTTTGATATCCACCAAAGTAATCCTCATCTCACAACTAGGATCACCCCCTCGTTTTACAAATAATTGATCATCATCATGAGGAAGCATCCTTAACAAACCTTAGTTGCCAAGTTTTACGATTAGGTTAAAGTTCTCTAGGATCTCACATTCATTCCCAAGTCGTCCATAACCGTGGACACGGCTTTTTGAAAAGATTTAACCTTGTAGGGGTGTACAACTTTATCCACACGTACCAACCGACTCTTAATGCCACATGATTAGCCCTCTTCCTTGGAAGGCCGACAGAGGGTGGTTGGCCACGACCTTTACCTTACTTTTGCTGAGACCATGAGTCACGCCCTAAGGAGGGTTCCGCTGTAACGGCTCAAGTCCCGAAGCCAGTCCCTAGAGATGTGAGGCAAGGTTGGTTTTACTAGAGGAACCGCCTCAAGCAACCCCAGCCACGCTTACCTACCTGTTATGATGCACCTCCTTCACCGCCTTCGAGAACAACCAAATATGCATATGTAGAATGGAACGCCCGAACTATGTGACTCATGGAATCTACTAGGCGAGTTAATCAGCGGAGGGGTTCCCAAGCCCCGTGTGGCTATACGCTCATCTTAGTTCCGAAGGAAAGAACTCGGGTCCTAGTGGTGGTAAGCATGGGACTACAAAAACCACATCCCACTGTGGCCTCCCATACAAGCCTTAGCATGTTTAACCTTTACCATAGATCTCATCTCATCACATTCTCCTGTCATACTAGATTCCATGCATCTGATACATCATCTGGATGAACCCGAACTGACAGCTAAGCATGGCTAAGCAAGACACATATATAAGCTCTAGCAGTGCACACAAGCCAAACCTAGATATGCTAGGAGCACTGGATCATGTAATATAAGCTCAAAGGGAGTAATGCAACAGATAGGATACTCTATCTATCGATAAAAGACCACAATAGAAGCATATGCATCATGGCAAGAATGAATTACTTTTGAAATCATAGGATTGTATAATGGTGGGGCTATGCTTTCCTTGTTTGTTGATACCTAGATATAGATCTTCGGAAGCCTTGTACTTGACTTGATTGTAGTTGGTCAAGTATTGATCTTCGATCTTTGATGGTGTTGATCTCAGTCTTCGATCTCGATCTTGATATCATATTCTACCGGGATGAAGCAAACACCGGAAAGAAAGGGAAACAATAATCAACACATGGCATCGATGCAATGCTCAAGCAAGGATGATGATATGACAAGTTTAATAGAGCTTAAAATGTAACCCTAAAGAATTCTTGGCAATTTAAGCGGCATCCGAGGGGTGCAAACCCTAATACAGGAGAGCCCCTGGAATCACCTACGGGGTTCAATTGATTCTTCTAATTAAACTTTCAATTGAGGTTGTTGGAAAATGCATGATTTTGATGCTATGAGATAGATCTTATTTTTCTAAACATTTTGATAATTATTTTTATTTTTCTAACTTATAAATAAGTAGTTATTGATTTTATAAGATTAAACCAATTTTTGGAATTATTAAAACAATTAAAAGGGTTTATTGCATCATTATGATGTCAGCGCGAGCATCTAAAACTTTCCTCACCGAGCCTGAGCTAGACAATGTCACTGACTATTGGGCCCGGGCCACGTAGGCTACCACCGTGGCAGTGCTTGGTCAACGCCATGTCATCGTGACGTCACGGTGACGTCATGACGCACACCGTCGGGTGGTCACTACCGGCGGCACTGGGGAGCGCGCAGGACTGCGGGACTAGGGGCACTGGAACGAGCTCATCGGGGCAGACCTAAAACTATCGGCACTGCCCGGATTTGGCAACCGGAGCTTTGCCGATGAGCTCGAACTATGGTGGCGAGAAGCAGCGCACGGCGTGGGCTGCAAGCAAAGCAGAAGGGAGAGAAAGGAGGGGTCCAGGAGGACCAGAAGCTCACCATGAGGCAGATGGAGGGGTCGGGAAGGAGCGGGGTGGTCAGAGGTAGTGGAAAAGGCGACGTACGGAGTTGGAGAAGATGGTGACCGTGGCATATATTTTTGACGTGCTGGGTTGATTCCTTCACCAAGGAAGCTCAGCTCGATGAGGCGCAGCTCCTAGGAGCAACGGCGAGGCTCGAGGCAGACTCTAGCTGTGGCGCGATGACGAGGTCCGGGGCTAGGTTTTTGGCTCGAATGGAATCTGCACGAGAGGGACCTTGAGAGGGAGAGGAAATGTCCAGGAGAGAGGGAGAGACATGCGAGGTGGGTTCTTATACATCTCTAGGGGCGACGGGGCTAGGATCTTGATGCTGCACCGATCAACGGCGGCACCGGCGACACTGAGCTATGTGTCTGCTCGAGGAAGACGACAAGAATAGAGGACGAAGGGGTATGGGCTAGGGGCGGGCTACAGATGGGCTGGTGTGGGATGCTCTTGGGCCTCGAGAAAGCTTGCTGCTGTGCTGGTTGCTACGCGGGTGGGCTGTAGGTAGAGAGGGACGAGAGATGGGGTGGCCCGAGCTTCATTTTTTTTCTTTTAGCAAATATTTTCCAAATCTGTTTTCTCTTTTTCTCTTTTGTATTACAAATACAAACCCGTTTTGAATTATTTCAAAAATACCAGAGACTTTTGTAAACTATAGAAATATTTTAGGGGCCCTTGTATTCAATTTGGGCTCCTCATTTTTGTACTTCTCAAAACATCGAAAACCATTTGAATAGGTTTTCAGAGAGAGGGTTATAAGGCCTCACCTCAAATGCGAAGACACGCTACTCACCGACGCCACAAATGGCTCACCTTATTCTCTCGAATGCGCACCACAAAAGGCGGACACTCGATCAACTATGGGACACTTGAGGGCGGTCACCGAACCCATAAAAGCTTGGGGAAACCTCCACAACTCAATTGGAGGGATCCCAAGAATCACCAGAAAGGCCTCAACCTTAAGGAGACTCCACAACTCAACTGAATCCCCCAAGGGTATCACACCACTACCACACAACCGTCTAGGGTTTCAAGAACCCAAGAGAAACAAGGCCCCAAGCTTGAACTCGCTGAATCTCCGAGGAGAACTCAAACCTATGCACCAAATGCAAGAGGCAAGTCCTTCACTTTCAAATTCCACCAAATCTACAAAAGCTATTGGGGAATAATAGAGGAAGAACACAAGAGGAGAACACAAAACTCTCTAAGATCTAGATCCCAAGGATTCTTTTACAAAGAAGGGATTTGATTTGGTGGGGTTGTAGATCTAGATCTCCTCTCTCAAATCCCTCAAAAAGATGCAAGAATCATAGGAAGGGAAAAGGGGAGAGGACAATCTGTACAAGGTCAACAATGGAGGAGAGAGATAAAAAACGGAACAAAAAAGCTGATACTCACAAAGGGGAAGAGGATACCCTTTTAAAGTGCTCCCCGAAACTGACCGTTTGGGCCAAAACACTCTTGGACGGTAGTATTGGTAAGCCATCGGAAGTTTCGGTCAGCCTTGGCTCCAACGGCTCGAAAGCAGTGGAGAAACCTGGTTCTATAGGCTGGAAGTGCCTGACGCATGCCAGAACTTCCAGGAATACTACCGGTCTACTATCGGCCAAGTACCGACAAATAAAACGTGACCAAACAGAGAGATGACTGTGGGGTGTCACAAGCTAAGCGAAACTGAGTCGAAATATCCCCAGTACCACAAGCGGCAAAATGCCTAAGCAGTACTTCCGGTGCATGGCCGGTACTTCCGGCCGTGCTGCTCCACGACTCTTTCGACAGGTACTACCGGGCTACTACCGGCCCAAGTACCGGTAAATATGCATCAAAAACAAAACGAGTGATGTAAGCATTCCCATGCCCACCAAAACTAGCCTGGTACTTCATCCAGTACTTCTGGCGCCAAATTGGCCTAGTGGTACTTCTAGTGAGGGAGCAGTACTTCCGGTCAGGAAAAACTCCAAATGAAATTTACCAAATTTTTTGCATCCTAGCTCCAAAAAGGATGAAACAAAATTTGTTGGAAAGATAACGACATGTCGAAATATTGGGTACCACCAAGGGAGAAAATATCAAGTATATATATGTGAGATACCTCCCCTGGTGAGGAGCCAAAAAACCCACAAGATCAAAAACTCAATAAGATATGCAAGGAAAATCCGTTTTTGATGAAATAGAGCTTGTTATGAAGATAACCACGAGCTCTAGATCCTCACATGGACAAGATCTAAACAAAAACCAAGAAATATGATGCAAGAATGCAAAGGTTTGAGCTCTCTCTAAAAGATGTGATCGAGTCACTCACTCGAGAGCCCCTCTTGATAGTATGGCTTTTGAAAGGGAATGTATGCCCCCATGTGTGGTTTTGGTAATTAATGACAATCCCTATGGACTAATGTGCAAATTGAGTTTCACTTGTAGGTTTTTCCATTGACATCGCTTGGACCATGTGTTGGTTTCAAGGATAAAAAGAAGTAGCATTGTCCAAGGGCTTTGTGTCTATTGGAATCAAGTAGAAGAAGATCAAGTATGTCTTGAAGAAGAAAAGATGGAGTTCCTCATGGCTATCTTCAAGACATCGTCAAGAATTTATGTGCAAGCTCAAGATGCACCATCTCTAGAGAAATCTCATGCTTGGAGCTTGCCTCCTCGGCGTTCATGGAGTGATGAAGACAAGGTCAAAGAAGAGGTTTCCCCCATGGAGTATGGGGGAGCCATTCGCAAGTCTTTATCAAGCAAGAGCAAGCATGAGCAATCAAGAAAGGTGTTCCATCTTGAAGGTGACAAGATCGTCTTCATCAAGATCAAGTGGGTGCTCAAGGCAAAGGTATGATATTGATAGGGTTTCTTCTTTACCGGTCTCTTGTAGTGTTGGGAGAATGGGTTTAGGATAGATAGCCGTACTATCAAGAGGGGCTCTCGAGTGGGTGACTTGTTCGTATCTTTCGGAGAGAGCTCAAACCTTTGCATACATAGCATCATCTTTCTTGGTTGTTGTTTGGTTCTTGTCCATGTGAGGATCTAGAGCTTGTGGTTATCTTCATAACAAGCTCTACTTCATCAAAAACGGATTTCCCATGCATATCTTATTGCGTTTTTGATCTTGCGGGTTTTCCGGCTCCACACCTTGGGAGGTATCTCACATATATATTCATGGTATTTTCTCCCTTGGTGATATCCAATATTTCGAAGTTTGGAGTTCGGACGTGAAAGTTATTGCAGTTTTGGTTTCTGAAGTTTCTCTGACCGGAAGTACCGACCAGGCCCCGGAAGTACCGCTCGGGCAGAAATGCCACTGGTAGTTCCGGTCTTAATTCCGGCCCAACTTCCGGCAACCCCTATTTTGGTTCTGTACCATCTCTGTCTTGGTGTGTGTATTTGTCGGAACTTCGGTCAGAATCGTGGGCGGTAGTACCAGCCCAGGCGGTAGTACTGGTGACCCACCGGTAGTACCGTCCGGCCTCGTTTTTTGTTCGTTCGCACCTTGTTTGTGGACCGTTGGCTGAGTGCCACTGGTAGTACCGGCCACCCACCGGTACTACCGGCCGTGCGCGATTCTGTGGGTAACGGGTAGATCGGGGAGCCCTTTAAAAGGAGCTCCCCTTTCCCCTTCGGCCTATACTTGCTTCTTCTTGGTTTTGCCCTTCTCTCTCTCCTCCATTGTTGACCTTGAAGAGCTTGCCCTCTCCCTTTCCCCCTCCTATGATTCTTGCATCTTTTTGAGGGATTTGAGAGAGGAGATCTAGATCTACAAGCCCTACCAAGAAAAATCCCTTCTTTGTGAAGGAATCCTTGGGATCTAGATCTTGGAGAGTTTTGTGTTCTCCTCTTGTGTTCTTCCTCTCTTATTCCCCCAATAGCTTTTGTAGCTTTGGTGGAATTTGAGAGAGAAGGACTTGCCTCTTGCATTTGGTGCATAGGTTTGAGTTCTCCTCGGAGATTCGGCAAGTTCAAGCCCTTGGACTTGTTTCTCTTGGGTTCTTGGAACCCTAGACGGTTGTGTGGAGTTGTGGTGTGTTCTTGGGGCTCCAATTGAGTTGTGGAGGTTCCCCAAGCTTGTTGGCCTTTTGTGGCATTGTGGAGCCTTTGTGGCATTTCTTGGGAGCCCTCCAGTTGAGTTGTGGAGATTGCCCCAAGCCTTGTACGGGTTCGGTGACCGCCCTCAAGTGTCCCATAGTGGAACGTGAGTAGGCCTTTGTGGCGAGATCACAGGAGAATAGGGTGAGCCTTTTGTGGCGTCGGCAGGTTGCGTGCCTTCGCATCTTGGGGTGAGGCCTTGTGTGGCATTGGGTGAGCATCGAGCCACCACACCTCGAGGTGAGCCACTTGTGGCGTTCGAAGTACATTGTGCCCCCGCACCTCTCCAACAGAGATGTAGCTTCTTTGGAAGTGAACTTCAGGAAACAAATCATCGTCTCCGCGTCCATCGGTTATCTCTCAACCGAGCCCTTTACTTATGCAATTTACATTGTGATAGCCATCATGCTTGAAGTACTATATCATGCTATCACCTTGTTGCTTGTCTTGCTTAGCATAGGTTGTTGGTGCACTTAGTGAAACTAGTGGATATAGGTTTTGGCTTGATAAATTAAACATTAAGTTTTGTTCGGCATTTATTAGAACCTAAACCGTAATAATTTTAAAACGCCTATTCACCCCCCTCTAGGCGACGTCCATTTCCCTTTCAGCTATCAATCCTAAACCCGGTCTCCCAACTAACAGTATGAGACCTGTAACATCCCAATTTCAGCAACCCTGATTAGTTGTCCAGAATGCAAAAATCAGGGGGAACAAAAACTGCTTCTTGTTTCATGCTGAAGTGTTTTGCTTGTTGTTTGGATATGCTTATGCATATGAATGTGTATTAGATGATATACTCCTTACCTTAACCCCAGTTGACAAAAGCTACTTCCCAAAACAGTCTTGGCTTAATTTCCATATTCTCAAATGTTCTGGCATTTCGAAACCTGAGCCAAGAAGCCTTTGCAAACCAACTATTTTTGTAACTTCTATTGACAAAACTATGGAGAGTTATATAATATAATCTCCTTATGTTTTCAAGACAGAACCTTCAACTACTCTTACCCCTAGGATCTCCAAAACCTTTTTGTAAGCTTTTGGATTCTAGTCTTGGTAAAGATACCAAGGACCTTACCTTGTTCAAACTCCAACCTATTTCAAAATACCCATCCTTACCTCAAGCTAAGCTTGGTGGTAACCCCAGTAGTAGTTGATTTGTTTGTAAGATGAGTTGCCTTGATCTGTTGTTTGAATTGTCTGCTTAGGAGATAGTACGAGCTACTCTAGGAATTCATCACTAGGATCAAGATGTTTCCAAATCATCCCACCCTAAGCAAGAATACCATCTGGATCTGATCCCTAGCTACCAAGTGATCATCTAAAACTCTTAACCAGATCAAATCTGAAGATATTCCTTCTAGAGGTTTCTAAGTCCATGAGGACCACTATCAAGCATGGATCCCTTCTATTCAATATTCACTTCAAAATCATCCACTTGATGATGCTTGGGTACCTTGCAACCCAAAAAAAACATCCCCTCTCATGCTCTAGTCAAAAACCCTCAATCTGCCAGATTTGGCCAAGTCTAGAAAACTATTTCCAACATCACCTTTTTGGATGCCTCCCTTTCTCAACCCTTGTGCATTTTTTAAAATGCATTTGAACCATATTGTTAAACATCATAAGTACTATAAAGGCCCACTCTTGCACTTGGTTAGATCATCCTACAACCCACTCGTCTGTGATGGTTTTTCATGCAAGAAATTAACTTTTCCTGCAAATCTAGTCAACATTGCCTACTTTGACAGAAACTCACACCACCATACAACCTTCTGTAGACCAACTCTTTGCATGGTTGTGCTCTACTCATATAGGTATATCATTATCTACTTAACTTGTTCCAAGTGGATCTTTGTGCTTTCTAAACCCACAAGGTTTTGAAGGCTAGTTGATAATCTGCTTTGGCAGCCTTATTTTCAACAAAGTTTGCCATCACTTCCAGACCACCTCAATTGGAACCAATCCAAACTCCTTCTTCCATGATCATCTATATGACATGATCTAACTATCCATCTATTCGTTGCATCAAGGTGAACTTTGAGCTCCAAGATACAACCATGTTTTGGTGGTATAAAAATAACATCACCCTAAATCCTTAATCTAGGGTAATTCACCAAAAATCAACCTGGATTCTCCAATCCCAAGGTTGCAAATTCTTTCTACACCTTGTCTACATCATCTACCTTGATCATCACGATTTACCAAAAATAATCCATAATTATTTTTGGCTCCAAACCTAATTAATCTCTTTAATAGTCAAAATCTCCAAAATTCGTCTCTGAAAGGAAAGTTTAGTTTTTGCCAAAACACTTCCCTAACTTTGGGCTCAATTGAGTCCTATATATCATACCCCATCTTCCCACTTCAAAAATAAATATTTTTGAAGACCTTTATTAATTATTTTTGCCTATTTTCTTAAATGGCGGAAATGGAATAATAATTGCTTTAATTACATTTAAGCCCCAATAAATCTTGGGAAAATTCACCTAAGTGTGTATTCACCTTTGGGACCATCCCAAACCAAAATCCAACCTTGTCCAATGTAAATTTACCAAATGAGCTCCTATAAACCACCTCTGCACCTTTTGAATAAAAGGATTTAAGTGGACTTCTACTCTTCTGAAAATTCCCAAATAATTCCTAGAGCTATGTCTTGACCTCATCTACCTATCAGTACCTTCCTCCCATCTTGTCCAATGCCAGTTTTTAGACTTTCTTCACGGCCACCTATTTGATCAAAATTGCCAAGTTAGCAAACCCTCCAACCAAAAACTCACCAAACCACCACCACATCCCTTGATTGATCAGCACAACACCCAACACACATATCTGGCCGTGATCACTGTAGCTAATCACTGTAGCATCTTGTCCTTTAGTGCTTGGACACTAGCACTTAACCCCATGTGGGTGTCTTGGCTTGCAAAAGCTTGCAGCAGCCATTCCACCTCTCCTCTGCCCTTAGCACCCACCAGAAACCACTCTCCAGGCCCACAGTAACAAGCCCCTGGTTTCCCTCCTCTCTCCCATGCCCAATGGACTATGTCCACCATGAACCCCTCCCCTTTGGTATATAGCTCCACCAGCCAGCTCTACTCTCCCCCTTGGCCTCATTTGCATCCATCTCCTCCCCCTTACCACCTCAGATACCCCACTCCCTCTCCACTGCCCTGCCCTGCTCGAGAGAGAGCAAGGGAGAAGCTTTGGCCATTCTCCCCAAACCGAGCTAAGCTCACTCTCCCGTGCTCCCCCTCCTCTGCATGCTGGCCCACAGAACCCCCTTCTCCTCCACTATCTAACCCTACTTTTCTTTTGGCTAGGGATTGTATCCTCCGTCGCTGCCGGCAAGCTCCCGAACGATCTTCGTCGGCCACCACCGCGTGAGCCACCTCACGGCGTTGAAACCGCCCTTGCCGCCCACCGTTGAGGTCAACGTTGTCCACCACGTCTCCTCCGCCGCCTCCCCTACGCCGACAAGCCCCCAAGTGAGCTCCCCGCTCGCCGCCCCAGCCGCCTAGGGTTTCTGCCCTGCCGCGCCATCGAGAGGTTGAGGACGAGCAAGGGCCGTCCATCATCCTTTAATCAGACGACCCCTGTCCCTCCTTACAGTTTTGGCCCCCGAAGCCGCTGACGGCCGGACCCCGCATGTCGGGTTCAAAAGCCCTTCCCGCGCACCGCCTGCCCGGATGGGCGCCTTCTTGCCACCCAACCCAGCCAGCGGCGGCACCTCGCTGCCCACCCCCATCCCTAGATCCGGCCCATCTCCACTCAAATTCAGCCCAGCCGCCCCAGTCTTTCTCCTTTCTTTATTTAAATTACTCCTAGATCTGAAACTAGCTGTTTGGTTTAAATAGAAATAAAATTGGAAATTACCCCGTTTGCACAGATCACAAATTTTAACAACTACCCTAGTGTGTTTTGCAAGCTATAGAACTAGTCATTTGCCCAAAGTAATTTTTCGTTATGTATGGGCATTATTTCCACCAAAATGTGTCTATCCTACTAATTAAATTCCTCTCTGAGTTTCACATCTCCAAATGGAATGAAATCAAGTGCCACTAGTAGCCTTTGAATGTACCCATCTCTGGACCTTGGTCTCATGCCAAGGTGAACAGTAGGTTAGCTTAAGTAAAAATAACAAAAACAATTCATTTGTGAATTTAGAAAATTCCCTACACCAAACCATGGGTCCAATTGACCCATGTCCAATTATCCTGGAGGTGCTACACCACTACCTATCCAAATCCAGGAGCTACTGATTTATAGAGCCTTGGATGTTTTTCTGTGAATGAAACTATTTTGTGCATGGTTTATTCACCCCTAAATTCACTACAGTAGTTCTGCTAATCCACAAATTCTGATTCCAATTTCTACAGAAAGTTATCTTCAATACCTACCATGTGCCCTTGGAATAAAATCAAAAATCTCTTGTAAAATTTATTTGGTGAAAAAGACAAATCAGCTCTAGAACTACCTTTGGGAATTTCCTGAGGGCATTCTGTTAAATCTCTTGACCTGATTCCAACTCCCAGTGAACAAGTACATCAAATCCTATTTAACCATCCAAGGAAATAATTTTTTGAGCTCCAGAACTTTTCTGATGAATTATTCCCTAAAACTAGAGCCTTTATCACTAGAAAATTCATAGGAAATCAAAGATGGGTGATAAAATAGTGAAACCACTTTTGTTGGTTTCATTTTATCAACACCTATCTGTTGGTATAATTTTTACTCTATGGTATCCTACAAAATAGGTCCTTGATCCAAAACCCATCTCTTAGGTAATTTCGGGACTATAAATCCTAAGGGATTTTCTTCCATGTTTCCAAGACAAGGCCAATCTTATTAAATCCATTCTTCCTAAGACCTATTGATTTATAATCTTATATTGTCATTTTCTTGCTGTATGCTTTTTATGCTTGAATGCCTTGTTTGATTGTGGTCTTGTTTGCTTGCATGTATACTCGGTGACGACGATAGTTGCACTTGTATTGACACCGAGCAGAAGAGGTCTTATTATTATTTGGTATTATTGGGTATTCTAAGAGGAAGTCCAGGGACAACTATGCCATATTGCTGATATCAGGCAAGCCACCTTCTTGCTCATAAGCTTTGTCCTACTGTTTTACTTATGCATGTTTTATCTACTGTTTATTCAAAACTGCCCTGTTTTTCTATATGTTGAGGTATATATGGTAGTGGTTCGGCTCCTCCGAACTATTACATTTTGTACTATTAAGTACAACCCCCTTGATGACACCTACTTTTCCCTAGTAGAATAGATGGTGTATATCACCATAACCTTTTGGAGACCCTGATTTAGCCGAAGCAAAAGCTAGAGGATGGGAAGACCCCGGAAAAAGTCTTTACCAAATGTTTTATGATAAAACCTTGGTGAGGTGGGACCTCCCAAGAGATGTTGAAAAAGAAGAAGGTTTTGTTTTACAAAATGCTGAAGGAAAGATGGAGGAAAAAGGTTTACAAAAACGCACCCGGTTCTTTGCAGTTTCCCTAGAACAATTAACCCGTGCAACCACATTACTCCGGTATGGGACAGGGCTAGATTTGATGTTTGTCTATTCAGGTATAAGCTGCCTCGCAACAACTACAGGGGATCGGGGATCCCTGGAGGGTGGGCCTTCTCCGATATAGGTCCATGTGGGACATCGACCTGGAGAAGGAATGAAGGGTCGGCAGGCCTCCACACGTTACTATGAGCCCCTCATTGAAAGCGCACACTCGAGGAGTGGAAAAAGCGCTCCGGTTGGTCCTCGCCCGACGTCCCGGTTTTGAGGGGATTAACACTCATAGGGTAGGCACTTATATTGGAGTGGGCATCCGGAGAGTCTTGATCGGTTACTCGACCCACGATCGGTGAAGATCAGGGTAGTGTACCCGGATGGTGTGGGTAAAGTGTACAACCTCTGCAGAGTGTAAATCTATTCGAATAGCCGCGTCCACGGTCATGGACGGTTGGGAAGGTTGCTGTAGACGGTGCTAGTTTTGATTTCAAAAAGGATTTCGGAAGAGAACTGGTTTTGGAAATGTTTTGACCATGGGATGGTCGGCAAGGATCCCTGCTATGACCATGGGATGGTCAGAAAGGGATGGAAGGAGTTTGGTCGTGGGATGACCTAAAGATGGGAACAAATGGGTGAACCAGTCCTGATGTTTACAAAACTTTTCAAAATGGTTTCCAAAATGTTTTATAAAAGTTTTCAACAAAGATATGTAGATGCTATATCTACAAGAGAAACTATTTTAGAAAAGAACCTCTCGTGGAGCCCTCCTACTACCACAGACTTAATGCATATCCTCTTGTTATTATTGTTATACTAAGGTGGTTTGCGAGTACATTCAAAGTACTCGTCGGCATTGTCCCTGGCTATTATCTTGGTCAGATATGAAGAAGAAGATGGTGTCAGCGACTATGCGAGCTAGGACGTTCTCCCAGTCAGTTTCCTGTAGGTTAAGGCATGGCTCGGGCTATACGCTTGTTGAGGTTCCGCTGATGATTATTGATGTAGCCATAACATCATCTATGTAAGTCTTGTAAATTTGGTATATTCTCGGATGTTGTAATGATACTTGTCGGTTATGTGCCACGACTAACTGATCATGGGATCGTGGTTGTATGCATAACAGGGATTCTCGGAGGATTAATCCAGGGGCCCCACAAGACCGGCAAAAGAGAAACCCTATCAAGATCATACCTTTGACGCCAGCATTCCACTTGAGCTTGATGTAGACCATCTTGTCCTCCTTAAGATGGAACACCTTTCTTGATTGCTCTTGCTTGATGAAGACTTGCGAATTTCTCCCCCATACACCATAGGGAAGCTTCTTCCTTGAACTTGTCTTCATCAATCCGTGATCACCGAGGATGGAAAGCTTCAAGCATGATATCTACTAGAGATGGCACATCTTGATCTTTCACTTCTTCATTCCTTCTTAAGTGTTGATCCATCATGATTCAACTCTTTGCACTTGTCTTGATCAACCTCCAATCTTCTTCTTTCTTAAACCAGATTCCAATAGGCCCAAAGCCCTTGGACATTTCTTCTTCTCCTTCTTCATTTCTTCATCTTTCAGCCTTGACACTAGAACATGGCCCAAGCGATGCCAATGGACAAATCTACAAGTGAAACTCAATTTACTGTTGGGTTCGCAGCATAGAAAACAAAAGTTTTCCTACGATAGGAACTATACGCCAAGATCTATCTACTAGATACAAGCAACGGGTGGATATACATCCATGGAGAACTTACCCTCGAAGACAAAAAAAGCTTTGTTAACGAGTTGGAACTCGTGGATGATGTAGTCGTACACTTCCCGATCTCAAGATCGTGATGAAGTCCAGCAGGTCCGGCTCCAGCACGTCCATCAGATCCAGCTCCAGCATGTCCTGCACCACCAAGTCCAGCACCGCAAAGCAGCGGTGCATCCGTGATCGCACACACGTCCGGTACCCCGACAAGCTCCATCCCTCGCTCCAGCAAAGCAGCGGAAGCAGCAACTCCTTTCCAGATAAAGCCACCGGGAACATGTATCTCGCCAATCTGAGACCATGGGGGAATAATATTAGAGGGGGAGAGAGATCCTTCACGAGGAGGTGTGAGGGAGAAGGGGTGTGAGGGGGGCCTTTTATAGGAGGAGGGGGTATGTAACTACCTCGGTGAATTACGCTCTTAGTTACATGCTTGGACGGACGAAAGTGGTTAAAATAGTACGGTGGGGCCCAGGGCCACTCACGGTAGACCTTTCGGCCGTCCTAACCACTTTCAGACATCGGGACAAGAACGAGCAGCGTAATCGGCAGGCGAAGGGATCAACTACATACACAAATGAGTATGTATGCAAGCCACATACAACAGTCCTCAGAGCCATTCCATCTAAAAGAAATAGAAATATTGCAACGCCATACGGCAAGATTCAAATGTCCTAGATAGATATAATAATTTAGGATAGCTCCTCATACATCACACATCAGAGTATCAGGCGGAAGCGGAAAACAAGATCCGAGTACGGATAAGAAGCAAATCAGCATAAGATGCCCCATAAATAAACACATCCCGCCCACAGATCTCACGGATCCCCTCTCCCGGAATCTCTACACCGAATGATCGTTGCCAACATCATCTGTCTCTTCCACCCAGTATCCATCTTGCGGGTACACCTGTTCATCGGAACCAAACAATTTATCGTGTGAGACCCTAGGGGTACTCAGCAAGTCTTTATGCCGCTAAAGGGGACACAACCTGGGGTGACGCAATTGCAGCAAAAGATAATACCTAACAATTCTACAGATACTCGCTAACCATCCGCCTAACCAATGATAGATGGATGTCCATGAAATAAAAACAACAGTTATAACAGTATAATTAACAGATCCATCCTCCTCCTCGCTTACCAACGAGGAAGCGGACGAACAACCCCCATCATCCGTTGGCAGTTTTATTAACCATTCCATGAGTGTTGTACTATTTACTAGTCAAGTACTTAGTCAAATTAAAAGCGGTACTTTAGTTATACTTGTCTATGATCGAGAAACTGTGCTCCAAGTCGTCCATAACCGCAGACACGGCTTTCAGAAAGGTTTAACCTGCAGGGGTGCACGAATAGCAACACACACTCGATCAACCTCGGAAAAACCAAATCAAAACCCAACGAGGCATTCGCGACAAAGCAATCACAGGATTCAGAAATATTTCAGGGGGCCACCCCATTAAGCTACCCGCAACGAAGTTGGCTAGCTCCGATACGGACCCAAGGTTTGCGCCAATGGTTGTAAATGATTGGGAACCCGAAAATGTGACTGGGCTTGTCGATACCGCAAAAACACTCCGCAATTCTTAAACAGTACAGGTGCTCCTCGCACGATCTTAATAAAACAGTAACATGGCCTAAGTACAGGATAGTAATAAAGCCTCAAACTACTTTGTGGCCCCAAGAAATAAGAATGAATCAAGCTCTGGCTCAGGGGGGTCCATAAGGCCTCCCGGATGTGGATAGTGCGAATAGTCAAGGAACAGGAATCAAGTACTCGGGGTCCTACGGGACAAAAGTGAGCATGAAAAACCAAATAGCAGATATTGCTCACCGGTGCCTCTTTCATTAGTTATCCCATTACTACTCAGGTCAAGTTGTTTAGGTACCTCGTTATTCATCAGACACTCGCATACCCTACTCATGCTTTTCTATGACTCGCACGGCTCAAACAACTCCTGTAGTAATGGCTCATGGGATGGAGGAACAAGCTTCGGTGGGGTTTAAAAATAAAGGCTATGCAATACTTGGGATTCAATTTAATGCAATCGCGACTCAATGATGCAAGAATAAGATAGAGGCAATAGGTACTGTATGTATGCAAGCATGTGGTAGTGCTTGCCTAGCAGCTCAGTTGAAATGAGAGATGGATCTGGGTAGTACTCCTGTGATTCCTGGTAATTCTCCTGCTGGGCGTCTATTCGAAGAAGAACCAAACAAACAAGGGCCAACATTAATAAAGTGCGCAAGCATATGAATTAAAATGCGACAAGCAAACAAGCATGCCATGATGAATGGTGCACAATTTACATGGCATTAAAGTAGCATGGCAAAGGTGAGGTGTGGATACAAGAAATAAAGCATTTTTTATTTATTTAATCAAGTTTTATTGTCATAAACAGTTCAGATTTTTAATAATGACATGATGCATGCTTCAATTCAGAACAAGGACTGCATAAATAGAACGGGCTCGTCGCGCTGATCGATTTAGACATATTATTTGTTAAATTTGGAGTTGTAGAATTAAAGTTATTAATTTATTAAGAAAAAGGGCATTTTGTTGTAATTTTAATCACCTCGAAATTTTAAAGTGCTCAAACATTATTTTGAATGGCATATTTGAATTCCTCACATTTTTCTGATTCCAAAACATATATTATTTGTATTATTTGGATTTGTATTTGAAAAGTTATTTAAATCTGATTTGAATTTTGAATTTTAAATAAATTTGGATTTGTTTTGTTTAAACAGCTTAACAGGAAAACTTTTGTCACCCAGGCAAACCTAGCCACAACCACTGACGGTGGGCCAGCTGCTGACTGGACGAGACCTGCGCGCAAATTCTTTTCTCACCGCGGCTCTGACTAGCCCGTGCGACTGCGAGGTGGGGCCAACTGACTACGACCCACGTGACAGTGGTGGGGATGGCAGAGACTGACAGGTGGGGGCAAGCTGGACCACGGGTTGAGGGTAAGGTTCCCCGGGTGCCTTTTCGTTAAACTGCCCCTGCGGCTGACAGGTGGGGCCTCTAGAAGCGCGGGTTGAGGACGTCAAAAAGGTGGGGGGTTAAGTGCAAAGTGTCAACGGGCACTGTGGATCTTCTCTGATCTCTGACGAAACTGACCGACGTGTTCAGCGACAGCGCGTGCGCGGCGCGGGGGGATTCGCTTCCGCGACCTGGGGTGCTCACGCAGGGAGGCGAAGCCACTTCGGTAGGCTAGGGGAGCTGACAGGAGGGTGGCTGGGGCCTAGCTAAGGCTCGATGCGGCGCGGGAAACTAGCAGACACCGGCGACCTCTGGCGCACCGAGGGCGTTTGGCGAAACGAGCGGCGGCGCTAGACGGCGACAGCGAAGCGGAGGATGTCAGGGAGGGAGAGGGGCGTACCGCGAGGAGATTGGCGGTGTCGGAACGGGAAGGGGGGGCAGCGGATCGTGGACGAGGCTGGCGGCCGGAGGATTAGGGTTTCACGTCGGGCGGCGCTGGTTCCGGCGGTGCTGGGGCTCCTCCTTCGCGTCGGCGTGTCCAGGGCGAAGCAACGAGGTCCCCTTGGTCTTCCAGGCCACCTCCACGACTCGCCGGTCGGCTAGAACGAGGGGAAGCAGGGGTAGACGGCGGCGTCTGGCGGCCGGAGCTGGCGGCGGTGAAGAAGAAGGGGAAGGAGAGGCAGGCTTGGGGTGGATCTGGAAAGGGCAGGGGAGTCATGTGGATGAGGGCAAGCGAGAGAGAGAGGGAGAGGAGGCGTGTGGGCACGGCTCGGGGGAAAGTAGCCTCGGCTCTTTTCTCCTCCTCCCCGATCACGTGCTCGGGCCAGGGGCAGGTAGGCAGGGCAGGATGAGGTGGTGGAGGCCGCCAGGTAGGGACAGCGTGGTGGTGCAGCTGGACCCGCACGACAGAGAGGGAAAGATAGGAAGAGGGGAGGGGCTCGGGTGTAAGTTACTCTAGGGTTAGGAGGAGCTCGGGTTATCTAGTGCTTGGGCTAGGATAGGGTAGTGGTGGCTGGGGTGTGGGCCAGGAAGAGAGAGGCCAGGTGGGACCAGCATGTTAGAGATAGAGATGAGATTAGGGTTAGGGTTTAGTTAAGAAATTAGGGTTTGAGGAGTGAGGTGGTATTAGGGTTTTGATTTAGAAATTTTTAGGTTTTTGACACAAGCTTAAAGATCAAGTCAAGATGGAGGTGTTGGAGTGTAGGGTTTAAAAGAAAATGCATGATCATGACATGGCCTAGTGTGAAAAATAGAAAAGCAAAACAATGTGGATGGATTCCCATATGATCATGCATGAAGGAAAATAGTGATGTTGATGAGATCAAGGGGATAGTGGAAGGAATGAAGATGATCCACAAGAAAAGATCCAATAAAACAAAGTAAAGACCAATGAGATAAAAGGTGGTGATGAAGGTTGCATGGCCCATGCAAAATAATAAATGCCATGATTTATTTGGTGAAAACCAAATAATAGTATGGCATTATTCTTAAGCTTTCCCAAGAAGTGGAATAAGGCCAATCATAAGAATTAATAGTAGATCCACCCAATTCACATGAGCTGAGAATAATTCAAAAGAAAAGAAATACCAGCTCATGGACTAATAGGATGGTGGAATTATAAGGTGGTGAAAAGAAAAGATAATGGAGGTGAATAGAAGATATGCCCCCAACTCAACTTGGGCATTTGACAATATATCAATAACCAAATACAATATCAAGAGGCAAATACAATTAATAATGCATATGAGAGAAGAACCAAAAGAAAAAGGGGTTTTATATGATGCTCAAATGCAAGGTGGCATGATGACATGAGCATGATATAATTATGGTGCAACAATTATATATAAGAAGTAGCCAATATCTTACTAGACCAAGTAGCATTACAATTGTTAGACAATTGGGATGCTACAACTCTCCCCCACTAAACAAGAATCTCGCCCCGAGATTCTAGGAAGAAGAAGACTCAAAAAGGGTAGGATACTTGGCACGGAGCTCATCTTCACGTTCCCAGGTGGCTTCATCAACGGAATGGTGCGACCACTACACCTTGCAGAACTTGATGGACCTGTTGCGAGTCCTTCTTTCTGCGACTTCAAGAATTTTTGTGGGGTGTTCTTGATAAGAAAGGTCTTCTTGGAGATTGATGAGTTCATGGTCCACGGTCCTGCCAGGATCCTTAAAGCACTTCTTGAGTTGAGAGATGTGGAAAACATCATGGACTTTGAGTTGTTCAGGGAGCTCAAGAGCATAAGGAACTTCTCCTCTTCTTCCACGAATTTTCAAAGGACCGATGTATCTAGGATCCAGCTTTCCTTTGATACCAAAGCGGTGCGTGCCTCTCATGGGAGTGACACGAAGGTAAACGAGATCACCAGGGACATACTCCATGTCCGTGTGCTTTCTGTCATAATTGCTCTTCTGGCGACTTTGAGCAATCTTCAGGTATTCAAGAATGATGTGAACTTTCTCCTCCGCTTGAGTTACAATGTCGGGGCCAAACAGTATTCTTTCACCTGCGCCCGACCAACCAGTCGGAGTTCTGCACTTGAGACCATAGAGAGCCTCAAATGGTGCCATCTTTAGACTTTTCTGGAAACTGTTGTTGTAAGAGAATTCAGCATAAGGAAGGCATTCTTCCCACTTCATGCCGAAAGAGATAACGCAAGCACGGAGCATATCTTCTAGAATCTGATTGATCCTTTCAACTTGTCCTTGCGACTGAGGGTGGTAAGCTGCGCTGAAGTTTAATTTTGTTCCCAAAGCATTTTGGAAACTTCCCCAGAACTTGGAAGTGAAGATGCTTCCACGGTCTGAACTGATCTCAAGAGGAACTCCATACAGAGAGACAATTCTGTTGATATAGAGCTCAGCCAACTGAATTGCAGAAATTGTTTCCTTGACTGGAAAGAAGTGAGCTCCTTTGGAAAGCCTGTCAATGACAACAAAGATGGCATTGTTGCCCTTCTGCGACCTTGGAAAACCAGTGATGAAGTCCATCTCTACTTTCTCCCATTTCCATTCCGGAGGCTTCAATGGCTTTTGAAGACCGGAAGGTTTCTGATGGACAGCTTTAACTCTGCGACAAACATCGCACTCCGAGACATACTTGGCACAATATCGTTTCAAACCAGGCCACCAATGTTGTGTTTTTAGGTCCATGTACATCTTAGTGCTGCCAGGGTGGATAGAAAGAACAGAATCATGCGCCTCCTTGAGAACTTGCTCTCTTAAACCCGGGTAGTTCGGAACAAACATCCGGTGTTCAAAGAAAAGAGTGCCTTGGTCATCTACGTGGAAAGACTCATACTTCGGAAGCTAAATGTTGGAAATGATCTTTTTAGTGTAAGGATCACCAAGCTGAATGGAACGGACCTTTTCTTCCAAGAGAGGTGTTGCTAGAAGGTTCAGAAGATACCCTTGATCCACAATTTCAAGGTTGAGCTTGTGGAATTCCTCGCACAAGAGAGGCTGTTGTTCTTCCACCAAGAGATTGTTGACATAAGCTTTTCGGCTGAGAGCATCGGCCATGACATTGGCTTTGCCTGGAGTGTAGTTGATGGTCAAATCGAAATCATTAATTGTTTCAATCCACCTCCTCTGACGAAGGTTGAGATCAGGCTGTGTGAAGATATACTTCAGACTCTTGTGATCAGAAAAGATCTCACAACGGTTGCCAAGCAAGTAATGCCTCCATACTTTCAAAGCAAACACAACTGCTGTGAGTTCGAGGTCATGTGTAGGATAGTTGATCTCATGCGTCTTCAACTGACGAGATGCATAAGCAACAACTTACTTTTCTTGCATAAGGACCGCACCCAATCCTTGCAATGAAGCATCACAGAATATTTGGAAAGGCTTTGATGTATCTGGAGGAACTAAGACTGGTGTGGAAGTGAGCTTCTCTTTGAGTGTTTCAAAGCTTGCTTGCCATGCAGGAGTCCAAAGGTATTTCTTGCCTTTCTTGAGGAGATCGGTAAGAGGCTTCGCAATCTTTGAGAAGTTTTGAACGAAGCGACGGCAGTAACTAGCCAAGCCAAGGAAACTCTGGACTTCTTTGACATTTATGGGTGGAAGCCAGTCCATAATTGTCTTAATAGTTTCTGGGTTGACAGCAATGCCCTTGGCAGAGATGACGTGACCAAGGTATGTTACTTGAGGCAGCCAGAATTCACACTTGGAGAACTTTGCATACAGGCAGATCTCACGAAGTTTGTTTAGGACACACCGAAGGTGTTCTTCATGTTCTTCCTTAGACTTAGAATAGACTAGAATGTCATCCATATAGACCACAACGAACTTATCAAGATACTCCATGAAAACCGAGTTCATAAGCCTCGAGAAGGTGGCAGGTGCATTGGTGAGACCGAAAGACATGACCGTGTACTCATACAGGCCATAGCGGGTGGTGAACGCTGTTTTGGGAACATCTTCCTTGCGGATCTTGATTTGATGATAACCACTTCTCAAATCAAGCTTAGAGAATACCACAGCTCCAGCTAGCTGATCGAAGAGATCATTAATCCACGGAAGGGGATATTTATTCTTGATTGTTTTAGCATTGAGTGCCCGATAGTCAACACAAAGTCTATCAGTCTTGTCTCGCTTCTTCACAAAGATGGTTGGACTACCCCAAGAAGAAGTACTGTGCTGAATGAAACCCAACTTCTCTTGTTCATCCAACTGACGCTTAAGTTCAGCCAACTCAGCAGGACCCATTTTATAAGGCCGCTTGGAGATAGGAGCGGTACCAGGTTCAAGTTCAATCACAAACTCAACCTCACGATCCGGAGGCATACCTAACAACTCTTCAGGAAAGACATCTGGGAACTCACAGACTACAGGAACACTCTGAATACCTTCCATAGCATCATCATTCAGAGCCGCCAAAGAATAAAGCTGAATTGCAGGAGTCAGACTTGGAGAATAGACTATATGGCCTTCAGGGATTTTCAGAGAAACTGAACGTTCAGCACAATCCATCACAGCTGCATTTGCTGTCAACCAATCCATGCCCAAGATAACATCAATATCAGAATTGCCCAGAATAATTAAGGAAGCCGAAAACGAAGAACCACCAATCTCAATTTGATTGTTATGGCTGATTTTAGAAGATGCCATTGTTGTTCCAGGAGAAAGGACCATTAAACGCTTGGGGAGAGGATCCATAGATAACCCATTCCTATCAGCAAAACTCGTAGAGATAAAAGAATGCGATGCACCAGAATCAAACAACACTCGTGCAGAAACTGAGTTAACAGGAAGCATACCCATGACAACTCCAGGTGCATGCTCAGCTTGAGCGATGTTGACACAGTTGGCACGAGCAACCGTAGACCCCGGCTTAGTGTTGATGTTGAGAGCCCGAGGTGGAGGTGCACGAACCATAGGAGCACTTGCCGCAGGTCTTGGAGGTGGTGGTGGAAGAGCTCTGTTGTTCATTAGACAATTCCAGTGCTGATGCCCAGTGTTTCCACAAGTATAGCAAGCACCAGGTGGACGTGGAGCAACGTAGCCAGGGACTCCGCCAGGCGCTCCAGGGTAGTTGTGGTTGTAGCCCCTGGGAGCCACAGTGAAGGAGTTTGGTGGCCTTGGTGCGTAGCTTGACGGTCTTGGTGGAGCAGGGAGCGACGGTGGGGTGTTAGGAACCCAGACACGACGCTTAGAAGGAGCTGTCATAGCAGAAGAGCTTGTTGTATCATGGCTGTGTTTCTTCTGATGGGTTCGTAGCATGGAAAACAAAAAATTTCTACCGCAAGAACGAACAAAACCCAGATCTAATCTAGATAAAAGCCAAGATCTAATCTATTAGACATGTGCAACGAGATAGATAGGAACTAACCCTTGTAGATCCGAAAGCGTTAACGAGATTAGATCTCGTGGTTGATGTAGTCGATCACTTGCCGATCTCAAGATCGTGTGGACGATCCTTCCGGCGTCGCGTTCCAGCAGCGCTTCCGCAGTCAGCCAAGTGGATGATCCTTCCGGCGCCGCGTTTCGGCAGCGCTTCCGCAGTCGGTCACACGTGCGGAGTCGAAGCAGACCTTCCTCTCCCCGTTCCGGTGAGCAGCGGAGGTAGTAGATCTTCTCCACGGAATCCCAGCAGCACGACGGCGTGGTGGTGGTGGTGGAGTAGAGAATTCTGCAGGGCTTCGCCTATGCCTGTGCAGAAGAAAGGAGGAGGAGAGAGGCGGCAGAGATTGGGAGTTATGGAGCTGGGGTGGAGGGGGCGCTCCTGCCCCTCTATTTAAAGGGGGTGAGGCGCCATGGGAGGGGGAGTCCTTGTAGGACTCCCCTCCTATGGCCGGCGATGGGAAGGGGGGAGGAGTCCTCCTCCCCCACGAATCCGTGTCTTGCCCCACCAGGACTCCTTTGATCCTTTCTTGGTTTTCAAGCAAACTCCAAGAAATCCTCTAGAACCTTCCAGAACATTCCGAAACCTTTCTAGAATCTCCACACAAACACTCCGGAACATTTCCTAACTTAGAAAATGATCCCCAATATATGAAACTTATTCTCCGGACAATTCCGGATCTCCTCGTGATGTCCCGGATCCATTCCGAGACTCCGAACAACATTCGGTCTCCAACGCACATTCCATATCTACTTAAAACAACTTCGAACCTTAAGTGTGTCACCCTATGGTTCGTGAATATGTAGACATGACAGAGACACATCTCCTATCAATAACCATCAGCGGGACCTGGAGATCCATAAAGGCTCCCACATACTCAACGATGACTTTGTGATCGATTGAACCATTTACATACGAAACAAATTCCCTTTGTCACGCGATATTATACTTATCCGAGGTTTGATCGTCGGTATCTCCATACCTAGTTCTACCTCGTTACTGATAAGTACTCTTTACTCGTTCCGTGATATGTCATCCCTTGTGACCCAGTCACATGCTTGCAAGCTAACTAGATGACATTCCACCGAGAGGGCCCAGAGCATATCTATCCGTCATATGGATGGACAAATCCCAATCTTGGTCCATGCGCTTCAACACATACTTTCAGAATACCCAATGACACTTTTATGACCACCCAGTTACGAAGCGGTGTTTGATGTCATCAAAGTACCCATCCGGTGATGGTGATTAACACAACCTCATGGACGAAGGATTAGGTTACTATGCATTTAAAAGCTTACAGCAATATGAACTTAATGACTTGATCTTATGCTACGCTTACTATGGGTGTGTGTCCATCACATCATTCTCCTAATGATATAATCTTGTTATTAACGACATCCAATGTCCTTGATCAGGAAACCATGATCATCCATTAATCAACAAGCTAGTTTAACAAGAGGCTTACTAGGGACTCTTTAATGTTTACAAAACACACAAGTATTAGTGTTTCCTAATAATACAATTATAGCATGGGATGTAAACATTTATCATAAACATAAAGATATAATAATAACCACTTTTATTATTGCCTCTTGGGCATATCTCCAACAGTCTCCCACTTGCACTAGAGTCAATAATCTAGTTAAAAACTTGTGCATTCAACACCTATGGCTTTCTGGTGTTGTATAGACACTATTGCTAGTGGTAAACAAAATCTTCGGATCTGACACTTCCAGGTCCATGTGTATTTGCATGTCCTTGCGTCTCTACGCATTACTCATTCTCCAATGAGATGGCACTGTATAAATTTGGTCCTTTGGTGAGACCTTTAGTTCCTTCGGCTCAAAATATGTTGATATTATTGTCACACAATATATCTTCATAGTATTAGCCCACTTTGAACCACACCTAGTTTGATAACAAACTACTTAACACAAATGCCCTCCTTTGCTGCTACTATAGCAGTTTATATACTTAGCCTTTTGTTGTAGTATCCGTCACAATGTCTCAACTTTGGAACTCATCCAAATCCATCATGGAACATCCTTTCCATTATATTGTGCCACCCATAGTCTAAATTGAGATAAATATAATTTGTATCTTGTGACAAAACTAGTATCAATGTAACACTTTACAATGAACTACCTTTAACTATTTGTCACTTATACATGATATATTCTTAGTTCTTCCAAAGCTCATAAGAATATCTTTACTATTGTCCAATGATCGTTTTATGAATCATTCTGGTATATGCTCATAACATTTAGAGCATAGGACATATCTGGATGTGTACATCTCAAAGAATGATTGATCAAAATATTCTTGTGATTTCACCAAGTGTCAAAACACTTGAATCTCGTGTCAACACACTCGAATCTTGGTTCAGTCCTTTCCGTGCATCAAGAACCTTTCTTGTTGTTTCCATATTGAACTCATTCAACATCTTATCTATGTACATTTGGCAAAACCATATTAGCGCCTCAATCTATCCATATAGACATTGATGCCTAATTCTTGGGTTATGCCTAAGTCTTTCATCAAAATGAAATTCTTAACCTGTGTCAATACAAGATACATCATTTCCAATCAACAATATGTCCTCTACATAATGTATTAGAAATATGTCTTAGCGCTCCCACTTAATTTCTTGCAAATGCAAGCATCTTCATCATCTCCGATGAATTTAAACTCTTTTAACAGTTTCATCATGGTGAAGATTCCAACTCCGCTATGCTTACTTCAACCATTGAAGTTTTGCATACTCTTTTAGCATCCTTTGAATGAACAAAACCCTTTGGATTGTGTCATGTACACGTCCTAGGTAACCATTCTATTAGAAGAACTTGTTTTGTTTATTCAACTACCATATACCAAATTATATGTAGTGGTTGCTACATCAATCCGTCAAGACTATATATCGCTATGAAAGATCAAATCTTGTCATAGTCAACTCCTTGAACATTGTCGTAAACTTCTTTCTGACATGTCGACTATTTCATAGATGTTAAACATCCATGTCTTATTTCTTTTTAAATCCAAACATGACCGATAGGCTTCACGCCTTTCCGGAGGGTCTTCTAAGTTCAGAAACTTGATTTCTCGTGTATGGATACTATCACGGATTCTATGACTTCCAGTCATTTTATGGAGTCAGGGCCCATCATCGCTTCTTTGCATGTAGTCGGTTCATCATTGTCAATACAATAACGACTTGCTTATCAAATCTTACTATTTGATTCTTACCGACCCACACGGTTCTATAGGAACTCTAATCTCCGAGATCACACCTTTTGTAATCACGAGAGCTATGAGCATTGTGGCCGCCACCGGGACACTTTCCGGTGCTGCGCTACTTAGCACATATAGCTAAGGTTCAACAACCTTATCAAAGTTCTATTGACCTCCCACTTAACTTTTCACGAAAAATTCCTTCTCAAGAAACTTGATGTTCCAAGTAACAAACTCTTTTGTCCTCGCTGTTATGGAGAAATTCCCAACAAATTCTTTGGGATAACCTACAAAGACGTGCTTATCCGACTTTGGTTGTAAACATTTTACTTATGCATAACATACCAAAATTTAAGAAAAGACAATTCGGGTTTTATCCCAAACCATAACTCATATGGTGTCATTTCAATGGATCACGATGGAGCTCTTTTCAGTGTAAAAGCGGTAGTCACTAAAGCTTTAATCTTTAATATATAATGGCAGTTTTATAAATGACACCTTTGATCTTACCATGTCAAACAAGGTTTCATTACATATCTTGAACACTCCATACTCCTATGGTGTTTTGGGAAATGCAAATCCATGGAACGATTCCTCAAATCTTAGGTGTTTTTGCTAAACATGTAACTCAAATATCTTCCTTTATGATCGAATCATAAACTCTTTATTTTCTTGTTACATTGATTTTTAACTTCATCTTGAAAGTCTTTGAACAACTTTCAAATGTTTCATACTTCCTCCTTATTAAGTAAATATACAGATATATTCACTCAAATTTTCGGAGAAAGCATATGAAGCAAAAAGATCCATCGCATATGGCTACACATAATGGACTATGCACATCAGCATGCACAATTTCCAATAAGCTAGTCATCCGTTCCTATCTAGCCTATGGGCGGAGTTTCAATTATCTCGAGGAAAGTCTCACATGCGTCAATTGATCAAAATCAAAGACTCCAAAATTCCATCAACATGGAGTTTCTTCATGTTTTCTTTCAAATATAATTTAAACAGCGATGTCATTTCATAAGTGATCTTTCAATCATTTGTCTTGCGACATTTTAGCAATAGTGTTTATGGATGTGATTTCTCCCACCAGACTTGTAAAAGTTCATCCATCCTTTATGGAATACGGTTATTATTTGAACAACCATTGTTCTCGTAATACCAGAACAAAATAACAATTATTAAAACAAATCTTGAAGGCTAGGTTTGATGACAACGAAAAACACAATAACACTTTTTTTTCGATGAACATCATCACTTATTCTCTTGCTAGTTACTTAGGCCATTGTGGTTCATAAATTGCGTTGTCCTGTATGACACTTCATACCAACCAATTCGGTATCCAATACCGGAGAACCACATTGTTTAACAAGCAAGGAATACAACCATAACATGTATATCTTCTATATGCCTAAGTTGGACATCTCCAACCTTTTATTTTCTGCCAAATATTTTATAGATTCTCTTTCAGCAATTCCTTTTCTTTTAAAAGAATTTATCAACATCAACAGTGGTGTCATCAACATGACACAACGTACAAAGCGTATATAGTCAACTACTAATACCTTTGGACTTGCACTTTGAGGTGGATCACCATCATCAAATGTTTGGTGTTCTTTCAAAAATCCATTCTTTAGTAATCTTTTAGTGTAGTAAACATTTTACTTACATCTTCTATTCATCCTTATCATGACAACTTTCATGATCAAGCTGCTATAGCTTATAAAGGTGAATTGCGAGTATAATGTTTCTTTTTCAAAACCTTTTGGAGGATTAGGACGACTAGCGTCTCCAACCTTCATAAATTCTCATCAAATATGAGGACGTATACTCTATCATGTTGTAACCAACACATTGTTTTAGATATCGCAATACCTTTCACATATGATGGTTTCTGAAACATTGCTTTTAGCTCTTAGATAAACTTGATATTAAAAACAATCTTTTGAGTATCAAGAACCATGGAGGCAAACATGATACATTAGATACTAACACTGGAATTGTTACTCTTGATTTAATACTACTTATTAAACTTCATGGAGCAAATAGAGTTTGCTGAAAGTTTGCAATAGGACTTATAAACTTTAAATTGACATTCAAAATAATACGATACCAGTTCGTAAAGTAAATATCCAGAATTTCTATAGTTCTACTATCTCAACTATGACTAAGCTTAAGGTGGTGAACGGATGCCAATGACTACAACAAACTATGCAAATTCACTTTGATTGTGTTTATGATAAATTGAGTTCTACTAATCCAAATTACAAATGAACTCCCACTCAAAACAACATCCCTCGAGTTGTTTTAGTGATTACACGAACCAAATCCACTACACCAAGTCCGATCATCACGTGAGATGATGTAGCTTTAAAGGCGAACAATCAACATGTTCATCATATCATCCATATGACTCATGCTTTACCTTTCGGTATTCCGTGTTCCGAGACCATGTCTGTACATGCTAGGCTCGTCAAGGTTAACCTTAGTTTCCGCATGTGCAAATCTGGCTTGCACCTGTTGTATGCACACGTAGAGTCTATCACACCCAATCATCACGAGATGCTTCGAAACGACGAGTCTTAGCAACGGTGCCAACTAAGGGTGAACAGAGATTGGAGTTATCGGAGCGGGCTAGGAGGGGGCGCCCCTGCCCTTCTATTTAAGGGGGGAGGGCGCGCCTGGGGAGGGGGAGTCCTTGTAGGACTCCCCTCCTATGGCCGGCGGTGGGAAGGGGGGAGGTGTCCTCCTCCTCCACGAATCCGTGTCTTGCCCCACCAGGACTCCTTTGATCCTTTCTTGGTTTTCAAGCAAACTCCAAGAAATCCTCTAGAACCTTCTAGAACATTCCGAAACCTTTCTAGAATCTCCATACAAAGACTCCGGAACATTTCCTAACATAGAAAATGATCCCCAATATATGAATCTTATTCTCCGGACAATTCCGGATCTCCTCGTGATGTCCCGGATCCATTCCGAGACTCCGAACAACATTCGGTCTCCAACGCACATTCCATATCTACTTAAAACAACTTCGAACCTTAAGTGTGTCACCCTATGGTTCGTGAATATGTAGACATGACAAAGACACATCTCCTATCAATAACCATCAGCGGGACCTGGAGATCCATAATGGCTCCCACATACTCAACGATGACTTTGTGATCGATTGAACCATTTACATACGAAACCAATTCCCTTTGTCACGCGATACTATACTTATCCGAGGTTTGATCGTCGGTATCTCCATACCTAGTTCTACCTCGTTACTGATAAGTACTCTTTACTCGTTCCGTGATATGTCATCCCTTGTGACCCAGTCACATGCTTGCAAGCTAACTAGATGACATTCCACCGAGAGGGCCCAGAGCATATCTATCCGTCATATGGATGGACAAATCCCAATCTTGGTCCATGCGCTTCAACACATACTTTCAGAATACCCAATGACACTTTTATGACCACCCAGTTACGAAGCGGTGTTTGATGTCATCAAAGTACGCATCCGGTGATGGTGATTAACACAACCTCATGGTCGAAGGATTAGGTTACTATGCATTTAAAAGCTTATAGCAATACGAACTTAATGACTTGATCTTATGCTACGCTTACTATGGGTGTGTGTCCATCACATCATTCTCCTAATGATATAATCTTGTTATTAACGACATCCAATGTCCATGATCAGGAAACCATGATCATCCATTAATCAACAAGCTAGTTTAACAAGAGGCTTACTAGGGACTCTTTAATGTTTACAAAACACACAAGTATTAGTGTTTCCTAATAATACAATTATAGCATGGGATGTAAACATTTATCATAAACATAAAGATATAATAATAACCACTTTTATTATTGCCTCTTGGGCATATCTCCAACATCTTTGACTCCTCAAACACTTGCCTACTTGCTTCTTCCTGCAGAGCTGTATGTTGAAGTTCCAGGAAAGATGTCGGCCTTGCATGAGTGATTGCATATTTGATGGAAGCATTGAGGCCTTGCCGAAACCTCTTTTGCTTCTTCTTGTCATCAGAGATCTCATCGCCACCATAATGAGACAGGTTCATGAAGTTTCTGATGTAGGTGTTGACATTGTCAGTGCCCTGCTTGAGGTTGAGAAACACTTCCTTCATCCTTTCCATGACAATTTCTGACAGATATTGCTCTTTGAAAGCAGCAGTGAACCGCTCCCAAGTAGGCTGAAAACCAGAAAGATCTGCCTTGAGGTAATTTTCCCACCAGAGAGTTGCATCTCCCTTCAGAAGGTGAGTGGCACATTTGATCCATTCTTGCTCGGGAACATCCGTAGTCATCAGCAACCTTGACACTTCCCGAAGCCAATCATCCGCATCAAGTGGCTGATCAGACACCTCAAATTGGTGTGGGTTGAACTTGAGAAAACTCTTGATGTCTCCTCGCTTAGGAGGTGGAGGTAGCGGAGCAAACTCATTCCTCCTCACGCTTTCCTCGAAGCGCTGCTGGTTCTACTGCATAGTGCCCAAAGCATTTGCAATACTTGCCAAAGCAGCCCCGAGTTCAGGTGGTATGTCCTCCTCAGAACGGCGTGGTGGTGCCATCCTGTGATTGATATAAAACACAAGTCAGTACTATAATGGAGAATGATAATAATCCAAAATAGTACCAAAATGGAATTAACCAAGATTAAAGTATGCAATTCACTGAGATGATATTAAAATATCAACAAAGTTCAAGGCAACTAGAAGATATTAAGCATAACGCACACGACTGAACAAGGAGTGTGGTACACAAACTAACAAAGAAAAATTTTCCGCAAATTTCGGCATTAAAATACCACTATATGCGCAAAACCACTTAACAATCAAGATTAGTAACTCTACTAGTTCAACATACAAGAGAAAATGATAACAGTAGTGGTATGGTCGCGACTCCATCCTGCACTTAAATCATTACTTTGCACATGAATCAGTAAAACACATATCCCAATACCTTCTTATGATGAACCTAAAGATTGGTAACTATGAAAAAGAACACCCCGACAAGATAACGTCGGATAACAAAGAGTAAGATAGATCGCATCGGTGTACAACGAATCAGAATAGATAGCGTCGGTTTACAAAGGCCTGTCGGTATGGAATGTACCAACAGTTGATAACCAAAAGGCAGATAGTGATAACATTTGGGCGCAACAGATAGACAAAGAATTCACACACACACACACAAACACAACCTATGGTACTACGGAACCCAGAACACGTGAATCCTAGTTTGAATTTTAGAAGAGGATTGAAAACGTTACACTTCCTTACCAGGAAAGGGTGGGTCGGTGGGTAAGAAGAAAAATGGAAGCAGTCCTACTCTCACGTTTTGTTTTTCCCTAGTATACATAACTACCAAAATATTTGCTAGACTGACAACGACCATTTTGACTGAGACCCTGAAGGGCGGGATGGCTCTGATACCAATTGTAACTACCTCGATGAATTACGCTCTTAGTTACATGCCTGGACGAACGAAAGTGGTTAAAATAGTACGGTGGGGCCCAGGGCCACTCACGGTAGACCTTTCGGCCGTCCTAACCACTTTCAGACATCGGGACAAGAACGAGCGGCATAATCGGCAGGCGAAGGGATCAAGTACATACACAAATGAGTATGTATGCAAGCCATATACAACAGTCCTCAGAGCCATTCCATCTAAAAGAAATAGAAATATTGCAACGCCATACAGCAAGATTCAAATGTCCTAGATAGATATAATAATTTAGGATAGCTCCTCATACATCACACATCAGAGTATCAGGCGGAAGCGGAAAACAAGATCCGAGTACGGATAAGAAGCAAATCGGCATAAGATGCCCCATAAATAAACACATCCCGCCCATAGATCTCACGGATCCCTGCTCCCGGAATCTCTACACCGAATGATCATTGCCAACATCATCTGTCTCTTCCACCCAGTATCCATCTTGCGGGTACACCTGTTCATCTAAACCAAACAATTTATCGTGTGAGACCCTAGGGGTACTCAGCAAGTCTTTATGCCGCTAAAGGGGACACAACCTGGGGTGACGCAATTGCAGCAAAAGATAATACCTAACAATTCTATAGATTCTTGCTAACCATCCGCCTAACCAATGATAGACGGATGTCCGTGAAATAAAAACAACAGTTATAACAGTATAATTAACAGATCCATCCTCCTCCTCGCTTACCAACGAGGAAGCGGACGAACAACCCCCATCATCCGTTGGCAGTTTGATTAACCATTCCATGAGTGTTGTACTATTTACTAGTCAAGTACTTAGTCAAATTAAAAGCGGTACTTTAGTTATACTTGTCTATGATCGAGAAACTGTGCTCCAAGTCGTCCATAACCGCGGACACGGCTTTCAGAAAGGTTTACCCTGCAGGGGTGCACGAATAGCAACACACACTCGATCAACCTCGGAAAAACCAAATCAAAACCCAACGAGGCATTCACGACAAAGCAATCACAGGATTCAGAAATATTTCAAGGGGCCACCCCATTAAGCTATCCGCAACGAAGTTGGCCGGCTCCGAGACGGACCCAAGGTTTGCGCCAATGGCTGTAAACGACTGGGAACCCGAAAATGTGACTGGGCTTGTCGATACCGCGAAAACACTCCGCAATTCTTAAACAGTACAGGTGCTCCTCGCACGATCTTAATAAAACAGTAACATGGCATAAGTACAGGATAGTAATAAAGCCCCAAACTACTTTGTGGCCCCAAGAAATAAGAATGAATCAAGCTCTAGCTCAGGGGGATCCATAAGGCCTCCCGGATGTGGATAGTGCGAATAGTCAAGGAACAGGAATCAAGTACTCGGGGTCCTACGGGACAAAAGTGAGCATGAAAAACCAAATAGCAAATATTGCTCACCGGTGCCTCTTTCATTAGTTATCCCATTACTACTCAGGTCAAGTTGTTTAGGTACCTCGTTATTCATCAGACACTCACATACCCTACTCATGCTTTTCTATGACTCGCATGGCTCAAACAACTCCTGTAGTAATGGCTCATGGGATGGAGGAACAAGCTTCGGTGGGGTTTAAAAATAAAGGCTATGCAATACTTGGGATTCAATTTAATGCAATTGCGACTCAATGATGCAAGAATAAGATAGAGGCAATAGGTACTGTATGTATGCAAGCATGTGGTAGTGCTTGCCTGGCAGCTCAGTTGAAACGAGAGATGGATCTGGGTAGTACTCCTGTGATTCCTGGTAATTCTCCTGCTGGGCGTCTATTCGAAGAAGAACCAAACAAACAAGGGCCAACATAAATAAAGTGCGCAAGCATATGAATTAAAATGCGACAAGCAAACAAGCATGCCATGATGAATGGTGCACAATTTACATGGCATTAAAGTAGCATGGCAAAGGTGAGATGTGGATACAAGAAATAAAGAATTTTGTTATTTATTTAATCAAGTTTTATTGTCATAAACAGTTCAGATTTTTAATAATGACATGATGCATGCTTCAATTCAGAACAAGGACTGCATAAATAGAACGGGCTCGTCGCGCTGATCGATTTAGACATATTATTTGTTAAATTTGGAGTTGCAGAATTAAAGTTATTAATTTATTAAGAAAAAGGGCATTTTGTTGTAATTTTAATCACCTCGAAATTTTAAAATGCTCAAACATTGTTTTGAATGGCATATTTGAATTCCTCACATTTTTCTGATTCCAAAACATATATTATTTGTATTATTTGGATTTGTATTTGAAAAGTTATTTAAATCTGATTTGAATTTTGAATTTTAAATAAATTTGGATTTGTTTTGTTTAAACAGCTTAACCGGAAATCTTTTGTCACCCAGGCAAACCTAGCCACAGCCGCTGACGGTGGGCCAGCTGCTGACTGGACGAGACCCGCGCGCAAATTCTTTTCTCACCGCGGCTCTGACTAGCCCGTGCGACTGCGAGGTGGGGCCAACTGACTACGGCCCACGTGACAGTGGTGGGGATGGCAGAGACTGACAGGTGGGGGCAAGCTGGACCGCGGGTTGAGGGTAAGGTTCCCTGGGTGCCTTTTCGTTAAACTGCCACTGCGGCTTACAGGTGGGGCCTCTAGAAGCGCGGGTTGAGGAGGTCAAAAAGGTGGGGGGTTAAGTGCAAAGTGTCAACGGGCACTGTGGATCTTCTCTGATCTCTGACGAAACTGATGGACGTGTTCGGCGACAGCGCGCGCGCGGCGTAGGGGGATTCGATTCCGCGACCTGGGGTGCTCACGCAGGGAGGCGAAGCCACTGCGGTGGGCTAGGGGAGCTGACAGGAGGGTGGCTGGGGCCTAGCTAAGGCTCGATGCGGCGCGGGAAACTAGCAGACACCGGCGACCTCTAGCGCACCGAGGGCGCTGGGCAAAACGAGCGGCGGCGCTAGACGGCGACAGCGAAGCGGAGGATGTCAGGGAGGGAGAGGGGCGTACCGCGGGGAGATTGGCGGTGTCGGAACGGGAAGGGGTGCAGCGGATCGTGGACGAGGCTGGCGGCCGGAGAATTAGGGTTTCGCATCGGGCGGCGCTGGTTCCGACGGTGCTGGGGCTCCTCCTTCGCGTCGGCGTGTCCAGGGCGAAGCAGCGAGGTCCCCTTGGTCTTCTAGGCCACCTCCACGACGCGCCGGTCGGCTAGAACGAGGGGAAGCAGGGGTAGACGGTGGCGTCTGGCGGCTGGAGCTGGCGGCGGTGAAGAAGAAGGGGAAGGAGAGGCAGGCTTGGGGTGGATCTGGAAAGGGCAGGGGAGTCGTGTGGATGAGGGCAAGCGAGAAAGAGAGACGGAGAGGAGGCGTGTGGGCACGGCTCAGGGAAAAGTAGCCTCGGCTCTTTCCTCCTCCTCCCCGATCACGTGCTCGGGCCGGGGGCAGGTAGGCAGGGCAGGGTGAGGTGGTGGAGGCCGCCAGGTAGGGATGGCGTGGTGGTGCAGCTGGGCCCGCACGGCAGAGAGGGAAAGATAGGAAGAGGGGAGGGGCTCTGGTGTAAGTTAGTCTAGGGTTAGGAGGAGCTCGGGTTATCTAGGGCTTGGGCTAGGATAGGGTAGTGGTGGCTGGGGTGTGGGCCAGGAAGAGAGAGGCCAGGTGGGACCAGCATGTTAGAGAGAGAGATGAGATTAGGGTTAGGGTTTAGTTAAGAAATTAGGGTTTGAGGAGTGAGGTGGTATTAGGGTTTGGATTTAGAAATTTTTAGGTTTTTGACACAAGCTTAAAGATCAAGTCAAGATGGAGGTGTTGGAGTGTAGGGATTAAAAGAAAATGCATGATCATAACATGGCCTAGTGTGAAAAATAGAAAAGCAAAACAATGTGGATGGATTCCCATATGATCATGCATGAAGGAAAATAGTGATGTTGATGAGATCAAGGGGATAGTGGAAGGAATGGAGATGATCCACAAGAAAAGATCCAATAAAACAAAGTAAAGACCAATGAGATAAAAGGTGGCGATGAAGGTTGCATGGCCCATGCAAAATAATAAATGCCATGATTTATTTGGTGAAAACCAAATAATAGTATGGCATTATTCTTAAGCTTTCCCAAGAAGTGGAATAAGGCCAATCATAAGAATTAATAGAATTAGATCCACCCAATTCACATGAGCTGAGAATAATTCAAAAGAAAAGAAATACCAGCTCATGGACTAATAGGATGGTGGAATTATAAGGTGGTGAAAAGAAAAGATAATGGAGGTGAATAGAAGATA
The DNA here is from genome assembly GCA_910589775.1 of Avena eriantha. NCBI lineage: Eukaryota > Viridiplantae > Streptophyta > Magnoliopsida > Poales > Poaceae > Avena > Avena eriantha. The sequence continues at coordinate 72,208,153 of OU342741.1, forward strand.
TGCCCCCAACTCAACTTGGGCATTTGACAATATATCAATAACCAAATACAATATCAAGAGGCAAATACAATTAATAATGCATATGAGAGAAGAACCAAAAGAAAAGGGGGTTTTATATGATGCTCAAATGCAAAGTGGCATGATGACATGAGCATGATATAATTATGGTGCAACAATTATATATAAGAAGTAGCCAATATCTTACTAGACCAAGTAGCATTACAATTGTTAGACAATTGGGATGCTACAGGGTACCCCTCCCCATGGCCGGCGCCCCATGGGGGGTGACTCCTCACCTCCCCCATTCATGTGGTGGTAACCCCTCCACATTAAAATGCCCCTTCACATTCTCTTTTAAAGTCTCCACTTTAAATGCATTAAATTTCTCCAAATTTAATGCTCTCTCATTTAATAAAACTCTTTTATTATTTTTATTCAGAATTTTGTTAATTACTTTAATTAACACACATTCACATAAAACCCCTTGCAACATTTCAATATTACATGCAAAACCAATTTCAGCAATTTCACCCGAAACAGTTTCGGTGTCTATTGAAATAATTCCAGCGCTTTCTTAAATCTTTATCTGAAACATATTTGCTCCAAATGGTGTCGGTATCCCGTGTCACCCTACGGTTCGTGAATAATGCAGACATGACTGAGACCCCTCTCAGATCAATATTCAGAAGCGGGACCTGGAGATCCATACTGACTCCTACACATTCAACGATGACTTCTGTTATCGTGAGAACCTTTAACGCTAGTAAATAAATCCCTTTGTCTCATGATATAATACATGTCCGAGATACGATCATCGGTATCCAAATACCTAGTTTGATCTCGTTACTGACATGCACTCTTTTCTCGTTCCTGTGATATAACATTCTAGTGATCACATCACTTGCTTGCAAGCTATCTTAATGTGATATCACCGAGAGGGCCTAGAGTATATCTATCCATCATCGGGATTGAAAAATTCCACTCTTGATCCATGAGCCTCAACATAACACCTTCGTAGTACTGAACCCACCTTTATAGTCACCCTGTTACGGTGTGACGTTTGGTGTTATCAAGACACTCTTCTAGTGTTAGAAATTAACATGATATCATGGTTTAAGGACTAAGATTACTTTGTATGATGTTATAGCAATATAAACATAATGACTTTGATCGTAATGCTATACTTCGGATGAATGTTCATCACATCATTCCACCAATGTTGTGACCTCGTTATTAACAACATCCAATGTCCATGATCAGGAAACCTTGATCATCTTGTTAATCAACAAGCTAAATTATATGAGAGGCATTACTAGGAACTTTGTATTTTGTTTATTAAACACACATGTATTAACGTTTCCAATTAATACAATTATAGCATGCAAAATAAACATTTATCATAAACAATGAATAAGATAATGATCACTTTATTATTGCCTCTCGGGCATATTCCCTTCAGTCTCCCACTTGCACTAGAGTCAATAATCTAGTTTGAAAAACTTTGCGTATTGAACACCTATGGCTTTCTGGTGTTGCATATACGCGATTGCTAGTGGTTAACATAATCTCCGGATCTGACAGTTTCAGGTCGGTGTGTATTTGCATGTCTTTGCGTCTCTACGCATCACTCATTCTCAAATGAGATGGCATTGTATAAATTCGGTCCTTTGGTGAGACCTTTAGTTCGTTTGGGTTAAAATATGTTGATATTATTGTCATACAGTATATCTTCATAGTATTAGCCCACTTTGAACCACACCTAGTTTGATAACAAACTACTTAACACAAATGCCCTCCTTTGCTGCTATTATAGCAGTCATATACTTAGCCTTTTTGTTGTAGTATCCGTCACAATGTTTCAACTTTGGAACTTATCCAAATCCATCATGGAACATCCTTTCCATTACATTGTGCCACCCATAGTCTAATTTGAGATAAATTTAATTTATATCTTGTGACAAAACTAGTATCAATGTAACACTTTACAATGAACTACCATTAACTATTTGTCACTTATACATGATATATTCTTAGTTCTTCCAAAGCTCATAAGAATATCTTTGCTATCGTCCAATGATCACATTATGAATCATTCTAGTATGTGCTCATAACATTTAGAGCATAGGACATATCTGGATATATACATATCATGGTATAATCGATCAAAATCTTCATGTGACTTTACTCACCAAGTGTTGAAACACTTGAATCTTGATACAATCCTTTCCATGCAGCAAGAACCTTTCTTGTTGTTTCCATATTGAACCCTTTGAATAACTCATTTATGTACGTCTAGCATAACCATATTAGCGCCTCAATCTATCCATATAGACATTAATGCCAAATATTCCGGTTTTGCCCAAGTCTTTCATCGAAATCCTATTTTAATGAAATTCTTAACTTGTGTCAATAAAAGATACATCATTTCCAATCAACAATATGTCCTCTACATAATGTATTAGAAATATGTCTCAGTGCTCCCACTTAATTTCTTTCAAATGCAAGCATCTTCATCATCTCCGATGAATTTAAACTCTTTTAACAGTTTCATCATGGTGAAGATTCCAACTTCGCTATGCTTGCTTCAACTATTGAAGTTTGCATGCCCTTTTAGCACCCTTTGAATTAACAAAACCCTTCGGACCGTGTCTTATACACTTCCTAGGTAACCATTCTATTAGAAGAACATTGTTTCATTTGTTCAACTACCATACATCAAATTATATGTAGTGGTTGCTACATTAATCCGTCAAGACTAAATATCGCTATGAAAGATCAAATCTTGTCATAGTCAACTCCTTGAACATTGTCGTAAACTTCTTTCCGACATGTCGACTATTTCATAGATGTTAAACATCCATGTCTATTTCTTTATAGATCCAAACACGACCGATAGGCTTCATGCCTTTCTGGAGGGTCTTCCAAGTTCAGAAACTTGATTTCTCGTGTATGGATAGTATCACAGATTCTATGACTTCTAATCATTTTATGGAGTCAGGGCCCATCATCGCTTCTTTGCATGCAGTCGGTTCATCATTGTCAAAACATTAACGACTTCTGTTTCAAATCTTACTATTTGATTCTTACTGAACCACATGGTTCAATAAGAACTCTAATCTCCAAGATCACACCTTTTGTAATCACGGGAGCCATGAGCATTGTGGCCGCCACCGGGACACTTTTCGGCGATGCGCTACTTAGCACATATAGCTAAGGTTCAACAACCTTATCAAAGTTCTATTGTCCTCCCACTTAACTTTTCGCAAAAAATTCCTTCTCAAGAAACTTGACGTTCCAAGTAACAAACTCTTTTGTCCTCAGTGTTATGGAGAAATTCCCAACAAATTCTTTGGGATAACCTACAAAGACGTGCTTATCTGACTTTGGTTGTAAACATTTTACTTATGCATAGCATACCAAAATTTAAGAAAAGACAATTCAGGTTTTATCCCAAAACATAACTTATATGGTGTCATTTCAACGGATCATGATGGTGCTCTTTTCAGTGTAAAAGCGGTAGTCTCTAAAGCTTCAATCCTTAAAACATAATGGCAGTTTTATAAATGACACCTTCGATCTGACCATGTCAAACATGGTTTGATTTCATCTCTCGAATATGCCATACTCCTATGATTTATCGGGAAACACAAATCATGGAACAATTTCCTCAAATATTAAGTGTTTTGCTAAACATGTAACTCAAATATCTTCCTTTATGATCAAATCATAAACTATTTTATTTTCTTGTTACAATCATTTTTCACTTCATCTTGAAAGTCTTTGAACAATTTTCAAATGTTTCATACTTCTTCCTTATTAAGTAAATATATAGATATATTCACTCAAATTTTTGGAGAAATCATATGACACAAAAAGATCCATCGCATATGGCTACACATAATGGACTATATACAGCAACATGCATAATTTCCAATAAGTTAGTCATCCGTTCCTCTTTGGCCTATGGATGGAGTTTCAATTATCTCTAGGAAAGTCTCACAAACGTCAATTGATCAAAATCAAAGACTCCAAAAAAACATCAACATGGATTTACTTCATGTTTTCTTTCCAATATAATTTAAACAGCGATGTCACTTCATAAGTGATCTTTCAATCATTTGTCTTGTGACATTTTAGCAATAGTGTTTATGGATGTGATTTCTCCCACTAGACTTGTAAAAGTTCATTCATCCTTTATGGAATATGGTAATTATTTGAACAACCATTGTTCTCGTCATACCGGAAAAAAAAATTATTAAAACAAATCTTGAAGGCTAGGTTTGACGACAACGAAAAAACACAATAACACTTTATTTATTTTCGATGAACATCATCACTTATTCTCTTGCTAGTTACTTAGGCCATTGCAGTTCATGAATTGGGTTGTCCTGTATGACACTTCATACCAACCAATTCGGTATCCAATACCTCAGAACCACATTGTTTAACAAGCAAGGAATACAACCATAACATGTATATCTTCTATATACCTAAGTTGGACATCTCCAACCTTTTCTTTTCTACCAAATATTTTATAGATTCTCTTTCAACAATTCCTTTTCCTTTTAAAAGAATCTATCAACATCAATAGTGGTGTCATTCACATGACACATAGTACGAAACGTGTATAGTCAAATACTAATACCTTTTGACTTGCACTTTGAAGTGGATCACCATCATCGAATGTTTGGCATTCTTTCAAAAATCGATCTTTTAGTAATCTTTTAGTGTAGTAAACATTTTACTTACATCTTCTATTCATCCTTATCATGACAACTTTCATGATCAAGCTACTATAGCCTATAAGGAAGAATGACAAGTATAATTTTAGTTCCTGAAACCTTTTGGGAGATTCGGATGCTTAGCATCTCCATCCTTCACAAATTCTCATACAATATGAGAACATGTATTTTGCTAAATTATACTCTATCATAATGCAACCAAAAACATTGTTTCAGATATCACAATATCTTCCACACATGATGGTTTCTGAAACAATTTTTCAGCTCCTAGATAATCTTGATATTAAAACAACTTTTGAATATCAAAAATCACGGAGGGAAACATGATACTTTAGATAGTAAAATTGGAATTCTTACTCTTGATTTAATACTACTTATTAAACTTCATGGAGTAAATAGAGTTTGCTGAAAGTTTGCAATAGGACTTCTAAACTTTAAATTGACATTCAAAACAATACGATACCAGTTTGTAAAGTAAATATCCAGAATTCTATAGTTCTATTATCTCAATTAAAACTAAGTATAAGGTAGTAAACAGACGCCAATGACTACAACAAATTATGCAAATTCACTTCGATTTAGTTTATGACAAATTGAGTTCGACTAATCCAAATTAGAAATGAACTCCTACTCAAAAAACACATCCCTCGTGCCTTTTTGGTGATTACATGAACCAAATCCACTACACCAAGTGTTGGAGATATGCCCAAGAGGCAATAATAAAAGTGGTTATTATTATATCTTTGTGTTTATGATGAATGTTTACATCCCATGCTATAATTGTATTATTAGGAAACACTAATACATGTGTGTTTTGTAAACATAAGAGAGTCCCTAGTAAGCCTCTTGTTGAACTAGCTTGTTGATTAATTGATGATTATGGTTTCCTGATCATGGACATTAGGATGTGATTAATAACAAGGTCATATCATTAGGAGAATGATGTGATGGACACACACACCCATAGTAAGCGTAGCATAAGATCAAGTCATTAAGTTCGTATTGCTGTAAGCTTTCAAACACATAGTAACCTATTCCTTCGACCATGAGGTTATGTTAATCACCATCACTGGATGAATACTTTGATGACATCAAACGCCGCTTCGTAACTGGGTGGTTATAAAAGTGTCATTGGGTATTCTGAAAGTATGTGTTGAAGCTCATGAACCAAGATTGGGATTTGTCCATCCATATGACGGATAGATATGCTCTGGGCCCTCTCGGTGGAATGTCATCTAGTTAGCTTGCAAGCATGTGACTAGGTCACAAGGGATGACATATCACGGAACGAGTAAAGAGTACTTATCAGTAACGAGGTAGAACTAGGTATGGAGATACCGACGATCAAACCTCGGATAAGTATAGTATCGCGAGACAAAGGGAATTAGTTTCATATGTAAATGGTTCAATCGATCGCGAAGTCATCGTTGAGTATGTGGGAGCCATTATGGATCTCCAGGTCCCGCTGATGGTTATTGATAGGAGATGTGTCTCTGTCATGTCTGCATATTCACGAACCGTAGGGTGACACACTTAAGGTTCGAAGTTGTTTTAAGTAGATATGGAATGTGCGTTGGAGACCGAATGTTGTTCGGAGTCTCGGAATGGATCCGGGACATCACGAGGAGATCCGGAATGGTCCGGAGAATAAGATTCATATAGGAGATCATTTTATGAGATAGGAAATGTTCCGGAGTGTTTGTATGAGGATTCTAGAAGGTTTCGGAATGTTCCGGAAGATTCTAGAAGATATCTTCGAGTTTGCTTGAAAATCAAGATAGGGATCAAGGAGTCCTGTTGGGTCAAGATAAGGAGTCGTGGGGGAGGAGGATTCCTCCCCACCTCCCCAACCCGCCGGCCCCATAGGAGGGGAGTCCTACAAGGACTCCCCTTCCCTGGCGCGCCCTCCCCTCTTTAAATAGAGGGGCAGGGGGTGCCCCCTCCTCCCTTGCTCTCATAATCCCCAATCTCTGCCGCCTCTCTCCTCCACCATCTTCTGCACAGGCATAGGCGAAGCCCTGCAAAATTCTCTACTCCACCACCACCACCACGCCGTCGTGCTGCTGGGATTCCGTGGAGAAGATCTACTACCTCCGCTGCTCGCTGGAACAGGGAGAGGAAGGTCTGCTTCGACTCCGCACGTGTGACCGACTGCGGAAGCGCTGCCGAATCGTGGCGCCGGAAGGATCGTCAACTTGACCAAGGGCGGAAGCGCTGCTGGAACGCGACGCCGGAGGGATCGTCTACTTGACCGAAGGCGGAAGCGCTGTTGGAACGCGACGCCGGAAGGATCGTCCACACGATCTTGAGATCGGCAAGTGATCGACTACATCAACCACGAGATCTAATCTCGTTAACGCTTTCGGATCTACGAGGGTTAGTTCCCATCTATCTCGTTGCTCATGTCTAATAGATTAGATCTTGGCTTCTATCCAGATTAGATCTTGGTTTTGTTCGTGCTTGCGGTAGAAATTTTTTGTTTTCCATGCTACGAACCCATCAGTGGTATCAGAGCCGTATCTATGCGTAGATCTGTTGCACGAGTAGAACACAATGTTTTTGTGGGCGTTGATGCTTTTGTTGTCGGTGTCTTAGCGTGTACTTTGCATCTTGCGGCATGGTGGGATGAAGCGGCTCGGGCTAACATTACATGTCATCGCACATGAGACTTGCTCCACGCTTGACGTGCAACTTGCTTTGCACAAGTGGCTTTGCGGGTGTCTGTCTCTCCCACCATAGTTAAGATTCAATTTACAATGAGCATCTTGACAACACTTGTATCAACGTTGTGGTCCTTGTTCATAGGTAAGATCGGTCTTATGCGAAAGCCCCAAACCACGTAAAACTTGCAAAGAAAATTAGAGGCGTCTAACTTGTTTTTGCAGGGGTTTTGTGATGTGATATGGCCAACATGTGATTGTGATTGTATTTGATGTATGCAATGATCCTTGTTGTAATATGGCAACCGGCAGGAGCCTAATGGTTGTCTTTAATTCTGTTAAGACCTGCGTGTCTGTTCATCTTGTAATAGCTTTATTCCAAGTAGTTGTAATAGTTGCTGGTGATGATGGACAACCATGAAGCGGCGCCACTGACCTTGACGCAATGCTGGTGATGATGGAGATCATGTTCGTGCTTTGGAGATGGAGATCAAAGGCGCAAGAAGAAAAGGCCATATCATATCACACTAATTATGAATTGCCTGTGATGTTAATCCTTTATGCATCTTGTATTGCTTAGATCGCGACGGTAGCATTATAAGATGATCCCTCTCACTAAATATCAAGTAATAAAGTGTTCACCCTTAGTTGGCACCGTTGCTAAGACTCGTCGTTTCGAAGCATCTCGTGATGATCGGATGTGATAGATTCTACGTGTGCATACAACGGGTGCAAGCCAGATTTGCACATGCGGAAACAAAGGTTATCTTGACGAGCCTAGCATGTACAGACATGGTCTCGAAACACGGAATACCGAAAGGTAGAGCATGAGTCATATAATTGATATGATGAACATGAAGATTGTTCGCCAATGAAACTACATCTTCTCTCGTGAAGATCGGACTTGGTGTAGTGGACTTGGTTCGTGTAATCACTAAGACAATGTGAGGGATGTTGTTTTGAGTGGGAGTTCACCTAGTTAGTTTAATAATTAAATTTGAACTCAATTTGTCATAAACTTAGTCTAAACTACTTGCAAATTGTTGTAGATTATGGCGACCCCCTCCATCAATTTCAATGCGTTCCTAGAGAAAGAAAAGCTTAAAAATAATGGAAGCAATTTCATGGACTGGTTCCGTGGACTGAAGATCGTCCTCAGGGCTGGTCAGTTGACCTATGTGCTCGATGCACCGCTAGGTGACCCACCTACAGATAATGCCACCGATGACGAAAAGAATGTTTTCGCCACTCGGAAGAATCATTACTCCACAGTTCAGTGTGCCATCCTGTACGGTTTAGAAGCGGAGCTCCAACAGCGTTTTGAGTACCACGACCCGTTCGAGATCATTAAGGAGCTCAGGCTAATTTTTGAGACTCGCGCGGCCATGGAGAGCTATGAGGCCTCCGAGAAATTCTTTAACTGTAAGATGGAAGAAGGAAGCTCCGTTAGCGAGCACGTGCTCACCATGTCTGGGTACGCTAAGAAGCTCCAAGAGTTGGGAATATCGATTCCTAATGAATTGGGGATTCACCATCTCCTTCAATCACTGCCACCAAGTTACAAGAACTTTGTGATGAACTACAACATGCACTGCATGAACAAGACGTTGCCTGAACTGTCGTCCATGCTGAAAACTGCTGAAGTGGAGATCAAGAAGGAGCAACAAGTGTTGATGGTCAATAAGACCACCAATTTCAAGAAACGGGGCAAGCCTAAGAACAAGGGCAACTTCAAGAAGGACGGCAAGAAAGCTGCCGCACCTGCTAAGAAGCCCAAGGCTGGTCCTAAACCTAAAACTGAGTGCTTCTACTGCAAGGGAGCTGGTCACTGGAAGCGTAACTGCCCCAAGTACCTGGCGGATCTGAAGAATGGCAACATCAAGAAGAAAGGTATATTTGATATATGTGTTATAGATGTGTATCTTACTAGTAATCGTAGTAGTGCCTGGGTATTTGATACTGGTTCGGTTACTCATATTTGTAACTCGAAACAGGAGCTGCGGAATAAACGAAGACTGGCAAGAGACGAGGTGACGATGCGCGTTGGAAATGGCTCCAAGGTTGATGTGATCGCCGTCAGCACGCTCCCTCTACATCTACCTTCGGGATTAGTTTTAAATTTAAATAATTGTTATTTGGTGCATGCGTTAAGCATGAACATTATATCTAGATCATGTTTATTGCGAGACGGTTACTCTTTTAAGTCTGAGAATAAAGGTTGTTCGATTTATATGAGTAATATCTTTTATGGTAATGCACCTGAGATGAATGGTTTATTCTTACTGAATCTCGATAGTAGTGATACACATGTTCACAACATAGATGCTAAACGAATTAAATTGAATGATAATTCTACATACATGTGGCACTGTCGTCTTGGTCACATTGGAGTGAAGCGTATGAAGAAACTCCATTCAGATGGACTTCTTGAATCACTTGATTTTGAATCACTTGAAAGATGTGAAGCATGTCTAATGGGAAAAATGACTAAGACTCCATTCTCTGGAATAATGGAGCGAGCTACAGACTTATTGGAAATAATACATACCGATGTGTGCGGTCCAATGAGTGTAGCATCGCGTGGTGGATATCGTTATGTTCTCACTTTCACGGATGACTTGAGTAGATATGGGTATGTCTACTTTATGAAACATAAGTCCGAAACTTTCGAGAAGTTTAAGGAATTTCAGAGTGAAGTGGAAAATCATCGTAACAAGAAGATTAAGTTTCTGCGTTCTGATCGCGGGGGTGAATATCTAAGTTACGAGTTTGGCATGCATTTAAAGAAATGTGGAATACTTTCACAGTTGACACCGCCGGGAACACCACAGCGTAATGGTGTGTCTGAACGTCGTAATCGAACTCTCTTAGATATGGTTCGGTCTATGATGTCTCTTACAGATTTACCGTTATCATTTTGGGGATATGCATTAGAGATAGCCGCATTCACTTTAAATAGGGCACCATCTAAATCCGTTGAAACGACACCGTACGAATTGTGGTTTGGTAAGAAACCTAAGTTGTCGTTCCTTAAAGTTTGGGGTTGCGAAGCATACATAAAGAAGTTACAACCTGATAAGCTAGAACCCAAAGCGGAGAAATGCGTCTTCATAGGATACTCTAAAGAAACAATTGGGTATACCTTCTATCATAGATCCGAAGGCAAAGTTTTTGTTGCAAAGAATGGATCCTTTCTTGAGAAGGAGTTTCTCTCGAAAGAAGTGACTGGAAGGAAAGTAGAACTCGATGAGGTTATTGAACCTTCTCTCGGATTTGAGAGTAGCGCAGCACCGGAAGATGTTTTGCTGCCGCCTGCACCAATTGAAGAGGAAGCTAATGATAATGATCATGAAACTTCGAACGAAGTTACTACTGAACCTCGCAGGTCAACGAGGGTTCGTACCACTCCTGATTGGTATGACTCTGCCTTGAACGTCATGTTGGTGGACAACGATGATGACCCTGCGACGTATGAAGAAGCTATGGTGAGCCCAGATTCCGACAAATGGCTAGAAGCCATGAAATCCGAAATGGGATCCATGTACGAAAACCAAGTGTGGACTTTGGTGGACTTACCGGATGGCCGTAAGGCTGTCGAGAACAAATGGATTTTCAAGAGAAAAACAGATGCTGATGGTAATGTTACCGTCTATAAAGCTCGACTTGTCGCGAAAGGGTTCCGACAAATTCAAGGAGTTGACTATGATGAGACATTCTCACCAGTAGCGAAGCTAAAGTCTGTGAGGATTTTGTTAGCAATTGCTGCACATTTCGATTATGAGATTTGGCAGATGGATGTCAAAAAGGCGTTCCTTAATGGTGACATTGAGGAAGAGTTGTATATGGTACAACCCAAAGGTTTTGTCGATCCTAAAGATGCTGACAAGGTATGCAAACTTCAGCGCTCCATTTATGGACTGAAGCAAGCATCCCGTAGTTGGAATCAACGTTTTGATAAAGTAATCAAAAACTTTGGATTTATACAAACTTATGGAGAAGCTTGTATTTACAAGAAAGTGAGTGGGAGCTCTGTAGCATTCCTAGTACTGTATGTAGATGACATATTGTTGATTGGGAATGATATAGAACTTCTTAATAGCGTCAAAACCTATTTGAATAATAGTTTTTCAATGAAGGATCTTGGCGAAGCGACATACATTCTAGGCATCAAGATTTATAGAGATAGATCAAGACACCTAATAGGGCTTTCAAAAAGTACATACTTGGACAAAGTTCTAAAGAAGTTTAGAATGGAAGATAGCAAGAAAGGGTTCGTGCCCATGTTGTCAGGTAAGACCTTGAGTAAAACTCAAAGTCCAGCTACGGCAGAAGATAGAGAGAAAATGAATAAAATTCCCTATGCCTCGGCCATAGGTTCTATCATGTATGCCATGCTGTGTACAAGACCGGATATAGCACATGCTGTTAGTTTGACTAGCAGATATCAAAGTGATCCTGGAGAGGAACACTGGACAGCGGTCAAGAATATCCTAAAGTACCTAAATAGGACTAAGGATATGGTTCTTTCTTATGGAGGTGATGAACAGCTTGTTGTAAACGGTTACACCGATGCTAGTTGGAACACCGATCCGGATGACTCAAAGTCACAGTCGGGTTACGTATTTATTTTGAATGGTGCTGCAGTGAGCTGGAGGAGTGCGAAGCAAAGCGTTGTGGCGAAATCTTCAGCTGAATCGGAATACATAGCTGCTTCGGAGGCTACACAAGAAGCCGTTTGGATGAAGGAATTCATTACTGAACTCGGCGTGGTTCCCAGTGCGTTGGACCCGATGGCCATCTACTGTGACAACACAGGTGCCATAGCTAATGCGCAGGAGCCAAGGTCACATAGCAAGCTGAAGCACATCAAGCTACGTTTCCACGCTATTCGCGAGTATGTCCGAGATGGTGACATAAAGATTTGCAAAGTACACACTGATCTGAATGTGGCAGATCCGTTGACTAAACCTCTCCCTAGGGCAAAGCATGAACAACACCAGAACGCCATGGGTGTTCGGTATATTACCATGTAATCTAGATTATTGACTCTAGTGCAAGTGGGAGACTGTTGGAGATATGCCCAAGAGGCAATAATAAAAGTGGTTATTATTATATCTTTGTGTTTATGATGAATGTTTACATCCCATGCTATAATTGTATTATTAGGAAACACTAATACATGTGTGTTTTGTAAACATAAGAGAGTCCCTAGTAAGCCTCTTGTTGAACTAGCTTGTTGATTAATTGATGATTATGGTTTCCTGATCATGGACATTAGGATGTGATTAATAACAAGGTCATATCATTAGGAGAATGATGTGATGGACACACACACCCATAGTAAGCGTAGCATAAGATCAAGTCATTAAGTTCGTATTGTTGTAAGCTTTCAAACACATAGTAACCTATTCCTTCGACCATGAGGTTATGTTAATCACCATCACTGGATGAATACTTTGATGACATCAAACGCCGCTTCGTAACTGGGTGGTTATAAAAGTGTCATTGGGTATTCTGAAAGTATGTGTTGAAGCTCATGAACCAAGATTGGGATTTGTCCATCCGTATGACGGATAGATATGCTCTGGGCCCTCTCGGTGGAATGTCATCTAGTTAGCTTGCAAGCATGTGACTAGGTCACAAGGGATGACATATCACGGAACGAGTAAAGAGTACTTATCAGTAACGAGGTAGAACTAGGTATGGAGATACCGACGATCAAACCTCTGATAAGTATAGTATCGCGAGACAAAGGGAATTAGTTTCATATGTAAATGGTTCAATCGATCGTGAAGTCATCGTTGAGTATGTGGGAGCCATTATGGATCTCCAGGTCCCGCTGATGGTTATTGATAGGAGATGTGTCTCTATCATGTCTGCATATTCACGAACCGTAGGGTGACACACTTAAGGTTCGAAGTTGTTTTAAGTAGATATGGAATGTGCGTTGGAGACCGAATGTTGTTCGGAGTCTCGGAATGGATCCGGGACATCACGAGGAGATCCGGAATGGTCCGGAGAATAAGATTCATATATAGGAGATAATTTTATGAGATAGGAAATGTTCCGGAGTGTTTGTATGAGGATTCTAGAAGGTTTCGGAATGTTCCGGAAGATTCTAGAAGATATCTTGGAGTTTGCTTGAAAATCAATATAGGGATCAAGGAGTCCTGTTGGGTCAAGATAAGGAGTCGTGGGGGAGGAGGATTCCTCCCCACCTCCCCAACCCGCCGGCCCCATAGGAGGGGAGTCCTACAAGGACTCCCCTTCCCTGGCGCGCCCTCCCCTCTTTAAATAGAGGGGCAGGGGGTGCCCCCTCCTCCCTTGCTCTCATAATCCCCAATCTCTGTCGCCTCTCTCCTCCACCATCTTCTGCACAGGCATAGGAGAAGCCCTGCAGAATTATCTACTCCACCACCACCACCACGCCGTCGTGCTGCTGGGATTCCGTGGAGAAGATCTACTACCTCCGCTGCTCGCTGGAACGGGGAGAGGAAGGTCTGCTTCGACTCCTAACGTGTGACCGACTGCGGAAGCGCTGCCGAATCATGGCGCCGGAAGGATCGTCAACTTGACCAAGGGCGGAAGCGCTGCTGGAACGCGACGCCGGAGGGATCGTCTACTTGACCGAAGGGGGAAGCGTTGTTGGAACGCGACGCCGGAAGGATCGTCCACACGATCTTGAGATCGGCAAGTGATCGACTACATCAACCACGAGATCTAATCTCGTTAACGCTTTCGGATCTACGAGGGTTAGTTCCCATCTATCTCGTTGCTCATGTCTAATAGATTAGATCTTGGCTTTTATCCAGATTAGATCTTGGTTTTGTTCGTGCTTGCGGTAGAAATTTTTTGTTTTCCATGCTACGAACCCATCACCAAGTCCGATCATCACGTGAGTCGGTGTAGCTTCAAAGGCGAGCATCAATATGGGCATCATATCAACTATATGACTCATGCTTAACTTTTCGGTCCATGTTCCGAGGCCATGTATGTACATGCTAGGCTCGCCAAGTAAGAACCTTAGTATTCGCGTGTGTAAAACTGTCTTACACCCGTTATCTGAAAGCGTAGAGTCGAGTACACCCGATCATCACGTGATGTCTCGAAACACGATCCACAAAACAGTGCATACTTAAGGAAGAACACATTTTATCTTGATATCTAAATGAGGGATCATCTTAAAATGCTACTAAAACGCCAAACTAGCAATATAAGATGCGAACATCATATGTGTAAAGTGGAATGATATGGTCCATGCATTTGATCACCATCATATGCATCGTGGTATGATCTCTATCATTCCTTTGTGTGTAAGGCCAAGGTCTATGGAACTTACATGTTAGGTGTGTTGTAAGAGTATCCACTATACATCAACTTACAACATTACCATATCATGACACTAGCCCAGCAACGATCTAAACTAGACGCCTCTAATTTATCCATTGCAAGTTTTACGTGGCTTAGGGATTTCGAAGATAGGACCGGTCTTACCTACGAACATGGAACCACAACGATGATAACTAAGTTATTAGCAACTCGTTGTAAATCAGATATTGACTATAGTAGGAGAGAAAGACACCCGCCAGCCACTTATGCAAAACAAGTTGCATGTCAGTCGTGGAACCGGTCTCATGTACGATGACATGTAAGGTTGGTCCAGGCCGCCTCATCCCACTATGCCACCAATATCCAAAATACATAGAAGATGCAATAACATGATCATCATCGCCCACATATAAACATATGTGTACTACCCGTGCAAAGCACCTATGCATAGATCAGGCTCTGATACCACTGTTGGGTTCGCAGCATAGAAAACAAAAGTTTTCCTATGATGGGAACTATACGCCAAGATCTATCTACTAGATACAAGAAACTGGTGGATATACATCCATAGAGAACTTACCCTCGAAGAAAACAAAGCTTTGTTAACGAGTTGGAACTCGTGGATGATGTAGGCATACACTTGCCGATCTCAAGATCGCGATGAAGTCCAGTAGGTCTGGCTCCAGCACGTCCATCAGATCCAGCTCCAACATGTCCAGCACCACCAAGTCCAGCACCGCAAAGAAGTGGTGCATCCGTGATCGCACACACGTCCCGTACCCCGACAAGCTCCGTCCCTCGCTCCAGCAAAGCAGCGGAAGCAACAACTCCTTTCAAGATAAAGCCATCGGGAACATGTATCTCGCTAATCTGATACCATGGGGAATAATACTAGAGGGGGAGAGAGATCCTTCACGAGGAGGTGTGAGGAAGAAGGGGTGTGAGGGGGTCTTTTATAGGAGGAGGGAGGGTTCCCCTCCCCATGGCCGGCGCCCCATGGGGGGTGACTCCTCACCTCCCCCATTCATGTGGTGGTAACCCCTCCACATTAAAATGCCCCTTCACATTCTCTTTTCAATTCTCCACTTTAAATGCATTAAATTTATCCAAATTTAATGCTCTCTCAGTTAATAAAACTCTTTTATTATTTTTATTCAGATATTTCTTAATTACTTTAATTAACAAACATTCACATAAAACCCTATCGTGGTGGTGTCACGGCAGATGCCATGGATAGGCTAAAGGTGGGGACTAAGTGCACTAGGGGAATCCAGGGAGGGATAGTGTGGTGATTCCACACACAGTTGCTTTGTATTCGATTCACTTCCAAGGTTTACAAGTGCTCCTTGAGCTGTATTGGGGAGAGGAGGAAGAAGAACTCTCTTACTCTCACCGCTAGCTAGCCCTCAGGAACCAAGTAAAACTCAACCCACTAGAGATCAACCAACCCCTTCTACAGAGGCCCTAGCCCTCCTTATATAGGGGGGGCTAGGTATCCACTTAGGGCATACGTGGAGGCATATTTCCCTGGAATATGCCTCTTCCCAAAATAGTAAGACGATCGGGTTACTTTTCCCCCACGTCATCCATGCAGAGGCTACGTGAGCCTCTGCGGCGCCTGCGTCATCCGACATTGGCTTCGTCACCTTTGTCGGCCACGCCTCGGTGGTCCTGCCTATGTCCGCTTCGCTCACGCTCAGTGTACAGTGTCACCTTTGACCAGCGAGATACCTTCCTTCTCTTACAAGCTTGATATAACCCGGATCCTACATAGTTGATCCGGCCACACCTGTTCCTGCATACAAGTTAGATACACCTTACCGACTTACGACATAAGTCGGTTGAGACCTAGTTAGGTGGACATCCGCTGGTCCGGGTTACCTCGTGATTCGGCCTGCCTTGAGGTGACTAGGCCAGCATCCGCTTTGACCTTGCCGTACCTCGGCTAACTCGGCCTTTATACCCCGGCGTGACCCTACCCGGGGGTATCCCCCCAACATTAGTCCCTGAAGCTGGTGCGGTCTTAGCTGCCTTAGCCGCTAAGGCCACAGCAGGTTCAATTTTATTGAGCCTCTTGCTCCTTCTCCGAGTTACCTCATAATCCGGATTCCATAGGTTTATTTTCCCTTGGCACATTCCAAGTTTTTACTTGCTGGCCGGGTTACCTTGCACTCATCCGGGTCATTCTTCCTTCTCTCGTACGCTTCCCCACGTGGAGGCTAATCATTACTTTGCCTCATTTTAAGGGCCTGCTACAGTAACCACCGCAGTTATTGTCAGAAGTTACTATGGCGCACGTCACGTCGTGCCTGCCTCCTCATTAACTGTATCATAACGTCGCGTCATGGGATCCTCTACGCCCTGTGGCCCTTCGTGTGGCTCATCGATGTTTGGTCAATCCGGATCATACACGGCCACACGGTGTGGCCCGCCCGCAAAATGCGATCCCACTACCCCCTTACGGGAGTGGTTAAATAGGGGAGGGGCACGCCCCTTGGGTCGTTTCCCCGCTCTCGCGCCCCTCTGCCTCTGCTTTTTCCTCATCTTCTCCATCGACAGCGCCGCCGCCACCGCATCTGAGCAGCAGCGCCGCCGCCGTACTGCTTCCACGTGCTCCAGCACCACCGCCACCTCCACGCATCTCCTCCGCCACGGGTCCCCGCCAGTCCAGGCCACTGCCTCCCACCACCGCTAGCGCAAGTGAGGGCAGTGACCTTGAGATGACTGAGGAGGAACTCATCGTCGCAGAGCAGGAGATGGAAGAAGACGCGGTGCACGCCGACCGCGGCGCGTGGGCCGGATCCTAGGTCTGCAAGGATGACCTGGATTGGCTCTACCGCACCAGGCGCATCCTGGAGGGCGTCGCCGCACGCCTCGCTTCCGCTGAGCTTGCCCCCCCCCCCCCACCCAATCCGGGTGAGTATGTGGTGTTCCTTTCTCATTTCCAATGCGGATTTGGTCTCCCAGTCAGTGACTTTTTCCACGACTGGCTAAATACATACGAGCTTCAGCCGCACCATCTTCCGGCTAATTCCATCACCACTCTCTCCGCCTTTGCCTCCACCATCAAAGGTTATGCCGGACTGTGGCCCACGAAGGAGCTCTGGATCCGGTTCTTTGTCCTTCACCGAAACGTGATTCCAAACGTAGAGCTAGATCCGGAGGACAAACAGCTCACGCAGTTCGGCGCTGCGTCAATCTCTCCCAGGAAGTAGTCCATCTTCCCCCGAGTCACGGGGCTTGACTCTTGCAAGGGATGGGCCCGGACCTTCTTCTATGTCCGGAACAGCACCTCCGAAGATTTGATCCGGCTGCGCCCCTATACTCTGGGTCCTCCTAACCCGGATCTATGGGACAAGGCCTAAGGAGCCCACTGTCTTGGCGAACCAAGTCAACAAGAGGTTCAAGGAGCTGAAGGATCTCGGATTGCGCAATGAGGATACCATGATCACATTTTTCCACAACCGGATCTCCCCCCCCCCTCCAGAAACGCACACATAAGCTCTGTCATATGAGCTGGGGCCGCGACCCCAACCAGACCTCTTCGTTCGAGCTAAGCACCACCGAAATCTACCGCCGGGTCAAGGCCCTCTTCACCACTCACAAGGACTTCTCTTCTAAGTGGACGTGGGGGATTGAGCATTTTTGCCGAGATAGGCTTCCTCCTGCGGTAAGTCTCGTGCCCCAAACTCTTTCCGAATTAAATTGCATGTCGGTCCTTGTTGTAGGTTTAATCTTGTTTCCTTTTCTTTCCCTTAGATGTTTCTTCAGCAAACCATCGAGGATGGCACCGAGCCTTCCCTCAAATGGGCGCCTGATCGGGATACCTCGGACGAGGAGGAACCAGATCAGGAGATGTTCCTTCCGATGGCGGATGCGACCAAGCGAACCACCGGTAAACTCTTTTCCATTAGAGATTGGCCCAACAATGAAGATGATTCAGATGTTGAGCTGATGGAAGCATTTGACGATGTCCCCCTTTCTTATGCTTTTCCGGCATCGGCTAACCCCGGTGGGCAGATCCATGAAGACCCTCCCCTTGCCATGGGTGAGCCTGTCCCGGTCGCGCCGAAGAAGAAATGGGGAGCTGCCTCTGCATCCTCCTCCAGACCTTCTCAGCCAGCTAAAAGGTGGAAGAAGTCCGGGGACAAAACTGCCACCAAGCCCGCAACCAAGGCCACAGCCCGGAGGGCTCGGAAGCCCAAAGAGCCCCTGACCTCGGATGAGTAAGCCTCTTCTCCCTTTGCTATTTACTTGTTCTTCTTTTATTATAGTTTCTCATCATACATTATTTGATTCGGCAGGGCCGCGGTGGAGGTCCCACATAGTGGATCCGGCATTGCCTCGCCGCTCTGAAACATCCCTTCTCCCCCTCGTGGCGACGATTCACGCCCGTTGAGCCCCATTCCGGAGGGTTCAGCGGCTGCTCCGGGTTCCAGCCCACCTCGTCAAGAGGAGGGCAACCCCGGAGCGGGGGAGACTGGCTCTGCCAAGGCAGCAACAACCACCACTTCGGCTCCACCGCAACCAGCTTCATCCGAGTTACCTTCAGCACCTTCACCGAAACAGAAATCAGCACCAGCACCATCATCAGTTCCAGCAGCAGCAGCAACAACAAAAGCCACAGCAGCAGCACCAAGCCCCTCCACCTTGTCCCAGTCTTCCAAGGCTCGGCGAGAAGACATCAGCAGCACCAAGGCTAGCGCCAAGGCAGCTCCCAAGGGCAAATCCGCTGCAGCAACCTCAACTTCTCAGCAGTAGCCCAAGGGCAAAAAGGCTCCTGATGCCTCCAAGACAGCATCCATCGAGGCTGGACAGTGCACCCTCGCGTCAATGCTTTCGAAGAAGACACCACCACCGAAGGACGCCCCTGCCGAGCCAGCTGATGTGCAACTTGTTTTGCACACCAGCCCCGCCATTGCCTAGGTTGAGAGGAGGGAAGCGCATGCCAAGGGTTTAGTGGCACCCCATATGCTTAGCGGCGAACGATACCCTCCGACCTTGATCGAGTTTGTAAATAACTGGAACAAGGCGGAGTTCGTCTACAACGACGATCTCCCAGAGAAGTTCGGTCCCGCTGAATTTGATGTGCAGATGAATACTGCCGCCAAGGCAATTAATCTTGCGGGTCGGATGATGGAGGTACGTCACTTCGTCTTTTCCTTAACATGCAGTAGACATTAGTGATATAACCATTAATCCCCAAGCCTCCAGGGGAGTAACTTGTTACTCGGTCGGATGCTCCCTAGAGAATTAACGTAGCTCCTTAATAACTACGAATATGCACACACCTAGAGCCAGGTTAAGTTCCACTTGGCCTAGATTTTGTACACTTCGAACATGCACACACCTAGAGCCGGGTTAAGTTCCACTTGGCCCGGATTTTGTACACTTCGAATATGCACACACCTAGAGCAGGGTTAAGTTCCACTTGGGCCGGATTTTGCACACTTCGAATATGCACACACCTAGAGCCGGGTTAAGTTCCACTTGGCCCGGATTTTGTACACTTCGAATATGCACACACCTCGAGCCGGGTTAAGTTCCACTTGGCCCGGATTTTATACACTTTGAATATGCACACACCTAGAGCCGGGTTAAGTTCCACTTGGCCCGGATTTTGTACACTTCGAATATGCACACACCTAGAGCCGAGTTAAGTTCCACTTGGCCCGGATTTTGTACACTTCGAATATGCACAAGACTAAGCTATCTTTTTGTACTCTTTTCAGGTGACCACCAACCGCCGGAGCGCTGAGTTTCAGCATCTCTTGGATACTCACAAGATGCTGCGTGCAAAACATACTGCACTTCTCGCCGAACATGATAAAAGGGGTAAGTTTTCTTCTTTGCATTTTTCCATTTCTCTTCATCTTTTTCCGCTGAACTAATCCCTCATTCGGATTTCGCAGCTGGTGTGGAGGCTGAGAATATCCTTATGAGGAAAAACTTAGACCAGATAAAGGGTAAGTCATTTTTTCTCAACTTTGCTATGCTCTCTATCTCCTTTTCTCTGTGGCTCGACAAACATTCATACCTTGGCTTTGCTGGGTCAACAAACTATTTCAGCATCTCTTGAAGATAGTGTGCTTGTGCCTGATATGATGCTGCATTTTCTCGAACAAGCAGGGCAGCATTAGGCCGAACTCAAAAAGAAAGATGATGAGCTTGCCCTCCTCCGAACCAAAGATGATGAGATTGCCAAGCTCAAGGCATATATGAAGAAATTAAAAGCACAGCACCAATCCGAACTTCAAAAAGCTGGCCATGACTTTACTGAAGAGCACGAGCACCTCAACATCCAGATTGCCAAGGACCAAGAACTTCTCCAGGAGGCTGACGTCAAGCTTGATTCGGCGAATACTGAACTTGTGCAACGTCTCAAAAGGCGTGATGATTGTACCAAGGAGTTGACCCGGATCCATAGCCATATTTCATGTAAGTTCCTTTCCTTCATCTGGCATATTTCTTCGGGTTGCTTCACATGTCTTTTCTTTACTTGCTTCCCTTTTCTTTTCAGGCAAATTTCCAGAGGGCAATGCCATTGCGACCACTGCAGTTGCCAAGTTCCGCCGAGATAGGGGTACCCCCATTGCTCCTGACGCTGAAGAAATTCCTTATGACATGGAGGACCTGCTGGTTAGTTTGTCTTCTCGCGTGGAAATTGTGAAGAACTATGGCAAGGATATCCTTGACGTGGCAATCCGGATCTTCAACGCCTTTTGGCTTGTTGAAGATACTCCGGAGGGGACCGCAGTTCTTGTTGACAAGTTGATGGAATGCGAGACCCAGCTGGACCTTTGGAGGGAATCCGCTGGACGTGCCGGAGCTGAGATCGTTCTCCACTACGTGCTTACATGGTACGAGAGATCGACCTCAACCTCCTACCGCGCATGCGCACCGGATCCAGATGGTCCAGCGACCCGGAGTGGATTGCTCGGCGCAAGGCTTGCGCCCATAGCCTCATTGAATATGCCCCCATTCATCAACGGAATGAGGGTCCAAGCTTCCTTGGCACCGCTGACGATGAAAACGCCGAAGATGGTTCGGGTGAGGACGAAGGAGACAATGCCTCGGACGTCGAAGACAGCGAAGATGACGCTGAACTTCCTCCCCCTACTACTCCTTGAGCGAAAAAACTTTAAAGTTTATCCGATCCCCGGTATTCCGGGTGCAATTGTATTAAGCACATCAATTATGTTTTGCTACTAAGTTTTTATGCCAGATTAACTTGGGCGTAGTCCCCGAGTTTCATTTTCTTGTTCCACCAATTTCTTGGCTCGACTCGTGTCCACCTTGGTTTGGTTTTATGACTTACGAGTCCGAGTTTCAAAAATTGACTTAACAATATTTGGAAACTTTAGGATTAGCTCAAAACAATTCAGCATAATAAATATAAAGTAAGCACAGGGTTAGTCCGAAAAACAAACGTCGGCTCGATTAAGTTTCTTTCCTTAGTCGTTTTTCATGTACTACGCAATTCCAAACTTGTTCTCTTGCTTGCCATGAAGCCAAATCTTGTTGGACAGCGGCAAGTCGAAGAGTTAAGTTTTTGGTGCTCACACACTACTAATCCGGTTTAAGTAGAAGCAACTTATGCCAACCGACATATAAATAGAAGATATAGAAGACAACCAATATTATTAAGGCAGTCCCCGAGTTACTGCTCGAGGTGCCAAGATTTCATTGATAAGCTCATTAACGGCATACATACTAACATATGAGAGACTCGGATACATACACTTCTCTGTTAAGTGTAGAAAGGACGAAGTAGAGCTACATTCCATGGACGTTTGGATTCCTCAACGGACCTGTCCGCCTTGTTCTTCTCCTGTGGTTTTGCATTGATAAGATAATAAGAATCATTGTGCAATGCTTTGCTCACAATGAATGGCCCTTCCCATGGGGGGATAATTTATGCATGCCAGCAGTACGTTGTACCAACGGGAGTACCAGATTGCCTTCCCGGAAAATTTGGGGGCTTACTTTCCGGCTATGATAGCGTCAGAGATTTTGCTGATATATGGCAGATCTGGACAATGCCAATTCTCTCGCTTCTTCCAGCTGATCTACATCATTTTGCCGTGCTTCTTGCACTTCGGCTTCTGTGTATTGGGTGACCCTAGGCGAGTCATGCTCTATGTCGGCTGGTAATACAGCTTCTGCCCCATATACCAGAAAGAATGGCGTATAACCCGTTGATCGATTCGGAGTCATTCTTAAACTCCACAGTACCGCTGGTAGTTCTTCTATCTAGCACCCCGCTGATCTTTGCAGCGGCTCAATGAGCCGGGGTTTTATCCCGTGTAACACCAATCTGTTGGATCTCTCCACTTGCCCGTTTGATGCGGGGTGTGCAACCGAGGCAACATCCAGCCGGATCTTCTTATCTCGGCAAAAACGCGCAAATGCTCCTTCAGCAAAATTTGTGCCATTATCCGTTATGATACTGTGAGGATAATCGTACCTCAAGATGATGTCTTTGAGGAATGTTACGGCTGTGGCTCCATCACATTTTCTTATTGGCTTCACTTCAATCCATTTTGTAAATTTGTCAACCATGACCAAGATGTGGGTCATGTTCCCTCTTGCTGGTTTAAACGGGCCAACCATATCCAAGCACCATACGGCAAATGGCCATGTAATTGGTATGGTCTTGAGCTCCGACATTGGAATATGTGTCTTTGTCGCATATCTCTGATAGCCATTGCATTTTCTCACCAGATCTTCTGCTTGTTCCAAGGCACTTCGCCAGTAAAACCCATGGCGGAAAGCTTTCGCTACCAAGGCTCTGGACGAGGCATGATGCCCACATTCCCCTTGATGTATATCTCGGAGGATGTCAAGTCCTTCCTCCGGGTCAACACATCGCTGGAGGACATTAGTCACAGTCCTTTTGTATAGCTCGACATTGATGATCGTGTATGCTTTTGCTCTCCTCTGAGTTTGCTTGGAAAGTACCTCCTCAGCGGGTAAGGTTCCATCTTTTAGGAATTGGAATATGGGTTGTGCCCAAGATGGTACTGCTCTCACTGGGAACACATCCTCATCTATTTCCATCTGATCCACCGGCATAACTTCTACCGGATCACGCTGTGCAGTCCCCGGGTTTGTCGAGGAAGTCCCCGGGTTTGCCAAGGCAGTCCCCGGGTTTGCCAAGGCAGTCCCCGGGTTTCGCGAACCGCTCCCCACATCAATGTCCATGGGCACAGCCTCTGATTCCAGATTTGCCGGGATAAAAATTGAATCGGACTCCGGGGATGGCCTGATATATGGTTTTCTGAGGTGCTCCAATGCTAAGCCTGGTGGAATTGCTTGTCAGGTTGACCCGAGCTTTGACAATACATCGGCAGCCTCATTTTCCACCCGGGGTATATGGTGAAATTCGCATCCCTCAAAGTAACCATATATCTTCTGCACATGAAATCTGTACAATGCCATGTTCGCACCCAGAGCATCCCATTGTCCAGAGACTTGCTGAACTACGAGATCCGAGTCACCGAAGCATTGGATCTGACGTATTCCAATCTCCTTCACCACTTTGAGCCCATGTACAAGTGCCTCATATTCTGCAACATTGTTTGATGCAGTGAAGTGGATTTGCAGCACATATTTCAGTTGGTCCTTCTTTGGCGAGGTAAGCACAACTCCGGCACCTAACCCAGTTTTTGTTTTTGACCCCTCAAAGTGCATTTTCCAGTGGTTCGGATCTGGCAATGGTGGCTCATATTGCACCTCGGCCCAATCCACAAAAAAGTATGCCATAGCCTGAGATTTGATCGCTTCCCTTCTGTCATATTGTGGCGCATAACGAGCTAGCTATATTGCCCATTTTGCAATCCTGCCACTTGCATCCTTGTTGCTCATTATCTCGGATATGGGAGCTTCACATATTACCTTGATTGGGTTCTCCTCGAAATAGTGCTTCAGATTCTTAGTTGCCATATACACACCATATGCCACCTTCTGCTAGTGAGGATAGTTCTGCTTTGATGCAGATAATACCTCGCTCAGATAATATACTGGCCTTTGCACTGACTTACCCTCTTCGTCGCGCTCTACCACAATTACTGCACTTACAACTCGGTTGGTTGCGGCTATATAGAGCAACATTGGCTCCTTTGATAGTGGAGAGGCTAACACTGGTGCAGTGGCTAACATCTTCTTTAGTTGGATAAAGGCTTCATTGGCCTGCGGTGTCTAAATGAACTTGTCCGACTTTTTCATGAGTTGATAGAGAGGCAGTGCCTTTTCTACCAACCGACATACAAACCGACTTAAGGATGCCAGGCAACCAGTGAACTTCTGGACATCGTTAAGACACTTCGGAAGTTCCATTCGCTCTATGGCTCGGATTTTAGTTGGATTGACCTCGATACCTCGGCTAGAGACAAGAAATTCGAGTAATTTTCCAGCCGGGACACCGAAGGTACATTTCTCCGGGTTAAGCTTCATTCGGAACCTCCTTAGGTTCGCAAACGTCTGCCTGATATCGTCAAGGAGCGTTTTGCTTTCCTTGGTCTTTATCACAACATCATCCACATACACCTGTACATTTTGACCAATTTGGTCGTGCAAACATTTTTGCATACATCTCTGGTACGTTGCCCCTGCATTACGTAAACCAAAAGGCATGGTGCGATAGTAATAAGTCCCATACGGGGTGATAAACGCAGTCTTTATTTGATCACTTGGGTTCAGAGGTATCTGGTGGAAACCAGAATATGCATCAATGAACGACAACAACTCACACCCAGCAGTGGAATCTATGACTTGGTCTATCTTTGGCAGTGGGAATGGATCTTTTGGACACGCCTTATTCAGGTTCGTGTAATCGATACACATACGCCAAACTATTGCTACTTTCGGATCATCCTTCTTCGTCTCCACCAGCACCGGATTAGACAGCCAATCCGGGTAAAGCACTTCCATGATAAATCATGCAGCCAACAAACGAGCTATCTCGTCTCCTATGACCTTTCTCCTGTCTTCGGCGAAGCGGCGGAGAGGTTGCTTCACCGGCTTTGCTCCGGGTCTGACATTCAAAGAGTGCTCGGCCAACTCCCTCGGAACACCTTGCAAGTCCTATGTGGACCAAGCAAAAATATCCCGATTCTCATGGAGGAAGTTGATGAGCTCGCTTTCCTATTTGTCATTTAACCCGGCACCAATTGTTACGGTACACTGAGGGAACATATCATCAATAGGCACCTTCTTGGTATCTTTTGTCTCTTGGAATGAGACACTACCATGCGGGTTACTCAGCGCCGACATATACTGCTGCGCGGACTGAGCCAATGCCGCCACTTCTTGGATCTTTCTCTTTTCTTGCGCAATCACGAGTGATTCAGCCAGGTTAGATCCGGCGGATGCACACTCTATGGAACGTCGGAAATCCCTAGCTATGGTAATTACACCATTTGGCCCGGGCAGTTTCATCTTCAAGTAACTAATGTGACAACTTGCCATAAATTTGTTCAAAGCTGGCCTGCCAAGCAACGCGTGATATGCGCTCTCCAAGTTTACAACTTTGAACTCCAAATTCTCAGTCCGGCAGTTATCTCTTGTGTCAAACAACACGTCAACCCGGACCTTGCCTATGGGCTCACAGGAAATGCCTGGCACAATGCCATGGAAAGTTGTCCTTGTAGCTTGGAGCATATTCTCCGAGATACCCAACTTGCGCATCGTGTCCACATACATGATGTTGATGCTACTGCCATTATCAATCAGCACATTTGAGAACCTCACATTGATGTTAGGCCCAATGAATGTTGGATCCAACACCAGTGCATACGAACCAGGACTTGGCATGAGCTTTGGATGATCCTTGATGCTCCAGGTAATCTCCTGATCCGACCAAGGCATATACCTCGTCACGGCCGGCATTACTGCATTGACCTCCATATGTCGGTGCTGCAAGCTCTTTCTGTCTGTCTCTTCCGTAGTGAACACACAATAACTTTGATGATGCTCTCTGTACTCATTCCTCCCCTCATTTCCGGGGTACCTCTGATCCTATTGGTTTTGGTTCTCCACCTGATGCACTGCATCCCTTCTCTCATGGTTGTCATACCTCGGCGGAGGGGGAGGCAACATTAACTGTTGCGTGTTCGCTCCGGAGAGCAATTGCTGTCGGGGTAACTCCTGCCGAGGTTGATCATTCCGAGGTGCCTGAGCATTCCCCAAACCACTTTGTTCTATCTTTCGCATCCACTCACACTGCCTGGTTGTGTGACCCGCTGGGTTACTCGGATTTGGCATGTGAAATTTACACGGCTGATCCAGCATTGCCTCATAAGTATACCTCAGACGGTCCTTCTTTTCTTGCCACTGTTTTTCTGTTCTGGCGTCCTAGTTTTCTTTCCATCATTCCTTGGTCCATTGCTGTCCTCCAGTTTTTTGACGTTGACTGCTTCCTGTTCTGGGTTGATCCTGATTCACAGCTGCAACTTGTTGCGAACTGTACCGATAATCCGGTCTGTCATCCCTTCTTTTTCCTCGGTAATCATTTCTCCGGGATGACCCGGCCCCATCTCGCTGACAATACTCCTTGCTTGACTCGTTTGACATGAGTCTAGGTTGCGTTGGATCACCCAAGGCATATGAATCAGCAATTCAGATTGTTTCTGCCAAGGTGGTTGGCATATCCCTTTGCAACCTTTGCCATAGCATGCTTGCATATCGGCATCCTTGCGTAAACCAAGCTATGGCCTGTGATTCAATCACACCCTCACACGAGTTTCGCACTGTGCACCAACGGGTTAAAAACTCCCGGTCAGTCTCATTCGGTCTCTGCCTGCACATTGCTAGGGTATGTGGCATGTTGGGCCTTTGATACGTACTTGAGAAGTTGCTAACAAACATCTCCTCAAAATCAATCCAATAGTTAATACTTCCGGGTGGCAAATTGTTTAGCCATACCCTTGCTAGCCCCTCCAGCATCTGGGGTACATATCTCACAGCCCATCTCAAGTTGCCCGTGGAAATTTTCACAGCAGTTGCATAGTTAATCAACCAATCCTCCGGCTTAGTGCTGCCGTCATACGTCTTTGTGCCTCTAGGTAACTGGAAGTTAGGTACCGGAGGTTCCTTTATGATCCGGGGCCCAAAACAAGCTGGACCCGGAGGACCTTGACATTCAATTTGCTCCGACCTATACAACCGATCCAGTTTTAGCCTGGCGTCATCAGGCATCAAGTTCCTGCCTCCCAATCTTGACCCTATCACGTGATAGTCGGCTTGGGATAGCCAGCATTCACCATCTCCGAATCACCATCATTGTATCTATCTTGCTCCTGTGGAGCTGCTCTCTGTTGCATACCTTGGCCGGCACTGCGCTCTTGCCGTGGTATATTCCGCTGCTGCGGTTGACCTGCACCTACCGAATTACGCTGTCCGGCATTGCCGTTTACAGCATTCCCTTGACCGGCGTTGCCTTGGTCGCGGTTACCTCGATCAGCTTCACCTTGGCTCACACTTCTTCGATCCTCATTTCTCTGCACTTCTTTTCCTTTCCCTACCCTTGTCGGGTCATATGGGACTATCTGCTTATTCCTCCTGGCCGAAGTTACAACCTCCTCTCTCCTAGGACCACCATGAGGAGACGATGCGGCTCCAGCGGATTTCTCTGGGTTACCTACCGCCGAATGAACGATCTTGGAGGCCCTAGCTCTCTCCGGGTTAGCCCTGAGCAACTCCTCGTTTTGCCTGTTCGCGATCCGAACCAACTCATTGACTCTATCATGCTGTCTTTGACGGGCTTCACCCGTCAGACCTTCTAACTCGGACGCAGCTGCATCCGCTGCTCTGAGGTTCTTTGCCGGGGTACTATACTTCGGCAGCCCCACGGACAAATAGTTTTCTGATTCCTCAATCCTAGTATCACCCTCTCTGTTCATTTCACTCATGAGGTTTCTCCCCTTCACTTTTACAACATCAACCTTATTTGCCTTTACGTACTCACGCAGTGTCATGTTCAACGACTGCTGAGTCGCGGCTATCTTTTTCGCACCCTCTAGTATTTTTTGCCTAGTTTCCTCTAGCTCGGCCTGTGCCTGAGCCGGATCTACTGCTGCTGCTACTGGGTTTGCCAAGCTATCCATTGCCTGTTGCAGCACATTCTCATGCCTCTCTAGCGGAGGACCTCTACTTTTCCTCGGTGCCTTAGGTGTTACCTCCGGATCTGGTGCTAGATCCTTGCTTGCGCCAGCGCCAGGCGCGGTCATCATCACCTCAGCGTGGTCCGGGGAGCGAGTGATACGCGCCCCGCGAGCCGCACTAAGGGGTGGCTCGCCTCCTTCGACAACATGCCGCGGATGAACGCATGACACATCGACAGCAACCTAGATCTTGTGCGCGCCGAGCTTGACGAAGAGGCCGTTGCGCGGGAGAGGACGCTTGCCGAAGCAGCTAGCATTGTCGCTGACGAAATCCAGTGCTCCAAAGCGCTGAACGAGCCCGGAGACGACGCGTTCGCCGGTGCCGATGAGGTTTCCCGTCCGGATCTTCACCGCTGCTAGCGCTGCTAGCCCCACGGTGCGCGCCAACTATCCTGGTGGTGTCACGGCAGATGCCATGGATAGGCTAAAGGTGGGGACTAAGTGCACTAGGGGAATCCAGGGAGGGATAGTGTGGTGATTCCACACACAGTTGCTTTGTATTCAATTCACTTCCAAGGTTTACAAGTGCTCCTTGAGCTGTATTGGAGAGAGGAGGAAGAAGAACTCTCTTACTCTCACCGCTAGCTAGCCCTCAGGAACCAAGTAAAACTCAACCCACTAGAGATCAACCAACCCCTTCTACAGAGGCCCTAGCCCTCCTTATATAGGGGGGGCTAGGTATCCACTTAGGGCATACGTGGAGGCATATTCCCTGGAATATGCCTCTTCCCAAAATAGTAAGCCGACCGGGTTACTTTCCCCCGCGTCATCCATGCAGAGGCTACGTGAGCCTCTGCGGCGCCTGCGTCATCCGACATTGGCTTCGTCACCTTTGTCGGCCACGCCTCGGTGGTCCTGCCTCTGTCCGCTTTCCTCACGCTCCGCGTACAATGTCACCTTTGACCAGCGAGATACCTTCCTTCTCTTACAACCTTGATATAACCCGGATCCTACATAGTTGATCCGGCCACACCTGTTCCTGCATACAAGTTAGATACACCTTACCGACTTATGGCATAAGTCGGTTGAGACCCAGTTAGGTGGACATCCCCTGGTCCGGGTTACCCCGTGATTTGGCCAGCCTTGAGGTGACTAGGCCAGCATCCGCTTTGACCTTGCCGTACCTCGGCTAACTCGGCCTTTATACCCCGGCGTGACCCTACCCGGGGGTATCCCCCCAACAAACCCCTTGCAACATTTCAATATTACATGCAGAACCAATTTCAGCAATTTCACCCGAAACAGTTTCGGTGTCTATTGAAATAATTCCAGCGCTTTCTTAAATATTTATCTGAAACATATTTGCTCCAAATGGTGTCGATATCCCTTGCGTGTGTCACCCTACGGTTCGCAAATAATGCAGATGTGATCGAGACCCCTCTCAGATCAATAATCAGAAGCGGGACCTGGAGACCCATACTGACTCCTACACATTCAACGATGACTTCTGTGATCATGAGAACCTTTAACGCTAGTAAAAATCCCTTTGTCTCATGATATAATACATGTCCAAGATTTGATCATCGGTATCCAAATACCTAGTTTGATCTCGTTACCGACATGCACTCTTTTCTCGTTCCCGTGATATAACATTCTAGTGATCACATCACTTGCTTGCAAGCTATCTTAATGTGATATCTCCGAGAGGGCCCAGAGTATATCTATCCGTCATCGGGATTGACAAATTCCACTCTTGATCCATGAGCCTCAACATAACACCTTCGTAGTACTAAACCCACCTTTATAGTCACCCTGTTACGGTGTGACGTTTGGTGTTATCAATATACTCTTCTAGTGTTAGCAATTTGATGGGTTCGTAGCATGGAAAAACAAAAATTTCTACCGCAAGAACAAACAAAACCCAGATCTAATCTAGATAAAAGCCAAGATCTAATCTACTAGACATGTGCAACGAGATAGATAGGAACTAACCCTCGTAGATCCGAAAGCGTTAACGAGATTAGATCTCGTGGTTGATGTAGTCGATCACTTGCCGATCTCAAGATCGTGTGGACGATCCTTCCGGCGTCGCGTTCCAGCAGCGCTTCCGCAGTCGGTCAAGTGGACGATCCTTCCGGCGCCGCGTTTCGGCAGCGCTTCCGCAGTCGGTCACACGTGCGGAGTCGAAGCAGACCTTCCTCTCCTCGTTCCAGCGAGCAGCGGAGGTAGTAGATCTTCTCCACGGAATCCCAGCAGCACGACGGCGTGGTGGTGGTGGTGGAGTAGAGAATTTTGCAGGGCTTCGCCTATGCCTGTGCAGAAGAAAGGAGGAGGAGAGAGGCGGCAGAGATTGGGAGTTGTGGAGCTGGGGTGGAGGGGGCGCTCCTGCCCCTCTATTTAAAGGGGGTGAGGCGCCATGGGAGGGGGAGTCCTTGTAGGACTCCCCTCCCTCTAGGGCCGGCGGATTGGGGAGGGGGAGGAGTCATCCTCCCCCACGACTCCTGGTCTTGACCCACCAGGACTCCTTGATTCCTTCCTTGGATTTCAAGCAAACTCCAAGAAACCTTCCAGAACATTCCGAAACATTCCGAAACCTTCTAGAACCCTCATACAAATACTCCGGAACATTTCCTAACTCAGAAAATGATCCCCAATATATGAATCTTATTCTCCGGACCATTCCGGATCTCCTCGTGATGTTCCGAATCCAATCCGAGACTCCGTACAACATTCGGTCTCCAACGCATATTCCATATCTACTTAAAACAACTTCGAACCTTAAGTGTGTCACCCTACGGTTCGTGAATATGCAGACATGACAGAGACACATCTCCTATCAATAACCATCAGCGGGACCTGGAGATCCATAATGGCTCCCACATACTCAACGATGACTTCGCGATCGATTGAACCACTTACATACGAAACCAATTCCCTTTGTCACGCGATACTATACTTATCCGAGGTTTGATCGTCGGCATCTCCATACCTAGTTCTACCTTGTTACTGATAAGTACTCTTTACTCGTTCCGTGATATGTCATCCCTTGTGACCCAGTCACATGCTTGCAAGCTAACTAGATGACATTCCACCGAGAGGGCCCAGAGCATATCTATCCGTCATATGGATGGACAAATCCCAATCTTGGTCCATGCGCTTCAACACATACTTTCAGAATACCCAATGACACCTTTATGACTACCCAGTTACGAAGCAGTGTTTGATGTCATCAAAGCACCCATCCGGTGAAGGTGATTAACACAACCTCATGGTCGAAGGATTAGGTTACTATGCATTTAAAAGCTTATAGCAATACGAACTTAATGACTTGATCTTATGCTATGCTTACTATGGGTGTGTGTCCATCATATCATTCTCCTAATGACATAACCTTGTTATTAATCACATCCTAATGTCCATGATCAGGAAACCATGATCATCAATTAATCAACAAGCTAGTTCAACAAGAGGCTTACTAGGGACTCTCTTATGTTTACAAAACACACATGTATTAGTGTTTCCTAATAATACAATTATAGCACGGGATGTAAACATTCATCATAAACACAAAGATATAATAATAACCACTTTTATTATTGCCTCTTGGGCATATCTCCAACAGTCTCCCACTTGCACTAGAGTCAATAATCTATATTACATGGTAATATACCGAACACCCATGGCGTTCTGGTGTTGGTCATGCTTTGCCCTAGGGAGAGGTTTAGTCAACGGATCTGCCACATTCAGATCAGTGTGTACTTTGCAAATCTTTATGTCACCATCTCGGACATACTCGCGAATAGCGTGGAAACGTAGCTTGATGTGCTTCAGCTTGCTATGTGACCTTGGCTCCTGCGCATTAGCTATGGCACCTGTGTTGTCACAGTAGATGGCCATCGGGTCCAACGCACTAGGAACCACGCCAAGTTCAGTAATGAATTCCTTCATCCAAGCGGCTTCTTGTGCAGCCTCCGAAGCAGCTATGTATTCTGATTCAGTTGAAGATTTCGCCACAATGCTTTGCTTCGCACTCCTCCAGCTCACTTCAACACCATTCAAAATAAATACGTATCCCGATTGTGAATTCGAGTCATCCGGATCAGTGTTCCAACTAGCATCGGTGTAACCATTTACAACAAGCTGTTCATCACCTCCAAAAGAAAGAACCATATCCTTAGTCCTATTTAGGTACTTCAAGATATTCTTGACCGCTATCCAGTGTTCCATTCCAGGATCACTTTGATATCTGCTAGTCAAACTAACAGCATGTGCTATATCCGGTCTTGTACACAACATGGCATACATGATAGAACCTATGGCTGAGGCATAGGGAATATTATTCATTTTCTCTCTATCTTCTGTCGTAGCTGGACTTTGAGTTTTACTCAAGGTCTACCCTGACAACATGGGCACGAACCCTTTCTTGCTATCTTCCATTCTAAACTTCTTTAGAACTTTGTCCAAGTATGTACTTTGTGAAAGCGCTATTAGGCGTCTTGATCTATCTCTATAAATCTTGATGCCTAGAATGTATGCCGCTTCGCCAAGATCCTTCATTGAAAAACTATTATTCAAATAGGTTTTGACGCTATTAAGAAGTTCTATATCATTCTCAATCAACAATATGTCATCTACATATAGTACTAGGAATGCTACAGAGCTCCCACTCACTTTCTTGTAAATACAAGCTTCTCCATAAGTTTGTATAAACCCATAGTTTTTGATTACTTTATCAAAACGTTGATTCCAACTCCGGGATGCTTGCTTCAGTCCATAAATGGAGCGCTGAAGCTTGCATACCTTGTCAGCATCTTTAGGATCGACAAAACCCTTGGGTTGTACCATATACAACTCTTCCTCAATGTCACCATTAAGGAACGCCGTTTTGACATCCATTTGCCAAATCTCATAATCTAAATGTGCAGCAATTGCTAACAAAATCCTCACAGACTTTAGCTTCGCTACTGGTGAGAAAGTCTCATCATAGTCAACTCCTTGAATTTGTCGGAACCCTTTCGCGACAAGTCGAGCTTTATAGACGGTAACATTACCATCAGCATTTGTTTTTCTCTTGAAAATCCATTTGTTCTCGACAGCCTTACGGCCATCCGGTAAGTCCACCAAAGTCCACACTTGGTTTTCGTACATGGATCCCATTTCGGATTTCATGGCTTCTAGCCATTTGTCGGAATCTGGGCTCACCATAGCTTCTTCATACGTCGCAGGGTCATCAGCGTTGTCCACCAACATGACGTTCAAGGCAGAGTCATACCAATCAGGAGTGGTACGAACCCTCGTTGACCTACGAGGTTCAGTAGTAACTTCGTTTGAAGTTTCATGATCATTATCATTAGCTTCCTCTCCAATTGGTGCAGGCGGCACAAAAACATCTTCCGGTGCTGCGCTACTCTCAAATCCAAGAGAAGGTTCAATAACCTCATCGAGTTCTACTTTCCTTCCAGTCACCTCCTTCGAGAGAAACTCCTTCTCAAGAAAGGATCCATTCTTGGCAATAAAAACTTTGCCTTCGGATCTATGATAGAAGGTATACCCAATTGTTTCTTTAGGGTATCCTATGAAGACGCATTTCTCCGCTTTGGGTTCTAGCTTATCAGGTTGTAACTTCTTTACATATGCCTCGCAACCCCAAACTTTAAGGAACGACAACTTAGGTTTCTTACCAAACCACAATTCGTACGGTGTCGTTTCAACGGACTTAGATGGTGCCCTATTTAAAGTGAATGCGGCTGTCTCTAATGCATAGCCCCAAAACGATAGCAGTAAATCTGTAAGAGACATCATAGACCGAACCATATCTAAGAGAGTTCGATTACGACGTTCGGACACACCATTACGCTGTGGTGTTCCCGGCGGTGTCAACTGTGAAAGTATTCCACATTTCTTTAAATGCATGCCAAACTCATAACTCAGATATTCACCTCCGCGGTCAGAACGCAGAAATTTAATCTTCTTGTTACGATGATTTTCCACTTCACTTTGGAATTCCTTAAACTTCTCGAAAGTTTCGGACTTATGTTTCATAAAGTAGACATACCCATATCTACTTAAGTCATCTGTGAAAGTGAGAACATAACGATATCCACCACGCGATGCTACACTCATTGGACCGCAAACTTCGGTATGTATTATTTCCAATAAGTCTGTAGCTCGCTCCATTGTACCAGAGAATGGAGTCTTAGTCATTTTTCCCATTAGACATGCTTCGCATCTTTCAAGTGATTCAAAATCAAGTGATTCAAGAAGTCCATCAGAATGGAGTTTCTTCATACGCTTCACTCCAATGTGACCAAGACGACAGTGCCACATGTATGTAGAATTATCATTCAATTTTATTCGTTTACCATCTATGTTGTGAACATGTGTATCACTACTATCGAGATTCAGTAAGAATAAACCATTCATCTCAGGTGCATTACCATAAAAGATATTACTCATATAAATCGAACAACCTTTATTCTCGGACTTAAAAGAGTAACCGTCTCGCAATAAACAGGATCCTGATATAATGTTCATGCTTAACGCAAGCACCAAATAACAATTATTCAAATTTAAAACTAATCCCGAAGGTAGATGTAGAGGGAGCGTGCCGACGGCGATCACATCAACCTTGGAGCCATTTCCAACGTGCATCGTCACCTCGTCTCTTGCCAGTCTTCGTTTATTCTGCAGCTCCTGTTTCGAGTTACAAATATGAGCAACCGAACCAGTATCAAATACCCAGGCACTACTACGATTACTAGTAAGATACACATATATAACACATATATCAAATATACCTTTCTTTTTTGATGTTGCCATTCTTCAGATCCGCCAGGTACTTGGGGCAGTTACGCTTCCAGTGACCAGCACCCTTGCAGTACAAGCACTCAGTTTCAGGCTTAGGACCAGCCTTGGGCTTCTTAGCAGATGCGACAGCTTTCTTGCCGTCCTTCTTGAAGTTGCCCTTGTTCTTAGGCTTGCCCTGTCTCTTGAAATTGGTGGTCTTATTGACCATCAACACTTGGTGCTCCTTCTTGATCTCCACTTCAGCAGTTTTCAGCATGGACGACAGTTCAGGCAACGTCTTGTTCATGCAGTGCATGTTGTAGTTCATCACAAAGTTCTTGTAACTTGGTGGCAGTGATTGAAGGAGACGGTGAATCCCCAATTCATTAGGAATCGATATTCCCAACTCTTGGAGCTTGTTTGCGTACCTAGACATGGTGAGCACGTGCTCGCTAACGGAGCTTCCCTCTTCCATCTTACAGTTAAAGAACTTTTCGGAGCCCTCATTGCTCTCCATGGCCGCGCGAGTCTCAAAAATTAGCCTGAGCTCCTTAATGATCTCGAACGGGTCGTGGTGCTCAAAACGCTTCTGGAGCTCCGCTTCTAAACCGTACAGGATGGCACACTGAACTGTGGAGTAATGATTTTTCCGAGTGGCGAAAACATTCTTTTCGTCATCGGTGGCATTATCTGCAGGTGGGTCACCTACGGTGCTTCGAGCACATAGGTCAACTGACCAGCCCTGAGGACGATCTTCAGTCCACGGAACCAGTCCGTGAAATTGCTTCCATTGTTCTTAAGCTTTTCTTTCTCTAGGAACGCATTGAAATTGATGGAGGGGGTCGCCATAATATACAACAATTTGCAAGTAGTTTAGACTAAGTTTATGACAAATTGAGTTCAAATTTAATTCTTAAACTAACTAGGTGAACTCCCACTCAAAACAACATCCCTCACATTGTCTTAGTGATTACACGAACCAAGTCCACTACACCAAGTCCGATCTTCACGAGAGAAGATGTAGTTTCATCGGTGAACAATCTTCATGTTCATCATATCATTTATATGACTCATGCTCTACCTTTCGGTATTCCGTGTTCCGAGATCATGTCTGTACATGCTAGGCTCGTCAAGATAACCTTAGTTTCCGCATGTGCAAATCTGGCTTGCACCCGTTGTATGCACACGTAGAATCTATCACATCCGATCATCACGAGATGCTTCGAAACGACGAGTCTTAGCAACGGTGCCAACTAAGGGTGAACACTTTATTACTTGATATTTAGTGAGAGGGATCATCTTATAATGCTACCGTCGCGATCTAAGCAATACAAGATGCATAAAGGATTAACATCACAGGCAATTCATAATTAGTGTGATATGATATGGCCTTTTCTTCTTGCGCCTTTGATCTCCATCTCCAAAGCACGAACATGATCTCCATCATCACCAGCATTGCGTTAAGGTCAGTGGTGCCGCTTCATGGTTGTCCATCATCACTAGCAACTATTACAACTACTTGGAATAAAGCTATTACAAGATGAATAGACACGCAGGTCTTAACAGAATTAAAGACAACCATTAGGCTCCTGCCGGTTGCCATATTACAACAAGGAGCATTGCATACATCAAATACAATCACAATCACATGATGGCCATATCACATCACAAAACCCTTGCAAAAACAAGTTAGACGCCTCTAATTTTCTTTGCAAGTTTTACGTGGTTTGGGGCTTTCGCATAAGACCGATCTTACCTACGAACAAGAACCACAACGTTGATACAAGTGTTGTCAGATGCTCATTGTAAATTGAATCTTAACTATGGTGGGAGAGACAGACACCCGCAAAGCCACTTGTGCAAAGCAAGTTTCACGTCAAGCGTGGAGCAAGTCTCATGTGCGATGACATGTAATGTTAGCCCGAGCCGCTTCATCCCACCATGCTGCAAGATGCAAAGTACACGCTAAGACACCGACAACAAAAGCATCAACGCCCATAAAAACATTGTGTTCTACTCGTGCAACAGATCTACCCATAGATAAGGCTCTAATACCACTGATAGGTTCGTAGCATGGAAAAACAAAATTTTCTACCGCAAGAACGAACAAAACCCAGATCTAATCTAGATAAAAGCCAAGATCTAATCTATTAGACATGTGCAACGAGATAGATAGGAACTAACCCTCGTAGATCCGAAAGCGTTAACGAGATTAGATCTCGTGGTTGATGTAGTCGATCATTTGCCGATCTCAAGATCATGTGGACGATCCTTCCGGCGTCGCGTTCCAGCAACGCTTCCGCAGTCGGTCAAGTGGACGATCCTTCCGGCGCCGCGTTTCGGCAGCGCTTCCGCAGTCGGTCACACGTGCGGAGTCGAAGCAGACCTTCCTCTCCTCGTTCCAGCGAGCAGCGGAGGTAGTAGATCTTCTCCACGGAATCCCAGCAGCACGACGGCGTGGTGGTGGTGGTGGAGTAGAGAATTCTGCAGGGCTTCGCCTATGCCTGTGCAGAAGAAAGGAGGAGGAGAGAGGCGGCAGAGATTGGGAGTTATGGAGCTGGGGTGGAGGGGGCGCCCCTGCCCCTCTATTTAAAGGGGGTGAGGCGCCATGGGAGGGGGAGTCCTTGTAGGACTCCCCTCCCTCTAGGGCCGGCGGATTGGGGAGGGGGGAGGAGTCCTCCTCCCCCACGACTCCTAGTCTTGACCCACCAAGACTCCTTGATTCATTCCTTGGATTTCAAGCAAACTCCAAGAAACCTTCCAGAACATTCCGAAACATTCCGAAACCTTCTAGAACCCTCATACAAATACTCCGGAACATTTCCTAACTCAGAAAATGATCCCCAATATATGAATCTTATTCTCCGGACCATTCCGGATCTCCTCGTGATGTCCCGAATCCAATCCGAGACTCCGAACAACATTCGGTCTCCAACGCATATTCCATATCTACTTAAAACAACTTCGAACCTTAAGTGTGTCACCCTACGGTTCGTGAATATGCAGACATGACAGAGACACATATCCTATCAATAACCATCAGCGGGACCTGGAGATCCATAATGGCTCCCACATACTCAACGATGACTTCGCGATCGATTGAACCACTTACATACGAAACCAATTCCCTTTGTCACGCGATACTATACTTAACCGAGGTTTGATCGTCGGCATCTCCATACCTAGTTCTACCTCGTTACTGATAAGTACTCTTTACTCGTTCCTTGATATGTCATCCCTTGTGACCCAGTCACATGCTTGCAAGCTAACTAGATGACATTCCACCGAGAGGGCCCAGAGCATATCTATCCGTCATATGGATGGACAAATCCCAATCTTGGTCCATGCGCTTCAACACATACTTTCAGAATACCCAATGACACCTTTATGACTACCCAGTTACGAAGCAGTGTTTGATGTCATCAAAGCACCCATCCGGTGAAGGTGATTAACACAACCTCATGGTTGAAGGATTAGGTTACTATGCATTTAAAAGCTTATAGCAATACGAACTTAATGACTTGATCTTATGCTACGCTTACTATGGGTGTGTGTCCATCATATCATTCTCCTAATGACATAACCTTGTTATTAATCACATCCTAATGTCCATGATCAGGAAACCATGATCATCAATTAATCAACAAGCTAGTTCAACAAGAGGCTTACTAGGGACTCTCTTATGTTTACAAAACACACATGTATTAGTGTTTCCTAATAATACAATTATAGCAGGGGATGTAAACATTCATCATAAACACAAAGATATAATAACCACTTTTATTATTGCCTCTTGGGCATATCTCCAACACAATTAACATGATCTCATGGTCTAAGGACTAAGATTACTTCGTATGATGGTATAGCAATATAAACATAATGACTTTGATCATAATGCTATACTTCGGATGAATGTTCATCACATTATTCCACCAATGTTGTGACCTTGTTATTAACAACATCCAATGTCCATTATCAGGAAACCTTGATCATCTTGTTAATCAACGAGCTAGTTTATATGAGAGGCATTACTAGGAACTTTGGATTTTGTTTATTAAACACACATGTATTAACGTTTCCAATTAATATAATTATAGCATGCAAAATAAACATTTATCATAAACATGGAATAAGATAATAACCACTTTATTATTGCCTCTCGGGCATATTCCCTTCATTTACACATTAGTCCATAGAGATTATCGTTAATTACCAAAACCACACATGGAGGCATACATGCCCTTTCACCTGGCAACCTTGAACTTGTTGGTTGGAGTAGGGGTTATTTTCCTTTCTTTTGTGAGGTTGATGCTGACACACACATATATATAGTATTTTGTATTTGAATCACTAAACACACATTGAGAATATACATAGTATTGTTATCTAACACGCAAAACACTACGGACCAAGAAATTCTCTTTCACCAGTGCATCGAGCTTTGTAGGTGACGTTTACAACGTGTCCCACGCTGTTGAGTGGTCAAGCACCCCGCATTGACTGGTCAGGTTTGTCTTGATGACCGGTGTGGCCTACTACTGGCGAGGCCTTTATATCTCCTTCTTCAGCTTCCACTCCTGATATCGATCTAGTCTCTTGTACTCCCTGTCGCAGTATTCTCCCTCCGGTAATCTGCATCGGTTGGCGGCGGCGAGATCTAAGCCGATGGAGTAGTATGTAAGTTATTGGTAGTTTTTATTGATCTCTATTGATCCTTTATCCTAAAGTTCCACCGTCTTCAGTAATGTAACGAGGCACATCCTATATCGTGCCGCGGAAGCGCTAGCTCGGCGGATCACGTTGTGCCGAGCCAAAAAATCCGCCGTCGTTGCAGAATCCCTGACGAAGTTATCCCTATCGGCTTTTTTTGTTGCACTAGCGTGAGTGCGGTGACTAAGTTTGTGCCTTTGTGTCTATAAGCACCAGGGCCCGAGCTCCGTGTTGTAGTGGCTCTTAGTACAAAATCTGACAGAAAATTCAAAACTTGTTAAAAACTAGTTTCCATCTGCATGGATTCGTGTTTTCGGTGTATCCGCTTGTGATAACTTGTACACGGCAATAAACACATGTAGTTATTTCACAAACAACAATGGTTATTATGAAAATTACAAATCACATTAATGACACATATGTATTAATAGTGACATGTAGCATCTTGACTCTTGAGGCTTTTAGTGGGACGGAGACTTGAATATTTTTCCAATCTATCTGATATATCCATTCCACCCTTGTTGCACAAAATCCATGTTCTCTCCCCATCATTTTAAACTCTAGTAGCGGTACCCCCATGTTGTCGGCGACCCCACACTGTCATGTGGCCCCTCTTCCGACGAACGCAGACTACAGCCCCTTCCCCATCCATAGGCAACACTATTTGTCCCCTAGGCTGCTCCACCAGGACCCATCAAATTCAAGCTCTGGCGATGCATGGTTTTGGACAACGACTACGGTAGGTGAGTTTGTCCTACCATCCTCTCTCTCTCTAGCCATCTTAATCTTGATTATTTTCAGTCTCTATCCGTCTGGCGCCTCCACCGGTCCTACACACGAACCCTAATTCCCAAATCCCATCTAAATCCCAATTCACCCGTAAACCCTAATAAATCGTCCAAATGATTTGGCCATACCTTATTGAGATCCCCCCACGTAAATCCTAACTCCCAAGTTATCATCAAATCCGTTTTAAACCCTAGTCCATCATATGATTCTATTTAGCTAGTTTAGGTTCAACTCATAGCTTCTATTGCTTCTATCTACTTTTGCTTTATTTCTTGCCGATGATTACAACAATGCCGCCTTCAGCAGTTGTAGATTTAGTAGTTGTAGGCTGCGTAATTGCCTCCAAGTTGTAGGCTACATAATTCCGTTATGAGGTACACATTATTTAGTTGTTAATTTCATTTTGTAGGCCAAGTCATAATATGATAGTGGTAAATAAAATCACAAGTTCAATTCTCCAATGTTCAGTTTCAGTACATAACCATGTTTACTACTCCCTCCATCCCAAAATAGATATTACAAATTTATCTAGATTTAGATGTATCTATATAATAAATAGTTCCTAGATACGTCCAAATTCAAACAATTTTTTTACATCCATTTTAAGATAGAGGGTTTTTTATTCCGCTCATGATCATGTACGTGATGCACTATTGATTTTGTTCACTTCCAATGGTTAATCTTCTATTGTAACTATTATTTGATTAGTGCTGGTGTTTCTATTGTATATTATGTGTTGATTCTTCTTACAATTCTGAATTATCTTGATCATTCATTTTACCAAGTATGTTTTGTCTGCCTCCCATGTATGCATTCTTGTTTTATGAAAATTAGGTTTAGGGTAGGAGCTTGTTTACTGCAATGAATTTCTATATCGACATCTTCATGCTTTTCTTTAACTATACCTTGCAGGCAATTCCTGCAGGCATCAATAAATTGTGATTAAAGTCATGGCAAAACGCTTTGTCTTCGTAGTCCTTTGCTTGGTTAACCATGTTGATGATCCACTTTTCCTATATTTGACTAATTATCACATATGTATAATAATTGTTCCTGATGCAATCCACTCTATATTCATAATTCCTTTCATGTACTTAATCATGTTGCGGATCAGTGACGATAATTTAGTCTACTATGATAATTTTCTACTATATTTGATAGTTAAATTTGGTTTAGTTCAGTTTATTTATGTGTTACTATGGTTCATAATTTCATATGTACATTCCCCCATTTGCATTATCATTTTATATATTAATAAACTGTAGTAAACAAGAGTATACCAATGCATATTATCAGTAGGTACTTGCAACATATAATTATTATTGGCATAAAGAGGATATTTATCACCTCCTCTTTCATAGTAGTTGGAAGCACTAGAAGCATATTCAACAATAGACCCATTGCAAGCATGCAAGTTTGCAAAGTTTAGTTTGTAAAGAGGATCATTAAATTTATTATCACATTTGAAAGTGCAATGGATGTTTCCTAGAGGGGTGAATAGGATTTTAATTTTTTTACAGTTTAGGCTCTAATAAATGCAGAAAAAACTAACATTTAATTTATAGAGCACAAAACCTACAAACACTAGGTTCAACTAAGTGCACCAACAACCTATACTAAGCAAGACAAGCAAAAAGGTGATAGCAAGATAAAAAACTTCAAGCTCGATGGCTATCACAATGTAAATTGTATAAGTAAAGGGCTTGATTAAGAGATAACCGATGGACGCGGAGACGGTGATTTTTATCCCGAAGTTCACTTCCAAAGAAACAATGTATCCGTTGGAGAGGTGTGATGGCGCAATGCTCTTCGAACACCACAAATGGCTCACCTAAGGGTGTGGTGGCTCGATGCTCACCTAACACCACACAAGGCCTCACCCTAACATGCAAACGCACGCAACACATCGACTCCACAATAGGCTCACTCTATTCTCCCGAGTGCGCACCACAAAAGGCGAGCACTCGATCCACTATGGGACACTTGAGGGCAGTCACCAAACCCGTACAAGGTTGGGGCTAGCTCCACAACTCAATTGGAGGCTCCCAACAACCAAGCCACAAAAGGCTATAAGCTTGAGGATTCTCCACAACTTAATTGGAGGCTGCAAGAAGTCAACACACCAACCACACAACCGTCTAGGTTTCCAAGAACCCAAGCATAACAAGCCCACAAGCTTGTACTCGACGAATATCTGAGGAGAACTCAAACGTATGCACCAAATGCAAGACGAAGTCCTTCAATCTCAAATTCCACCAAAGCTACAGGAGCTATTGGGGAATAAGAGAGGAAAAACACAAGAGGAGAACACCAAACTCTCTAGATATCCTCTCTTAAATCCATCAAAAGGATGCAAGAATCATAAAAGGGGGAAGGGGAGAGGACAAGCTCTTCAAGGTCAACAATGGAGGAGAGAGAGAAAGGCAAGAACCAAGAAAAGATCTGGTACCCCTAAAGGGGAAGAGGGGCCCTTTAAAAGGGCTCCCAAATCTGACCGTTTGGGCAATTTACGACCTTGGCCGGTACTACCGGTGGGGGGGCAGTACTACCGCTGGCACCTAGCCAACGGTCAAAAAACTGCGATGCAAGAGAGGGAAAAACGAGCCTGGCCGGTACTACCACCGGTGCATCGGTACTTCCGCTGGGGACGGTACTACCGCCCAAACTTCTAATCAAAGTTCCGTCAAATAGCACTCACCAAACAAAGAGGCTACTAAACCGAAACCAGGATGAGCAGAAGTGGCCCTGGTACTTCCCCCGGTACTACCGGTGGCAAAAATGCGCTAGTGGTACTACCGGTGGCGCGCCGGAACTACCACTCGTGGAAACTTCAGGACTAAAAACTGTCATTACTTTTGCATCCAAACTCCAAACGAGATGAAACCAATATTTTGTACCACCAAGGGAGAAAATACCATGAATATATATGTGAGATATCTCCCAAGGTGTGGAGCTGGAAAACCCACAAAATAAAAACGCAATAAGATATGCAAGGGAAATCTGTTTTTTTGATGAACTAGAGCTTGTTATGAAGATAACCACAAGCTCTAGATCCTCACATGGATATGCTCCAAATAACAACCAAGAATGCAAAGGTTTGATCTCTCTCCGAAAGATGCGATCGAGTCACCCACTTGAGAGCCCCTCTTGATAGTACGGATATCTATCCTAAACCCAGTCTCCTAACACTACAAGAGACCGGTAAAATCGAAAACCTATCAAGATCATACCTTTGCCTTGAGCATTCCACTTGAGTTTGATGTAGATCGTCTTGTCCTCCTCAAGATCGAACACCTTTGTTGATTTCTCTTGCTTGATGAAGACCTGCGAATTGATCCCCCATACACCATAGGGAGACTTCTTCTGTGAACTTGTCTTCATCAAACCATGACCATCGAGGATGGCAAGATTCAAGCATGATATCTTCTAGAGATGGCGCATCTTGAGCTTGCACTTCATTTCTTCTGTCCATGTACGGATGATGTCTTGAAGATGCACATAAGGAACTCAATCTTCTTCTTCAATACACTCTTGACCTTCTTCTTCATTTTGTCTTCCATGAAACCAACACATTGTACAAGCAATGCCAGTGGACAAACACTACAAGATAAACTCAAATTACACATTAGTCCATAGAGATTGTCATCAATTACCAAAACCACACATGGGGGTATACATGCCCTTTCAGCATTCATTAGCATGTTTTTCTCTTTCAAAGTAGTTGGTGGTACTATTTTCAATCGTAGCATCATGGCTGCAATAAGATTTTCCATAATCATGACATAATTGCAAGACATATAAGTACTTATCAACATAAGCATATTTATCCTCTCTGGTTTAATTAGGAGAA
Source organism: Avena eriantha (assembly GCA_910589775.1). Taxonomy (NCBI): domain Eukaryota; kingdom Viridiplantae; phylum Streptophyta; class Magnoliopsida; order Poales; family Poaceae; genus Avena; species Avena eriantha. The sequence goes on from OU342741.1 coordinate 72,253,121, forward strand.
TTCAAAAATATAGTAGGACTCTTACTAATAAGGGTATCATCATGAATAACAAGTATATCATTTTTATCCTCCCATAAGCTAGTAATAATTTCTAAACATGGAGGATTATCAAGAAAAATAGGACCATCATCTAAAGATTTATCATATGGCATACCCAAAATACACTCATTATTATTTGGAACTTTAAAATGTATAGGCATATCATCATTAGACTCATCATGATAGCAAGTTCCATAAAAAACTAATGAGCTTTGAGTATGAGAATTACTATCATATATGGGAGGTCCCCATTCTTTCTCTTCTTCCTCCTTTGTATCTTCATTATCTATCTCCTTTCTTGGGGATGAATGGACATCCCCAAGCTTAGAATTTTATCATCTATTTCCTGCAAAACATTGTACTTCCCATGGCAGCAAGAATATCTTTAGGATAGTCAATTACATAAGCATTATCACACAAAAATCTTTGCAATGTGTAGGGAGAATAGAACTTATTTCTTTAAGATCATGAGCTACAACACAAGATTCATAATTTTTATTAATAAGGGAATCCACCTCATGGGCTCCCATGAAGGCAATAAATTGGTCATGTAGTCTCATGTCAAAGTAATCATGATACTTCTCATGGTATGAGGAAATTATAAAGATATTACTACATTTGCATTGATAGTGGATATGCTTATCATTTTGTTTTGTGCAGCAAGACACATTATGTAACTCACATAATTGTTTAGCAATCTTATTTAAACAGTCAATAAGCTCTTCCATATGTGATTGTTCTTAAGAAAATACATAATAATCTTCTTTTAATAATCTATGTTCCTTAGCTGAAAGCTCATCCATGTCATCCATAGTAAAACTAATCACTATTTTTATGTGTTTTTGATATAAGGAAAGCACGTACAAAACTAAAAGTAAACTAAAGTAAGGTACAAAACTGAAAGTAAGCTAAATAAAAACTCACAATCAAGCAAGTTAAAGAAGTAAACATCCCCAACTTAGATGATTGTACGATATAAAAAACTAATAAAACTAAATGCAAAAAATGAAAGTAAATCTAGTATCTAGTGCACACAAGGATAAAAGCCTTAGCGCTACGCTCCATGACAACAACACTAAAAAAGTACTTTATAATCCCCAAGAGTAGAGCATCACTATAGTACCTCTCAATGTGGAAGTATGGTATCGATCCGCAGGAACAAGGAAACAATATTTATTCTCTCTAACTAAAGTATCACAAATTTTAGTTGTTTATGCACTAAACAAGTTTAAAGGAACAAGGAGGCTGATTTAATACAAGGAAATAAAATTCAACAAAATAGTAATGTAAAAGTGTCCCAATCATCTTCAATGAAAGAGGACAAGACAAAAGTTTTATCTTATAGGAACAATGGACATGTGTTCACGCAATCCTCTCTCTCCATCTATGGTGGTGATCATGTTATAGATAATAAAATTACACACAATTGTTATGTTTTAATGGTAACTCCTATGATGGCTACATGTCCTAAAACACATAGTTTAAAGAAGTATCCATATGTATTGTTGTGTCACCCTCATAAGGCTAGCATGTGGGTATTGTCACTCCACCACATCATACTTCTCCCTTTCACCCCGAGATAAAGGATGTTGGGTTGCATTGTTGTCACTCAACGCATATGCCATATGTCACTCGGCCACCCTACCTACATACATCATACTCCTTAATGGTAAACACTCTAAACACTACTAAAATGATGTGTTTGTTGTGCGCACTACCGCATCTCTCCCATCTACCTACACTTGGCATTGCCAAGCACCTCATGACATGAGTAAACACGACATTATGAATAGAAACCATTACATGTATCATAGAAGTATATCTAGAGTATGACAAATCATAGTCTCAACACAACGATAAAGGCATAACAAGTATCATCTCATGCCACAATATCCACCATAGGAATTATATAGATAGATCCATAATCATGCAAGGCACACGATATGGACTTCAACAATGATCATACATAGAGAGATTGGATCAAGTTACCACCATAAAACCATAGTCCAGGGGTGTACTACTCCCCTCTCATGGTGGAGAGCGATGAGGAGGCGTTGGTGAAGGAGGAGAGGCTACCAGAGGCGATTCTGGAAGCGGTTCCTCCTCCAATTTTACTTCGACGGTGGCCTGCAAACTCTCTGTTTCGCGGTTTTTGATCTCCACCTCTGTTTGTTCCAAGATCTCATCGAGGACCCTTGATATAGAAGGTTTTATGTCAAGACAAAGAGGATGGAGGTGGAATCGACTATATCGGAGCAACGAGGTGGAAACAGAGGGTGGTAGCATGACCAGGGTTGTACCCCACCCCGCTGGTCCTATTTTCTATTTTTTTGGTCTTCTGGTGACCTCCTTTGTCATGCTAGATTCTTCTCAAAAATTCCGAAGCCTGCTCTCTGACCTTGCCCTTTTTGGAGTTTTGTAGCTACTTTAAAGTCAAAAATACTAATAGAAGGTATTTTTTGCCAGACACAGTTAGAACCAAAGGAGAGGGGATTGTTTAGAAAATCACCAAAATCATTAAGAACATGGATAATAACTACTAATATGATGCAAATATGTTGGGATATGTGACAATAAACCACAAAGTTCATGTATGCATTTTACATGCATCAGTGAGTTGTCCACTTACAGCTCATTTCAAGTTGAGTACAAACCAATGTCCCTCCACTAAAGAGAAGGAAAAGGAAATGCAAAAAGTTCCTTATGCTTTAGGTGTTGGGAGTTTGATGTATGTTATTGTGTGCACACAGCCTGACATTGCTCAAGTGATTAGTACTATGAGAAGATTTATGTCCAATCTAGAAAGAGCACATTGGAAATCCATGTAGTAGATTTTCAGGTATCTATGGGGCAACACTAATATGAAGCTTTGCTTTGGTGGTAATGAGCCCAAGCTAATCGCATATTCAGATTCAGACTTAGCTATATATGTTGATGGAAGAAATTCTACTTTAGATTATTTGATTACCCATTCAGGGGGAGTAGTGGCATGGCAAAGCAGGTTGCAAAAGTATGGCGTTGAACACAACTAAGACCAAGTTCATTGTAGTAACCGAGGCGAGCAAAGAGCTATTGTGTCTAAAATGATTAGCGTGTGAGCTTTGTTTTGAGCAAGACAAGTATGTGCTATTTTGTGACAACCAAAGTGCCATTCACCTAAGTAAGAATGCAATTTTTAATTCAAGGTCGTAGCATATTGATGTTCGCTATCATTGGATTCAAGATGTGTTGAATTCTAAGCAAATGCAAATTGAGAAGACACACAGATGATAATGAGGCTGACATGTTGACCAAGGCAGTGACAAGAGCAAAGCTCGAGGTATGCCATCGGCTCGCCGACATGACTGTCGGTAGGCAATGAGACCCTCCATCATGTTGGGAGTGGCAGTTTCTTGGGCCATGTCCTTCTACATGGAGGTGTGTTGGAAGCCCAACTATAGCCCGTGAAGTCCAACACATCTCAACCTTTGATCAAAGTTCACATCCAACAGCTGAGGTGCTCCTTGAGAGAGGAGTAGAAAAGAAAACCCTGGCCACCCTTGGTTGTTATAAGAAAGAGAGCAAGTAAGAGAAGCAAGCCAATGTGGATGCTTCTAAGAGAGAGTGGGAGAACACATAAGAACACCATATCTAGTGAGAAGAGAGGAAGAAGAAGGAGAGGTGATTTGTGTCCAGTTTTCTAAAATCTTGCCGGTTTTTCTTCAAGCAGTGTTTGGAGGTTCAAATGTGCTTGGATTGGCTCCAAACTTGGTAAGCTTGTTCCTTACTTTGAGTACTTCAATCTAGTTAGCTTATTTGATATTTGGGTCAGTGTAGCATCAGACTTGGAAGCGGTTTAGTCAGCTCAGACTGCGGTAGTTTCACCATAGAGCAATGTTGGTAGATGAACAGTTTGGGTAGGCAAACAGTATCCAATTGGGCTGAAATTTGTCCTGCTTGTCTACCAAGTTTGGTGTTAATTCTGTTTAAGAGCAGTTTGTTGATTACCAAGATGACAGAAACTGTGATACTCTACTTTGTTTAATCTTCTTTTCAAGTAGTTGTTGTTGTTATTGTTGCCGGTTGGCGACGTGCCGTGTGTGTTGTATATTTCTAGATGGTCTAGAAAGACTTTGTACCCGGATTGCTTATAGTGAAACTTGCATGGATCGGTTGGTCCACAACCGTGGTTTTTTTGTCCTCGTCACGAGAAGGTTTTTCCACGTAAAACTTTGTGTCACTTGTTCCATTGTTTTATTTCTATCCGCTGCATATCTATTTATTGAAGCTATCCTCTCATTCATTGCAAGTTGTCAGGTTGTGTATCTCCCCCAACATATACTACGGAGTAAATGGTCAGGTTTAGTAAAAACTACTTTCTTTGTCTAGAAATATAAGACGTTTTAGCTTTGTGAAACAAATATATCTAGATAAGTTTTGTGTATAGATTCGAAGTGACACTAAAAGACATCTAGATACATTTATTTCACAAATCTAAAATGTTGCTATCTCTGAACGGAGGGAGTAAGGATTCCCATTATATACAAGACGGTTCGAAGGCATCACCGCTTGGAGTATCTAATTTTGGGGGGAACTATTTATAAGAGGAAAACTCATCAAACTGGGTCAAGAACTCCATGGTCCTCGTACCACGACGTCTTGTGCCCTTTCTTGTACTCCCCATAAGCGTAGGACGAGAAGGCCCAGAGGCAGAGTATCATCGCGACCGCCTTGTCCGGGCCGAACTCGTCGCCGAACACGACCACGCCGGCGGCGACGTTAACCGCGAGCAGTGCCGTCATGCAGATGCCACCGTGCAAGGACGTGGTGAGGAACACGGTGCCCGCCGTCCCGAGGAAGCAGAGCTGCCAACTCACTACCGCCGCCCCAACGACCGCGTAGTAGGCCGCCGGGGACAGCTCCCACGACGGATCAACGCCGCTCCACGGCGGCAACCTGTCGCCCGCGGACGCGGATACGACCATGCCCCCGGCTCCCACGGCCGTCGCGACGGCCTCCATGATCACCTGCGCCTCCACCACCATGCGGAAGCCCGTAAACTTGCCGTGCCGGTAGAGGAGCTCGGCCGCGGGCAAGTAGAGAGCGAACAGGAGCGCGGCGCCAAGTGTAGCCGCTACGCCGACCATGTAGTCCCGGCCGGTCGCGTCGCCGGAGTCAGATTCCGATGAACCAGCGCGTCGCCGGAGCGCGAGCAGCAGCGAGGAGAGCGTGAGGAGCACGACGGCGTTGACGCTGGCGAAGCAGAGCGGCACGCGGACGAGCGCTGCAGCCAGCGCCAGCGTGAAGGCCAGCTGCATGGAGAGGAGCAGCGACGTGGTGGACACGGGCAGGTACGAGGCGCCGCAGGAGTAGAGCAGGTTGTTGAGGCCCATGACCAGGCCGAGGAGCGCGCAGCAGAGGACGAGGCGCGGCGTGAACCCGCTGAACGGCCGGCGGCGGGAAGACAGCAGCGGCAGGAGGAGCACCGGGAACCCCGCGGACTGGACGAGGGTGGCCAGCCACCGGTCGGCGCCGCCGTGCGCGAAGTAGAACCGAGAGAGCAGGCTGGACGACAGCGAGCCGACGAACAGCGCCGCGTAGTTGGCGGCCAGCAGCAGCGCGCCGCGCACCGCCTGGGTCCTGAGCACGGGCACGTCAGCAAGCAAAGATGGCGGCGGGCGGAGCAGCAGCAGGGGAGTGGCGGCAGAGGGCTGCTTGTTGACGGCTGCGTTGTTGGTAGTGTCCATCACACGAGTCACTGGGAGAGGGAGAAGGGGAGTGCCTAGTATTTATGATCGTTGGAGCATCGCCCCGGAGGTATTTCAAGTGGATTTCCAGGGGATTCCGGTGTAGTTTGGTGCGCCTTTCTTTAATTAGAGCCCGATCCAAATGGGTGACACACACGAAGTGGACTAGCTCTTTCCTGGTACTAGTATGCCAGTGGAGTGCAATTATTTGCTCCCTAAAGGATGCTCTCGCTATCGATCGGTGACGCCTGATGCGTACCTTCATTGTTTTTCCTTTTCGCTCGGGGACCCGTCGCCCTAATGTTTATGTTCCCTCCTAATCATTATGCACTAAACATTGTCGACTGTCTACGTGAAGGGCACTGCAGATACCACATGATGTATCTCTTCTCTTCTTTCGTCGGGACCTCCTAAGGCCGTTTTTTATCCGTACAGTCGTGTTTCCAGTTTAGGTCGGATTCGGCTCATTTTACATCCGGGGTTTCCAGGCCAAACCCGAGACGCAGTCAGTCGTCTGGGAACGCCGGATAAAGTGAAATCGTCGGGAAAGAAAAAACCAAACGGTGGCCCTGCCCCGTCAGCGTGTGAACCGAGTCGTCCTCATCTCGTCGCCTCAGCTCCCGCGACAGACCGCCAGGCAACGGCCGCCTGTCCTCCGCTAACACGCGTCGCCGTAAAGGCGTGCCAACGCCCGCCCACCTTCTCGCCATTTCCGCATTTCCGCCCAGGCCGCTACACCCCTTCCACCCTCGCCGCTCTTTCCTCTTTTAGCTATAAATTTTGGTCACTCTCACCGTCACCAGGTCACACACTCTCACCCCCATTCCCCCAACCCACAAACTTCACTTTTCGGCGGCGAGAAGAAGAGCAATGGCAGAGCGATTCCCAGACGACCAGGCGGCGGCGAACGGCTTCGGCCGGCGATCCCTGCAGCCGTGGGAGGAACGGCTGCTCCACGACACCGGCTACCCGGCGCCGCCCGACTTCTGCTGCCCGCCGACGTGGAGGCTCAGCGTGGGCGGCATGCCTTACCGCCGGTGCCGGAGGACGAGGAGCTCATCGACGAGATCCAGGACGCCATCGCCGGCATGGAGGACCCGGAGCTCGTCGAGGACCCGGGGAACCTCGCGTACTGGGAACAGTACTTCGTCGACCGGCGGGAGCAGCAACTGCTGGCCTACGACGGCGCGGGCCCGCCGCCAGCGAGGAACAACTTTGCGCGGCGGCGATGGTGGTTGAGCGCACCCGGACGCACGCTCGCCGCCATCCTGGAGCACATCAACGCGGAGAACAACCTACGCATGGGCTATCCCCCGCGCTCGCCGTCATCCTAGAGCACATCATCGCGGGGAAACAGCCTACGTCTAGGCTATCCCCGCGCTCGCCATCGAGAATATCCCGGTTGAAAGTACATTTATTGTCCTAATCTGTTTTGGTGTTCATTAACAACAGAAGGTACATTTTACTGTGTGTTAATGTCTACAGGTTGATCTATTGTAAAGGGAAAAACTCAGATTGTTGTGGGAATTCCATGGTCAAATCTATGCTTTCCTGAAGATTCCAGACCAGAGTCTCCGGTCTGGTCCGGAGTTTCCCCAGGAGTTCCCGGTGTGAGTCCTGGACTTGGTCCAGGGTCACTCTGTGTGGTGGTACAGAGATAGACCGGATATCAGCCGGAGTCTCCGGTGTGATTTCTCAGACCGAAGTTTTCGGTGTGGGACGGAATCTCCGGTGTCTCTGGTCCGGAGTTTCGGCTAGAGTCTCCAGAGTGGACGTCAAGCCTCAGCCCAAGTCAAATAGATGGTCGGTCAAAAGATGGACCGGAGGTGGGCCGGAGTTTCCGGTCCAAGCCGGAGTCTTCAGTCTAGCAGACCGGAGTCTCCGATGTGGTATGTCTCCAACGGTCAGAAAACACTTCACAAGTGGGAGGCCTATAAATAGGGGACCTCATCCCCTTCCTCCAGATGCTCGTTCCTGAACAAGAAGACCACACCATTTGAGCCATCAAAACTCCAAGATCTCTTCATCCAACCATCTAAAGTCATTGATCTTTGGGGACTCAGAGAAGAAGGCATCGATCTACAGTTTCACCAAGAGGGATCTTCATTTCCCCCTCATTCACTTGAGGGCCCCTTGCTCTAGGGTTTCATTGGAAACCCTAAGCCATGTTTTGGTTGATTTGATTCTTACAAGCTTGTCTTTGGTTGTGTGACGGCTTCCTTGGATTTGGGAGCCCCCAATTAAGTTGTGGGTGTGTGCCTCGAACTTGTGTAAGGGTGCCGGCGACCACCTTGAAGGTTTCCGATACAGTGGAAGCGGGAATCGATCCCCTTGGGGTGAAGTTCATCGGAGAACAAGGGAGGCCTCTTGTGGCGTTGGTGGTTTGATACCACCCCCTCTCCAAACGCAGATGTACTTCCCCTCAAAAGGAAGGAGCTGCGGGAAATAATCCTTGTGTCCCCGCGTGCTTCACTTCGGTTACTTCTATCCTTTACCGCACCTTACTTTATCTAGTTCTTGCTTTGTTAGGTGTGCTAGTATGACATATAGGTAAATTCACCATAGTTGCATATCTAGAGAATTTACCTTTGTGTCAAACCCTAATCTGAAAAAGAAGTAAAATTTGAAGTAGCACCTATTCACCCCTCCCCCTCTAGGTGACCATACGATCCTTTTAATTGGTATTAGAGTCTCGGCTTTTTATTCGGGCTTAATCGCCTAAGAGAAAATGCTCAACCCAGAGCATGGTGGAGAGGGTGAGGCTAGTACTTCGGTGACCATGGTAGATCTCAAGAAATTGGAAACAAGCTTGCGCTCTATCTTGGGCAACGAAATCCAACAGTTGTGTCAACTTGTTGAGCAACTTGTTAAAGCAAAGCCATCCTCAGCACCTCCCTCTCCTGAGGAAACACCTCCTAACCCTAAGGATAATGCTCTAGCTATGCCTATGGGTGTGGAGGTGGGGGATGAACATAATTCCACTAACTCTTCCACCAAAAAGGGTGATGAGAAAGAAGGGCACCATGTGGTTCTCGGATGGTACTCTTCCTACCCACCTATCTCTCATCCCCATATAAATAATAGAGGTGACCCACTTAAGTTAGTTGCACATACTTTTGCTCAATGGCAAGTTTTAATGAAATCTCATGTGCGCAGCTCTTGCATTGACTTGTGGAACATTATTGAAGAATGACTCAAAATTAAGGATCCAACCAACTTGAAAAGAAGAGAAGTGGTCAATAGTCAACTCAATGATACAGCCTTGCACATGATTCAACTTGGAGTGGGGCTAAAGGACTTTCCCCACTGAGCACTACAATAGCACCAAGGAAGCTTAGGATGCTCTCATTGACTTGTTTGTTGGAAATGAGAGAATAAGAAGGAATAGATATGATGCCTTGAGCAATGAAGTTGAAGGGTTCTTTATGAAGGATGGTGAGGATCATGAAGACATGTATCGAAGACTCAAATCCACCGCCACTGCCTTCAGGAATGTTGGTACCCGTCGACGATGATGTGTTCCTTTTCAAGATGGCAATGGAGGCTTCGCTCAACGACGTGCCGCCGATGTAGACCCCCGACGCCCTCGCCTGGTCTAGGACGGACTAGGAGCGGGAGGAGGTCGAGCGCATCCGGCGGCTGCACGAGCAGGTCGACTGCCAGGCCGCACGTGGTGTTCGCCGCCAGGGCACCTACCAGGGCGCGCTGCTCGTCCTCCTCGACGACGACGACGACGTAGATGAGGGCGGACCCTCTACGTAGCCGTGGCGCAGCAGCGACACCGGGCAGGGCAGCTCCCGACCACCGCAGCTGCCCAGTGACGATGACGGCGACGACGACGGGACCCAAGACGTGCTGACTACACGTCATTTTACCGCCACTTTGGCATGTGATCGGACGCACCATCGTCGGCATCCTCTAGTTTTTAGTGTTTTTTAAGGTTTTTTTAGCCTATCGTAGTCAAATTCGGGTATATGTCCGAATTTGACATAATATGTATGAACTCGCCTATATCTAATGTAATCGTCTGAAATCATCTAAAGTTTCGTCGTGTTTTATCAAAATTCGGTTAAACCTAGAAACTCGGCCTAGAAATACAACTGAAAAACTAACCGTTTTTAGACTCATGGGAACGCTGTGTCCGTGTCTCACATGCGACAATTCTTTCTGTCAGGTATACTGCCCCCTCTGCGCTCTAGAAACGTCAGCAGTCTGCACTGCACGCCACATTTCTGCTCCGGCGTCACAGCCATTATCCTTGGCAGTGAGTGAGAGAGATTTCCTTCAGAGTAATCATGGCTACGTACGAGCTAACGACAAAAACTTCTTGGCCTCCCAGCCTCTGTGCCGCCACATATCAATTCGTATCTCCTTTTTTTTGCGAATGATCTGTTCGTATCAGTTGCTTTTCTTTGTTGCCTTGCTAGTATCAGAGTACGTGAAACAGACATGCGTAGGAGCATCTCTAGCGAATCCAAGAAAAACCGAACATGGATATCTTATTTCATGCTTCCCCGAAAATAGTTTCCCATAGCCACGCGAGATCCGGCGGAATAGATCCCCTAAAAAACCGTATCGCAACCAGAACATTTGTTTTATCTACTTATGCGAGGATGGGAATCTGAAACCCTTTGGGGCTAGATAGCATCATCAGAGAAGCAATTTGGTGGACCAAGTCTGCCCTGTTATGTTCCCATCTTCAAAGACTGTTAGTACTTCTACTACTGACCTGCATTGTCATAGTAACCTTAAGGATGACCCATGTGAAGCTATGATGATCTATTCTTTTTACTCCGATCTTGATTGATGATGTAACTTTGATCAGCTGATACGAGAAGGTTTCTCTGCACCCTCAACAGAATAAAGTCAAAATATGCATTTCACTCATTTATCTGACAAGCCATCTGCCTCGTTATAAGCTGTAGAGGAACAACCATTATATTCCCCAAGTCTACTTCATCAGCAAATAAAATAACTTTCTGCCTCTCTTATTGCCTTGGTGACCCTGGAAACAAGTGTCAACCCCTTTTAACTCCTTACATACAATAGATTACAAAAGTATTACAAAATCACACACTCGGATGAGGGTGCTGCAGGCAGCCACAAAAACCAAGAAAAGACAAAAAAAAACAAGAAAATGCATATACATTCTCGCTAGCAGCTGCTACGACTAACGAAAGAAGGGGAAAACATACTTTACCAAGAATATACAAACATGAAGCTATAAGAAATGAAAACCCTCCTATCTCGGACTGTTCCAAGGGGACGAAGACTTGTACGGAAAACCTTGCGGCGCAGATCCATGCCCTAAATCAAGACTGTGGAGCTGTTCCATCAACTGTGACCTCCGTTCCTTGAAGAAATCTAGTCTGGTCGTCAGCTCAACCAGAGTGGATGACGGCACGGGCGGTTGCATCCCGTACTCAACAGCCTGCATTACAACAAGAGACTCGAACACTTCAGCCGTCTTCAAAAGATTACAACCGTAAAATGCAGTGATTTCCCTTACCTCTGCTGCTCTTGGGATGTTCGTAGGCATAGAACCGTTCTCTGCGGGCAAGCTTGTCGATACCTCCCTCGAATCGCTCGAAGAGGCGTCCAAGGAGTGCTTGCGGGAGAAGGGCTTCGAAGAAGCCTGAGTCAGCACGTGCTGCTTGATACTTCTCCAGTGTGATGTGCCCGACAAGCTCTCCTGTCAGAACATTAGGTGACTTCAACTCTTAGTATCATCCTCATGGAACACCAGTTTCACATCACACATAAGTTATTTCATATCAGTGACTTACCCTTTTACAACTAAAACAGATTGAGATTTGTAAATTATTATGAAAGTGCAATCAATAATGGAATTGATTGAGCTAATTGGTTGGAAGACTTTGAAAGGGTAGGTAGTAGATAAGAGGAGGGTGGAGCTTACCTCGTTCCTCTGCTTCTTCTCTTGATTACAGAAAGCAAGTTTCATATCAAACCCTGGTTGAACAAAGTTCCTGTTGGCAATAAAATATTTGCAACTTTTATTACAAGGTAATTCGAGAATGAAACACGTCCAACTGGCAAATCACGTGTTTTAAGCTGGTATGATACCTTACACAATTGTTAGCAAAACACATAGCACATAATTTAGTGGACATTTAGTACCAACCAGTATGTTAATTTTGAAATACTAGTTTAATGGCAACGTATCAGGTGTGAATACATCCCACTCTAAGGTGTATCCATCCAATCTGGCCAGTTGAGGCCCAAAGTCAATATGAAAATACCCAAACTTCTCAGTCAAGCATCGTCAATTTTAACTCGTTTTGTGTTAAGAGTAAAAATAAAAAAGATAACAGAAAAGACACTGACACATGTCACATTTAACAAATTACATTTTCTCCCTTCTAATACACTTTGAAGTTCAAATTCTAAAATGTGCTACAACACGCTAAGTCTCTAGATTGCACCATCATTTATTTATTTCTTTTAACTTTTCATGTTGGCTTAATGCCCCGGCATGCCTGAAGCCACGTTACAAAATTACAACCTATAAGAGGGGGTTGGCCTGATATGTTGACTTCATTTGATATACAAACAGCTGGGGGTATTGCACGATTACGCCCTGCTGAATTCCCTTTTAAAAGAAAGATAAACTGAATTTTGATTATGAAAAACACATTAACCATTGTCTTACTGTGGGAAATGACTTGGACGATGCTGATAACGATCATTCTCATCTGCGAAAGAGCCGTACTGGTGTTGGCGCTGTTGACTAAGTTGGAGATGCAGCTCTGCAACCTTCTGCTTTAACCTTGCAACATCAGCTTCTGCGAGAGCAATCTCCTCAAGCTCTGCCTTTGTCTTAAGCCAAATAAATTAGAAACCACGAATGACTGAAAGCACAATTATTGGTGACCAGCTAGTTTATAAGTTGAGTACCTTGGAATCCATAGCACGTGAACTAGAAAACTGTGCAGAAGACATGCTTAACCCAACTTCCAATGCAGCTCTAAGATCCCTTTCAGCCTGCAGCTGCTCTTGCAACCTTGATACCTGCAGGGACAGATAATTGTGATCAAGCAAAGTATCTTAAATCCTTAGGAATGTTTAGATACTCCCTCCGATCCAAATTGATGGACTCAGATTTGTCTAGATTCGAATGTATCTAGTCATGTTTTAGTGCTAGATACATCCGAATCTAGACAAATCTAAGTCCATTAATTTGGATACATTCGAATTTAGACAAATCTGAGTCCATTAATTTGGATCAGAGGGAGTATTATAAATGAAAACTGTTGAACAAAAAATCATGAAAAAGTAAATTGAATGAAGTTGGATAATATGGGTAGACTCGCATCCTATTTGGAAATGTAAAATGAAGTAGTTGATTCATATAGTAAGAGAATATGGCATACATCATGTTCCAGCACCAAACGGCGCTCATGCAGTGCTTGCTTTCTTCTTTCCAAACTCGCCTGTAAGATTGCATTACCTCTAGTCTGAGAAGAACTTCAATTAGTTTGCAAGATCCTCACAAATAACAGGCCCTAAAAGAGTACATGTACTCCTTTCATACCTCTTTTGCAATCCTGATCTGCAGATCATTCTTTGCAATCTCAAGTCTTTGGATAGCAAGCCTGAAAGGTTTGTTTGCACAGTTAAAAAGTTAAGTACAAAATCAACCCTTCAATGATATTGTCGGTATAAGTGGTCTAGTGAAATGTAAAAAATTATGCAACAAGCATGTCCAGTATGTCATCACACATGAACGGTACAACAGGCCATAAAGCTACAGAAGAAACAACCTACTTTCTTACTAAAGAAAAGGAACTTCTCACACGCACACTCTACATCAATTCTATCACACACACTGGTGCCCATATTATGATGGAACAGAATTTTCAGCTAAGCAAATAACAGCAAATACTCCAGAACACAGAATTAATAACACAGTTATTAGTAGGGATGTTCAAAAACAAGTTCACTTAAACCCATGAAACCTCCCTATACAAAAAAATCGTACTATCAGGTGCTAGCCAGTTTCCGCTGGGTTTGATTCAACAAGTGGTTGAAAACCCCTAGTTATTAGTAATAAAATGACTTAAGAGAATAACTGAACGCTGCAATTACGAACATTTATACAAAACAAGCATGTAAAATTTAGTTTTAGTAAACAGTACTTCAAATGACTAGGAACTTACTCTTCTTCACCTGATGAGTCAACAGACTCCGACTGTTGGCTCTTTCTTGCCTGCATAAACCACATGATTAAATCCACAAGGTCAAAACAAAAGCTACAATAGATGGTTACAGAAGCTTCTTCAAGAATAGCTAGAGTGTACTTCCAGTGATGGTTTCCCTGGTAAAGCCATAACTACTTTTCAAAATCGAAACACTTGAAGTCAATGGTCAAAATGACTTTCACTGAACTAACATGAATATACAAGGGAAGACAACAAAAGGTAACTTCTCGCTTACATTATTCCGTCCCCAAATGTTAGAACGCTTCACGTGAGGCTGGGTTTCATTAGATTTGATGGAGTGCCTATCTACAGAATATTCAGCTCCGGGAACAGGTAAAGGAACTCCTGCATCCAAAGAAGAAAGAATCTCTCCCATTGATAATGGAGACTCATGACTGGACACCATATTTGTTGGATCCTTTTCATTTAGTGGTCTCTTGACATTTATTGCTCCATTTTGAGTTAAATGGTTATGTGGAGCATCCTTTAAATTCAACTTTGCTTCCATAGCCTTATCTTCGACAGAAAGTTCGTCATCTGAATCCCCATGATCTACCTGCTGTGTCACATTACAGTGAGTAAGAAAGGAAAAAACACATCATGACATAGTCACAAAAACAAGATTGCTAACCCAATGAAAATGAAAATCAAATGGTTCTGATTGGACTACTCGGAATGATTCACACCACAAACACAAAAAATGAAGTACAAACTGAGGATAGGCAAGGAGGATTTTTTTACAGGAAACAGCAGAGGTAGATTGTGATATTACAGCCAAAATTTTGAACCATATAGAAAGCACATCATTAGTGAAAGTTGAAGTAAATCATTTCTTCTGTCCATCTTTAAAAATATGAGCAAATTGCATTTGGCACCAGGAAACACGTCCATAGTTGCACATTACACCACCTTCGCCTAAGATAAGCAGTTTACACCAGGTTGAGAAATAACATTGCACATTACACCACCTCCCCTTACTCTCCTATGCCAGCTCTGCTAAAATAAATTTGGTCTCACCAGTATTGTAAGGGTTGCATTGGCCCCACATGTCATGTATGCATTACACCTCTCCATCCTCTCTATTTTCTATCTCTCCCTCACCACATGCCCTCCATCCTAAACCAGCACATGGAACAAGCTCTGCAGTAGCCATCAAGAATAGGAAAGCAGCAAACTCAGGGACAAGATTTGGAGGCTGGTGGATCTTTTGCAACTTGCAAGTGCTTGAGGTCAATGGATCTGCTGATGAGGAGCAGATCAGATGCAGGGGAGGGAACTAATGTTTGTTTCCGTATAGAGAACAGGAGCAGTCAGTGTGAAGGTCGCTACTAAATTTCTCCATGCCAAAACCGCTCTCTACTCGTCAGCACCAGGGATTGGAGGACATGGCATCCTTGTTGGACGAGCCGGACACCTTACAGGTGGGGATGGAGCTATCCTTTCAGCTACACCGACACGTAAGATCCATGTTTGGTTTTGTTAGAGTGAATGGGGAGTAACGGGAGGCAGTGCAATGTGCAATGCTATTTGTCTAGTGTAAACTGCTTATTTTTGCAAAGGTGGTGTACTGTGCAACTAGGGGCATTCTACCAGGTGGTAAGTGCAATTTACTCTTAAATAAATAGAACTGGTAGCAGGCCAGAAAATTCTACAGATCAGAAACTTCAGAATTGCAAAGCATATCAAACCTGGTAGAGGTCACCACCAGTACACGCACTGCTTTCACTTAATTTTCCGCTCAGTAAACGCTCATCTAGTTCTTGATCTACATCATTCTCTGCATCGTGAAACCCATTATCTTTGGCATCCACAGTTTCATCATCCGTAGATTCTTCACTTCCACTGTCTTGAATTCGAGAATCAGGTGACAGGGAACACCTAGGGTGTTCATCCTGTAAAAGTAATAAACAGAATGATAAAAAAAAAATTAAGGTAAGTGGAAGAACAAATAGCGCTGCATCAGCCTATATTGTGCACAGAAGCACCATCACAGCAATGAAATTCTGGCATAACATGGGTAAACTTACATCAAAGATGCCCTCATATTCCTCTAATAGAGTGGTGACAATGCCTTGAGCACTGTTAGCAGCATTTGCAGCAGCAATAAGCTGAGCAGAATTGTCACCATTCATGTCAATGTCATCTTCCATCTCACATTCACCAGCCAGAAGTGGACGC
Organism: Avena eriantha; assembly: GCA_910589775.1. NCBI lineage: Eukaryota > Viridiplantae > Streptophyta > Magnoliopsida > Poales > Poaceae > Avena > Avena eriantha. The sequence goes on from OU342741.1 coordinate 72,269,283, forward strand.
AGCAAGAGAGGAGCCATACAAGCAGCAACTGCTGGTGGAGTCATTCGATTCTCGGCAGTATGAGAAGCAACAGTATGCATCATTCTCAAAATTCTGCAAACATCAGATTTCTGAGCTAGATCAAGAATTTACTTGCCAACTGATAAGAAAATGTGATCGCCTACAACAAATTATTAATAGAAATTTACATATTCTGTGATTTCCAGCTGCATGCTTTTAACCAAGACAGCTAACCATATGCTCAATCACAGAAAGAACTAGATTTAGAATGCATTATTCAGCAGCTCAAAAGCTAACTCGGACACAAGATTTCCCCATTACAAAAAAACTAACCTCTGCAGCAACCGCCTATTAGGCTCAGGAAATGTCTCAGATATGGCTGCACGCATAGAATTTATCCGAGATTCCTTACTTTCCAGACCTACACATGGATGAAGTGAAAAGAACTGTTAAAAACAGAATATGAAAGCAAACAAAACTTAGGACCTACAGACACACAAAAAATCAGCTAGGTAACTGTGTTAACACTGATTGTCAGGTTTCTTCAGACATTTAAAAAAATAGCAACATGAAGCTTCATATATTATACTCCCTCCGATCCATATTAATTGTCGTAGAAATGGATGTATCTAGACATATTTTAGTGCTAGATGCATCCAATCCAGTGACAATTAATATGGATCGGAGGGAGTACTGTACCTGATAAACTGCAACCTCTGATATATCAATGGCCATAATACAAGCATGCTACATGCTAGGTACCAAATGTTACAAGATTGTAGTCAGATGTTATAATAGCTTAGGTCGAGAACCACTGGTTCTGTCTAGCCTAGGAACCCTGATGTACTCTTTATGTTTGCCTCTTAGCTTACAATACCAATAGTCTATGGATCTATATCTTTCATAAAATAGAAAGGTGCACAGAAGAAAGATCATCCTTCCATGTTTATTCAGAAGATATACTCGGCAACTCAGTCAACGATATGATTGTATATTAACCTATAGGTGTGCAAAGCAGTAAATGCTACAGGTATTCTTAAATTTGATATACCCATGGTTAAATGCAGTATCTAACATACTACAGATGCTTATTCCAATAGCATGTAAAATTTATTGAAAGATTTGTCAGTTCTAGCAGAAAAGGAAACTTCACTGACCATCCTAACAGACAACTTCTTGCAATATATATTTAGGTTAACCTGAACAGAGCACTTACGGAAAGCTTCCAATAATGCTGTGCAGCAGGAGGCAGGCACTGGAGAAGATGGTAGCTCACGTAGAACATGCTGCAGATGTATGTTCACATGAATACAGTTCGCAAGCAAAGCATGACCTATTGAAACTCTTATGACAAAAATGAATACTTTGAAGAAACGACAAAATAGAAATCACAGTAAGGTACCTTTACACAGTCACCAACAACATGAGCATCCTCATCCAGTGCAAACTCGGTCCTTCCTGAGATAAAACAAAAGATGTGCACAAGTTGGTACAATGACACGAAAACTTCCAAACCAGAAACACCACCAATTAAAACCCACACTCTTAAATACAAACTACGTAATCGCATAAACCTTGCTCATATTCACTCATCCTTCTGTCAACCTCCTCAACATCTGCAGCCTGACGTAAAATTCCCTCTACCTTTATACCTGCAAGAAAATATTAATATTCGTGGTTAAATATATAGATTGGTTGGTGAGGCAGCATGCTGCCATACCGAATGTAAAATGCAGCCAGTTCCGAACTTTGGTGCTAATAAACTCTGTTTAGCCCTACCATGTTTCTCAAGAAAACACAAAGCTTTTTCCAGAAAAGAGGGGCTGCCATCAATATCTTCTAGTGCAAGAAGAATTGGCCTTCCAACAACCAAGGATTTGGTAGGCCTCTTCTCTCTCCCTACAGCCATCAAAGGAAATGTATCAAAAAGGAATAATCAGATATTGAGTTTGTCATGAGTAACATTGAGGCATATCATAGTGTATGGAACCAACAGTTTGGAGCTGCTCCTTCATATGCATCTGTTGTGTCATTACGAAATATTCCATTATGCCCTATCACGAGAGCTGCATTTGGAGCCTGTGCAAGAGCTTCTTCCAATGCTGTTTTCCACTCAAATAAATCTTCAGATGTTTCTGCCTGTGTTAAGAATAGCAGGTGCTTTTATTTACCTCTTGAAGGAGCATTAAAAGGCATAAAGCTTGCATTTGCCCAAGTGGATCCACTAAGTCAAATGGAAAATATATACCTTCAAGGTGAAAGCGCGACCATCACGGCCATCTGGAAATAGAACAGTCAACAGCTTCTTGTCTTCCCTGACCACTACACTGAGAACGAGAAACATGGTTAGCATGAAACCGTGCAAAATACACTAAAAAGGAAGAACCAACAATCATTTGTCACTGCTCATGAATAGCATTTAATGCAGCAATCTTTGTGTAAAATGCACCAAAAGATTAACCACAGAATTGTGGTTAAAACACATACCTCCCAGAATTATTCAAGTCAATTCCCCCCAAAGTAAGGTTAACTTCACCACCTCTCTGTGGTAACGTGTTCTACAATGTCAAGAACAAGCATTAGTCAATGAACTGAGAACTATGTCGTAATATGGACCATGAATGGAAGACAGAATATTATTAAGTATTTCACAAAATCTCATTCACAGTATACCATAGGGCAAGGACAAGAATAAGCAAGTTTATACAGCTAAAGTTCAAGCAATGAAATTGGTAGAAGCCGGAAGAAAAGAAGCGACGCCCCAACTACCCAATGTTGAGAAGATGTTACTGAGATTGAATTGAAAAGAGCAAAGTTTAAGTAACCATTCTGCCTATTAGCACTAAATTCAGAACACTGTATACTCACATACGATGTTGATCCTAGTATATACCCATAAATGTCATGAAATATGAAAAATGTTAGAACATCGACACATAATTATATATTGGCAGTGAGCAAGAGATATGATTAAAGTGTCAACAAGCTGAAGCAAAAAACAATATCTGGTCTGAGGAGTCTACTTGTGTGATTTCCTGTAATCGGTAATTTATACTATGAACACAAGAATGAAAATACTAACTGGGTCGCTCTTGAAGAAAACCAGTGATGTTCGAGTGAGGATGAACCAACGCTTTTTCCAAGATTTCCATCCAATTCCTGGAAATCATATAAAACAAAGGATATTTTTCAGATAGAAGCAAAACAAAATCATAAGAACTAGCTAGAAGCCCTTCCATTACTACAGAACCACGATAAATTTAGTTAAAAATATACTTGAATAATGTCAAATATTTGAAATAATCATGCACGTGCAGTCGGATTGATCGTCAAGTCATTGGCTCCAATATAGAAAGCCCTTGTGATTTTGTGGAAGAAAAATGCCAGTTCATTTCAAAAAACAAAATGATAGCATTAGTTTTTGCATACTATTGGTTGTGCTGAATATATCAACATATAAAGAAAATAATAGAGTTAAGAACTGACGTTTGGTTGCTAGTCCGAAGTGAATAGACCGCCGCCGCCAATTAAAATATTTGTAGGAGTAAAAACATGTATAACTTGACAAAATGCATGCCATAGCCCATATAGTAGAAGGAATCAAACACAAAATCAAACAAATTGAACAACTACTAGATTACTAGACCAAGGCGTAAACTATAAGAACTACCCTTGACAAGATTCAGGGTGACTTCCTTTGGGCTTCTAACATGGCTTCTAGGTCCTCCACCGCATAAGCAAAAAAGAAGTGTCCAGATTCCCCCCACCGAGAAACCCATCAGAAGCCCACGTACATGCAGTGGGGAGAAACCAGTTTCCCGGGCTTCTCAGCTCAACTAGCAAACCGTTTTCTGAAAATAGACATATCGTTCACATAAATTACAGCCAGAATGCCACCGCAAGCCCCAGTTTCTCTCAAGTGCAGAAACGATTCGGCAAGGGAAAAAAAACACCCGGATTCCCCGACCCCATCCACCCGCGCGCATGTTCTCCACCCACGCACGCATGCAAGCCTCTCCATGTTCTTTAAATTTTATTTCTTCTTTTCTACTTAAAACTAGCATACCTATACTATGTATCGTTTTATTAAGTGGACAAATGAAATCCAGGGGCATAATAGACATCTCACAACTCATCGCAGCAAATAAGCCAAAACATCATAAGCCCAAAAGAACTCTCCCGAGAGTTTTTAGAAGCTTCTGCCCACCGCAGTTTCTCCACACTGGAATCTATAAGCAGGCTTATGCATAAGCACAAGCCCGAAAGAAGTCACCCTCAGTCTTTTTTTACAAGTTTCAATTCATTGATAGAAAAGAAGTTTTTTTACAAGCCTAAGAAAAGGCCGATACAACCACCACTCAAAACAAGATTACGACTACAAGTGGATAGACATAAGTTACAACGGCACCTCCAAACTAAACATAGCCTAGAAGCCAACCACAAGCATAGGGGCGCCAAAACCCACCAAAGCCCCGAGGGGAAGGGGGAGTCCAATTCTGCAAAGAAGGGCAGAACCGGGCCACCCTGCTTCGGAGAGTCGAAGACACTACGGATTGCAGGTCTCGCCTCAACCCTAAACCCTAAACCCCTGCTTCGCCTCACCCTCAGTCGAAGATGCCGCAACCCCTGTCCATCTCCACATGTGTCTATTACCGCCAGCCGAAATTCTTCGAGTGCTTCCATACGTCCAAGATGCCGCAGCACGGGATCCTCCGCCGTTCAGTCTATGCTTTATAAAAAATAACCTAGAGAAAAATTGCTAATTGTATTGATTATGAATTTGATGATCTACAACTGAACTCATTGATCACATATCAGGAATGCACTAAATTGGAACCTAAAATGGCAGAGTTGAACTTGCACGAGAACAAGTATTAAAAGGAAACTGACGAACACAGACCCCCGCTATGGCTCCCTATGTTGCTTTTGGCCTACAACAGATATGGATAGCTGTGATGCTGGAAGCGTACTGGAAAACTGAGAATGGACCCCATGCGTGAGTTTCTGACATGGACAGGAACTATAACTAACATAGTGTTATTAATCCTTTGTATTGATACATTTCCATCTACAGATCCAACCTACAAACCAATTGAAGCACCGGATTCATGTTGTCAACAAACGCAACTCGACATTCCCGAGTGGTGGAGGCTGGCAGTCAACAGATTCAGTCGGAAGCAAGGTCTTGCGCAACAGAAGGCGTGACAGGGTTGCGGCAGATCCTAACAGGTGCAGCAGGATTGTGTAGTGTTGTATGTGGGTTAGGCTTGTAATTATGAACTCTTCATTCTACCAATGAAACGAGGGCAAAAATTCCACGTTTTTGAGGGAGAAAAATACAAGCAACTCAGACATGGTCTAGTCTCATCATAGTTTTTTATATTGACATAGCAAAAATCAAGCATCATCATCCATAAGATAATTATGTTTTAGCTCTGCGAATAATACATCCCTTGTTGACTATGATTTGTCAAGAACAAAGAGAAGAAAGTCACTACTATCACCTTTAACAACAGTATTAAAGGCAAATGTGAACACTTGAACTAGACACACACGGAATTTTGCTTTACCTCAAAAGAAAGAAGTTAAGCAACACCAAGCCAAAAAGGATAGAACATAAATGATGTGCAATGCAGATAGCTTTACCTTTGGATGATATGAATAGAGGGCCGCTCTTAAATACCTGATCACAAGGGCATTTTCATGTCAGAAATGTTATGACGAATTCATCATAACAGTAAATACAAAATAAGAGTTCAGAGACGCGGCATGCTATCTCAAATGCTCAAAAGTGTCTCGTTTTGAAAGGGGTGGAAGCTCTCCAAACATCGAATGAACGCACACAGCTTGTTCCCCTATTCTCACCAATACGAAAACAAACAAACGAGGAAAACACAGCAGATTCTTCGCTCTCCCTGCACTCCACCTTAAGGATCAAACAGCACCTCAGGTTTCAAAGAATCAGTGATCTCACACATCTCTGATACCAACTGGACAGAGGTAGTTTTGAGTTTCAGCTTTCATATGACAGTAGATTACAAGACATCCATTGCCGTGCCATGTCAAATGTAACCGCCCCCAAACACTGACATCCACATTCCTGCAGCGTATGTGGTAATAACCAGTAAAAAGTTCTACTCCAATCCAAATTGACTCTGTCCTCTGGGAATGCATCCACTCCCCAGTCCAGCCCAAACCCAAAGGCGGCAGCAGCAGCAGCAGCAGCAGCAGCAGCAACTCCCGTAATCTCGCACCATCCGGTCACTCTGTCGCCTTTCGCATCACCTGAGACTGAATCGCCACACATGACAGACACCACTGCCGAGCTGCATTGCTCGACCCCGAGAATTGCTCGAGCAGAAGGGCGAAAACACTAACCGGCCCGCCAAAGCAGAGCAACTGTGGGCTGCGCGGGCGTGAGACACCAAACTCCAACCCAGCGGGGCGTCTCCCCCAAAACGCAAGCCAGGAATCCGAGAGAGCACAGGAGGAGAGAAAGGCCACTCACCGCGCCGCCGCTCGGCGCCGCCGCGGCCGCCGCCGCCATCCCCGCCGCGCCTGCTCCTCCTCCTCCTCAGATCGTCCGCATCAGGCAGCCAGCAGGCAGCGCCGCCTCCGCGGCAGCAGCTACTAGAGCAGAAGCAGCAGGAGCAGCGGCCGCATTGGATCCAGAGCCCCGGCCGCCCGCGCGCGCGCGCCGCCGCGGAGCGCGGGTACCGATCTGGCGTGCGGTGGAAGCACCGCAACGCGTTAGCGGGAGAGCGGGGTGGTGGTGGTGGATGGGGATTAGGAGGTGGTTAGGATTTGGTGGTACTTGGGTTTTTTGGAGGTGGTGGTGGTGGTGGTGCGCAGGTGCGGTGTCCGCTGCCGGAGGAGGAGCGAATGCGACAGCGATTACGCGACCGCACGCGCGCGCGCACACACACGAGCCGCCTGCCTGCCCGCCGCGATCTCTCCTCTCTCCTCTCTCCTCTCTCCTCTCTCCTCGGCCTGCGGAGAGTTTGTTTGGGTTGGGGGGGAGTCCACTTGTGTGCTATGGTGGTGGTGGGGGTGGGGGGTAGTAGGAGGGGAGCTTGCTCCGAAAGCTTTCTCGATTTCTTAAGCCGAGGGAGCTGCCTCGCTGTCCGCTTACTTTAGTTTAACCTTTCTGCCCTACCCTTTGCTGGCTGGCCGGATCTTGCCTAAACAAACAACAAAGATCGTCGTCTCCTCCGAAATGGTTAAGCCTCCGTGACAACCTACACCCAGACCCATGGAAACGAACCACCCCGAGTGATATATCGCGTATACCAGAAATAAATTGAGTTCGAAGAGATTGGAATATATCTAGACGTGTTTTAGTATCGATACATTTGTATTTAGACACGTCCAAGTCAGTTATTTTTGGATTGATGGAGGGAGTAATATAATTTGAAAAGAGCAGCCGTTGGGTCGAACGGAAATGTGGCGTGCCGGTTACAAGGATAATTCGAAAGACCAACGGTTGGGAAATCAGGCGTGCCCGTTACGTGGACGATGATGCTTTGCTTTACGGCTAGCTTGGTTTCTGCTCTGGGCTCCTCCATACACGGAAAAGATGAAGGTTCACACGAAAACGTTTTTCTATGGTTCGGTCGTCTAATCACGGAGACGTGCGGTGTACCATACGAATTCGATTCCTAAAGCTAGTAAGCCTGAGACGGGAATTCTACAATTAGTAGAGATCACAGGTCGATTCATCCTGTTTTACCTTGTGTTCTTAATAATAATTGGTCATCAAGGCTCCAAGTGGTACCGTACTCGTATCTGGTAGGTGGGATGCACACAGTTTCATTGCAGCAGCGACTACTTCCTTCTACGTACGTACGCGGCCGAATAAATTGGCGCGGTACAGCACAGCTCAATAAATCTGGCCGCACACCGTCCATGGCATCGTATTAGCACAAGATTATCATCGAAAATGGCTTTGGCACCCGAGCTCCTTGGAGCCTTTACAATGAAAACTTGATTTCAGAGTTCAAAAAAAAAATCCAAACGAAAAAGACAGCAGAGGAGCGGGCGAGAAGCGGGCAAGTTTTCTCCTCCTCCTCCTTCCCATGCATTGTCGCCCCGAGCGCGGCGGATGGGGCCTCCTCAGCCGCCCCTCCTCTCTACAGAGCCTCCCTCCCCTTCCTCCCTTCTGTCGCCGCCAGAGGAGGGCCGCCGAGCGTTGCCCGCACGGTGCCAGCGGCAGCGGTGCTCATATCCCCGCGCTAGGTGTTTTGGCTCGGGAGGCGACGTACAACGACAATGCTCTTCGGCAGGCGGTGGTCACGATCTTCACCAACTTGGATTTGGTTCTCTCGTGAAAATCGCAAGTCGACGCGACTGGGTGGCAGGGTGGTGGTGGCACAGCTCCTTAGCGGCGGGGCAGCAATTCCCAGCGGCCAGTGGCGCCCTGAAGGCCCAGATCTGGGGGTTGGGCGGGCTGGCTTAGGCTCTGCAGCGTCTCCGACAGTCTCGATCGAGGTTCGGAGTAGGTCAGGGTGGCGGTAATGGTGGTGCGCCTGCTGCGATGCGGCAGCGGGGCTTCGTGGGCCCCTTCGAGGCTCGACCAAGCCAAATACCAGGGGTAGCGGTGACCCATTGCAGCACCAGGGCAAACCAAGGTGGGGCTTCATGGGTCCTTTGTTGGCCCGGCCCGGCTATGCGCCTGGTTTGCCCTGCTGCTGCACCCGGTTGCCGCCGTCGCCGGTGGAGGTTGGTCCCTCCCGCGTGGCTTTTATTCTGCCGCCCCTCTGTGGGCTTGGTTTGCCCCTGCTGCTACATCCGGTCGGCTACCTCTGTCGGCGTTGGAGGTCGGTCCCTCCCCCGCGACTGCTATTCTGTCGCCCTTCGCCTGTTATGTCCTCTAGGTCCTGTTGGCATCACTTACTTTGCTACAATGAGATGACGAGGGTGATCTCAAGACCGTGGTGGCACGCGCTGGTGGGCGGCAAGCTCGATGGAGAGCTTTGGAGTCTTGAGGGTTGTGTTTTTTAGGGGTCGGGAGAAATCCCTGTCAGCTGACCTGACACCGACACGGTAACGCCTGCGGGTGCCACTATCCCTTCTTGAAGGGCGTCAGGAATATTCCTTCCCTACACCCCTCGGCGTATCGGGGGAAACCCTAGGACTAGTCCGGGCAGCAGTGTCGTCGTCGTAGTAGTCCTTTTTGAAGGTGTTGCTTGATACACGATGTTTTGAAGTGATAGGTTCGTGGTGGAAATGCTGCGGAGGGCGCAGCGGCTCGAGTCATCCTCGCTTTCGTCGGTCTGCTATTGTTGGCATTTGTTTCTCTTTCGTTTTTCTTTTCTTCTTTTGTGCTTGAGTGTGCTATGGCTCCAACAATCTTGTTGTCGGATGGTTGATACATTAATATAGTAGGACGAAAGCCTATTTCGAGAGAAAATCCAAAATAAAATACACGTATGTAGTAAATTATATACACTAGGAGCGTGCAAATTTTTAATGTGGAATAGTTTGTATTTTAGGCTTAGCAAAAAAAAAGACAAATTGGACAAATTTTAGAAGATTCAAAAGTTGCACTGTTCATGCTCCTAGATCTGATTTTTTTTATCATTTTCCTCTGAGGATACAATATAATATATTTTTGTATTGAAAATTTACACGTGGGTAGAATAAATCATTGAATACATTTTGGTATTTTTCACTGAATTTTTAGAAGCCTTAAATTTGAGTCGTTCGAAGTTTTCATGGAGCTCGGGTGCCAAAATGACGCGCTCAAGCTTATCCATGATCCCGATGACACTGCACATAGCATAAAGTTAAGCTGGATCATTAACAACAACGTAGCATGGAGCGTAAAGTATCTATACGTTTCCCAAGAGTTGCTCCTTGGCATTGCGTGAGCCGGCCGGGGAGGTTTAGGCAGGGAGTAGGTGCCACTCAACCGATTAGGTGCGAAGCAGCAGTATAAAAACTTTATTTCATGGGGAAAACGAGTATAATGTAATGTCTAATTATTATCTTTCTCCTGTCGTTCTTACCTGCTGCGTGCAAGTGGCAAGTTGGAGCAGGGGTCCTTTCAGGTTGGGGCCTATGAAGGACCACCGTTTGGAGGAGGGAGGGGCTTACAGCTTTTGGCTGGTGCCATAACCAACTGATGGTGATTATAATCTGCTTTGGGGTTTCTATCTGGCGTTTCTTTCCGCCGAGAATCTGCGAGCAATCAATATTCCTACTGTTCTCAAAAAATATACTCCTTGCTGTTCCAAAGTTATTTCAAACTGTTTGCCGAAATGGGGAAAAGTTTGAACCAAGTTGCGATGGAGAACCACGAGTAGAGATTTTTTTGGGTCCAGAGCTCATCCAGGTGATCCTGTTATTTTTAAAAATTCAAGAAAACATATTTACAAAGCTCCTAAAAATTTGAAAAAAAAAACTGGATGTAGCCACTCATGTAGTCCACAAACGTGCAAATTTTTAATTTCAAATACTTTGTGTTTTGAACTACCTAAAATTGACAGAAGTGTGAATTTCAGAATGCCTATTTTCAAAACTGCAAGTTTTATAAGACTTGTCATTTTGTGTAGCTCTGAATATAAAGATTTTTGCATGCTTATAGGATACATCATTGACTATATTCAAAATTATTTCAGATCCATTTTTAAACTTCTAAATTTATTTATTTTAAATTTTTAATGAAAACCTTCCGGGAGAACCACCTCTTATTGAGTGGTGCAGCTGTCAGTTTTGTCTACGCAGGAGTGCAGCCCCCTACTTGCCAAGATTAAAAGATCATGTAATTTTCCTATAAACAAAGTCCGTTTTTTCTCCTAAACTTTTCACTTGGCTCATAGCTTCTCCTAAATTTTATTTGACTCACTAGACCTCCTAAACTATCACTAATGGTCAGCCGGTTTAAAAGGTTGGGTCAGAATCCCAGCAGATAAAGGGGGTTAAATGGACCATTTGTGATAGTTTGAGGGCAAATATGAGGGGTGAAAAATGGACTTTGTTCTTTTCTTATATGCTGAGTGCCGCTCGATGCAATCATGTTAAATATCTGTGCTGTTGTGTTAAATCAAGAGACATACTTGATTTCCGTCTAAACTAATCTAAATTCGTATCATGATTGCGGATTACCGTCTCTTTTTACTGTGGGGCGGTAGCGCATGATTGCGAATGAGTGGCGATACATTGACCTGCCATCTTGGCACACAGAGTATCTCGCAATCATTTTTCACATGGTCTTGCACGCACGACCGTCAAAGCACATCCATATAGTAGTAGGTGAATCAGTAATTATGCCGGCATCACCCCAGCAACCCCGAAACTGAAAGGAAACCAGCGGTAAAAATATTGCGCTGCACTGGACAGGGGAGGCAGTACAGTCACGTGACGTGCATGGTGATGGCCGGCTGAATCTTGTCACTTTCGCCCTAGTCGGATACACGAGCGGCCCTCTCGTGGGCAGAAGTACCTACGGCCACGAAAGATTTCAGGCATTTTCTGATGTCCGTGCGAGTGGCAGAGATCTCGCAGCAGGTGATGTGTTGGTGGTGGGTAACTGTAAACTTCCTCGTGGTACTTTCTTCTCCGCAAAAGGAAGGTAAACTGACAGTAGTTCAGTAAGTTTGTGGCAGTACTACTTGTTCCGTTCAAAAGTTACTTTGTTCCAACTCGCAATGCTTTTTGTAAACCACTTCCTTTTTATTTATCTTTAGCTTACTCTTATTCTTTTTTAAGTAATATAGGTGTTGTATTACTCAAAATCAATCAACATTTTTTACAAGAGCAGCAAGCTTATGACCAGCATTATGACACCCTGTAATAAATTCCTGAAAACTGCAGGAAGGCAAGGTAATCGCTGGTGATCCACCGCAAGTTGCACAGCGAGCTTCATGGCACAAGCTTCTGCATTTTCAGCATCGAGACACCGGTGCAGTACCCGGCCTGCCGCCCAAATTAAAGAACAGCGCCACTCTGACTTCCTGGCAATAACCCCAGCTATCTAGGAACCGGCTTAGCAATCCATTCAGATCCATTATCGACATGGTGAATGAAAAATCGATTGGTATGATATCCAGCGTACAAACCTGATTCTTCACTGGTTGGATCTGGTCCTGAACAACAGAGTTTGAACGACATACTCACATTCTTCTTCCATACAAATCAAATCAAGTACCCTGTGCTGAAAATTCTTGTTTTCAGGCCAGCGCCAAGGTGAACAAGCTAGCGATGGAAGCCCCAGATGATATGCTATAGAATTCTCTGTCCATCCCATGTTGTGCTCCAACTCCGATTCAAGTAGCGATGCAAATGTGTAATCCCAGATCCTCATTCAGCAATCTGGAGATCGAGGAGGAGGCAACTATCACTGGATAAGAAGAAACCTGAAAAGCATGTATGTGAAGGAGGATATGAGGAAGAAAATCCAATGGTGCATGGAGGCAATAGGACAGACACTCCTCAGATATATCATCATTCAGTAGGTAGTTAGGCATTACATGATTTTATACGGAATGAGCTGTCTGTCTGTCTGAAAACCGGACAGAACTATTTTTGTTGATCGATGTGACCAGCAGAACAGATTCTAAGATGTGTATTACACAAGGAGATAGATATTACAGTCTTCTATTATATCCTGAAGCTTGTGGACAGCCGTATGGTGCATATTGCAATACGTCAAGCCTTCATCTTCAGAGGACAGAGCTGCTATCTGGTAACAGTGAAATTTTCAGGAAGCTGAGGCTTCATTCCAACTTGATATACCTTGGGTGTACACCTTGCAGGCGTACCTGTAATCTCCCATGTCTCATCATCCAGCTCCATGCTAGAGAGCACAGGGACACCCTCCAGCAACTTGAGCTGCGGGCAACCTTCGACAATGATCTTCCGCAACTTGGAGAAGCCGCCGATCTTCTTGATCTTGGGGCAGGAGAGCACTTTGAAAGAAACAACCGAAGGGAAATTCTCCACAGATGCCAGGATGGTCAGACGTTCTAGGAACAGGGTTCTCAGATTACACCTCTTGTGGCTAGCAAGTCCCAGGGGAAGATGTGTCAGCCTGCAGTTTATAATCATGAGATGCTCCAAGGCAGGCATGGCCATGGCTTCACCCTGCCCCTCCTCCCAGTCCCACTTCTTCCATCGAGACAAATCTCCCATGCTTAATACTCTCAGTTTTGGGAATGGGATAGTAACGATGGCACCTCCATCTCTACTTGCCATGCTTTGAAAATCAGGCCTGATAAGATTAATAGCTGGAGCTCGGCGGATTTCCATCACATCCAAATTTAGCATCCCACACAAGCCATTGGGAAGTTGGTTGCAGTAGGTCAGGTCTACTAGCACAATAGTCCTCAAGCTCTTAAAGGCCCATGCTGCTGGAGCTTGCATCCAATTTGGTAGTCGACGACCAAAGTATCTTGTCATGAATAGATCCTCCAAGCAAGGTGGAGGGCAGAGCTCATCGAATACTGCCTCAATTCGCTGCTCCTCCTCTTCTGAAGTTTCATCCTCTCCTTCCTTCTCATCTTTGTAACAGCTCAATTCCAAATACATTAAATGCTTCTTGTTGCTCATCACAGCCCTTGCAGCAATTGAACTATCGGGCACATTTTCTAGATATTGTATTGAAAGATCCCTAAGATGACAAAGAGGCCCTAACTCTTCTAAACTGCACCAATCCCCATCCATCTTTGCTGGGAACCAAAAAATTGAACTCATTTTTTTGAAGCCACCAAACCCCCTTGGTACAATATCAACATTGCACCCATCTAACGCCAGATATCTCAAACTCTTTAGTTCTGTAATGTTGTCAGGAAGCTTATTAAGCCTTATACAGCTGGTGAGATCTATGTGCTCAAGGAACTTCATCTTATGGAAGTCTTTTGGAAGTCTAGATATATCTGCCCCTTTGAGTCTCAGGTACCTTAGGTGCCTCAACTGACACACAGAATCCAGGATCAGATCAGACACGCCAGATTCTATACTCAGTACCCGTAAACTGACAAAACTAGCCAGTGAACCACCACTAGGCATAGTGCTACAGTTTATCAGTAATGTTCTCAATGATTCTAGATTTTCTAGGATGCTCCACTCTAGTATTGAATCTTGTAGTGTTATAGACAGACGCCGTAATTTTTGGTTAACCAAGGGAAGATTTGTAATGTCATTTTGCTCCTTTCGAACCACAAGTGCTTCTTCACTAGCCACAAACTGAGCAAAAGAACGGACAACATCATGCATGTCGTAACACCATGTTCTCCAAATTGGATTGTCAGCCTCCAAAAGATTCCTAGCAACCAACTCTCGGTGATAGTCTTGTCCTATTTCTTCTAGATCTAGTTCATCTGATTCTGACCTCCCATCACCTTGAATAAACCCTTCACTGATCCACATGCTAACAACTTCATCCAAGCTAGGTGCTGAACCCTTAGCAAAAAGCAAGTAGTATAGAAAGCATTGCTTCAACTCTGGATTTAAATCATCGTAGCTCAAGTGTACTGAGAAGTTCAGTTCCTCATGCAACCCATTTTCTTTCCATTCAAGATTCTTTTTCAGAACATTCTCCCACTCAAGTTCACTTGGGCGCCTTGTGCTTAGAAGTCCTCCCATCACTTTAATAGCAAGTGGCAAACCATCACATTTTCTAATAATCTTTATCCCAATATCTTTTAGATGATCAAAAGCAATCACACCGCTAACCTGCCAACAATACAAGACAACTTCGTTACAGCAGTACATCTAGTTCTTTCTGCACATATTCATATTTCATATATACATATGTTTAAATTAAACTAGGGTAAACTAACACCTTGTATTACTAATGTTGTGAACTATGATTTCACTAATAAAATATGGGCGAAAATCTAGTACTTCTAAAATAGTAAACTTTAAAAATAAAAACGATAATAATGTGTTGTATCCAATAAAAAATGAACTCTGAAAATTGTTTACCACCACTAAATATAGAGAAAATTAGGATTGATACCACAAACATACAAAAGAACAGAAAATGAATTCAAACTGTCATATGGAAAATGTATACACCTTCAGAGTTAAAATATATTTTGATCCATTATTTATTTTGAAAATTGCATTTCTATACCGCCATAATAAAGTGTGAGTTGAGTTTTTCATATAAACTCATATTACTATCCATCCATCCATCACATTAAAGACTTGTGAATTATGTTTCCTTTGTTTCCAATTGAATATTTAATTAGCATTTCCTATAATAATTATGTTTTTCAACCCTGCATGTTGGTGCCATAAATATTATTGAAGGAACCAATTAATTACTCTAAACAACGTCACTGTCAACCCTAGGGTGGCCATGCCGCAATTACACGCGACATGTCCATTCTTAGTCAGTTTGTTTCTACTCTGCTCATGTTCACTTCAGTCAACCTCCTTCGAGTTCCATGATATCTTCGCGGGATTATCTCTCCTCATTCTTTCAACGCTCCAGTTTGTTATAACTTCAGGCTTATTAGGCCATTGTACAATGCAAGGTGCTTAGATGAGTGCATACAAAAATAAACCAATCTTTTCTTAAGCACCAGTGCTTATTTGTATAGGAGAAGTGCCTAGTTAGGCATCTATCTAGTATAAATAACCACCCGTGCTTAACAAAAACCGGTTTATTATTCTAAGCAGCTTCCCTAAGCATCTTGCATTGTATGTGCCCTTATGATGCTACTTGGGCTAGTGATTTTTGGATCATCGGTCCCTTTCTGCTTGCTTCTTTTTCTTGGTGGATCTTTCATTGCCTGGAAAACGAAGAAACATACTGCAGTCTCCCGTTAGAGTGCATAGGCTTAGATGCTATGGATCTTTTCAAGACTGAGCTGACTTGGGTATGGTGGTTGCTTGACGATTTTGGTGCTTCTGTCACTACATCGGCCCCTCTTGTCAGACAGTATAGGTACCATCAGCACTGGGCGCGACCCTGTGAAGCACGAGCTCACCAAGCATATGTGTGTCGTTGCTTCCTTCAGTCGCGCCGTGTGCAGGAATCAGTTAGTTGCTGACCCACACCAGAGGACAACACAACTTTTACCTCTCCAAACCCAGTGTTTCGGACCCGCCATGAGTTTGAGGATGCGTATTAGTGTGTATTTTCCCTGTTCTATAAGGTGTTACATGTATAAGTATTGGCCCTTGGCATCATGGAAATACAAGTTGCATATTTTCATCACATATACAACTCCCAACGTTCCATATTTCATTTCATACTAATCTTAAAATTATAAATGAATTGTCAACACTGTTCTATCAAGAGCATATTTCAATCACGTAGTGTTTGGATGTATGAATTTTAGCTCGGAATTGAATTGGATTAGAAATTCCAAATCCAAGATGGAAAAGAAATGGCCGCCAATTTCAATTCTGTTGTTTGGACACACATGAAATTTGTTGTTGGAATTAAAGGGTAGCACTCAATTCCAATTCATGTTTGGATGTACAACTTATGGAATTGAATGTGTTGTTGAGTTTTCAATACAATATGATTACAAATATTGGTTTCATCTAGATTTCGGTTTACAGGTTTCAGGTTCTAGCAAACATCTTCAGGTTTTCAAAAATTCAAACAGATGAACACATTAGTATGAAACACATGAACACATGCCAAATCCACAAGGAAAGAGGAGGGTCTGGGCCATGATGCAAGGGAAGGGGAGGGCCTGGGCCAAGGCTGGCTAGGGGATGGACAGGGAAAGGACGCCGGCACCAATCCCCTCCCGCCACCGTCCACCGGCGCCAATTTCCCCCTCCTAGATCGGGTCGACTTATGGTTCCTCGGGGGCTAGGGAGGGGACAGTCGAGGCTCATGAGAACCGCTGGGAGGAGAAATTGATGAGGAAGAGGATGGATGGGAAGGGAGAAGAGAGAGGAGGGCGTGAAGGAGCTTACCGACGGCGCCGCCCGCCGCCGGTCGACCTGTCACGTCGAGGTCCTGCGCTGGGTCGGGAGAGCGAAGGGAAGGTCATGTCTTGTTTCTCTCCTCACGAACGGGTACGTGCAGGTCGGGGCAGAGCGCGGGGCAGTTTCCATGGCCTTTCCGAGGGGTGGAGCTCGGAATCCTGAGTGGGCTCTTTGCACGCGTGGTGGGCTAGGCGTGGAATTGCTTTTTGTTTCCACGGAGCGGTTCCGAGCGCAGTCCAAACGGTGGAAATCGCTCCTGATTTCCAGATTCCCCAATTCCACGCTCCAATTCATACATCCAAACACTAAAATGAGATATTAGGAAGTTTCCTTGATAAATTCACCAAAAATTGCTTTATTACGTTGATTTTGGCTTGTCGAACTGGCCGGAATGGAAATATGGTTTGGCAATTTTGGACTCTAGATGAAAAATCATGAAGGAAAAAGCGCGTAATGAAATATAGCCATTTGCTGACATCATGATGATGCAAGAAAATCTGGATCCGCCATCCAGGCTACTCGCTCGATAATCTATGTCATGACCGTTTCGAAAACTGATATATTGTCTTATTATTTTTTATTACTTTAAATCTGATCCATTATAGATAAGGCCCATATCTCGATCAACGGATCAAATAGTTTAGCCTACGTGGGCGATTGTGGTGGCTTTTTTTCTATTGTTTTAATGACTGTATAATAGAGGGATATAGAAGAATTAGCAACACAAGTAGATATAAGCCATGCATTTGCACAGGATGACCATGTTACTTACTAAAATACTGTGTTTCTTTGTGGATATACTCACTAGAATTACCCAATCCTACAGAAGAGAACAAACAATTGAAATTTAACCTTCGATGTTTAATATTTTACCACCAATGCTATTTGTGAAGTGTTAAATATTTGTGGTGGAATTGATCTCTCGTTGCTCACACAAAAAATTTAATTGGACCGATTGTTTTGGAGAAAACTCTTAGGAAAATTTATTTCGGATTTGTAAAGGGTTTACCAGCAAGCGGCATCAACAAAACACCTTGGGGTTGATGGCTAGGGATTAGTTCTTTGAACTGTGTGGCCTCAGATTAGCTATTGCAGTGCAAACGTTGCTTCTACTTTTTTTAAGAAGGCAGGAGGCTTGCCATCTCATTAATGTAGAAGAAGGGAATTGACCAGTTTATATAAGGAAAACAGGCAAAAAATCGGTACAACAGGACGCCACACGTTGGCCCCGAGGCCAGGCACCACACGAGCCAATGACCAAAGCCAACACCTAAGCACCTCAACAGTCAACAGAATGGAGGCGATAAACCGGAGTCACCACTCCGATATCCACGTCGGCACCAGGGCCACACACCGCCTAGCCTATGATGAAAAAACAAAACAAGGCCAACCACACGAACAACCCAGACACTGATATGGGTTGTGAAGGGGCTCCTCAACAATGCCTACAAGGAGGGGAGTGACATCCGAGCGCGCCGCCATCACCATCATCGACCAAGGTTGGTGTAGGAGTTTTCACCAGAAGCTCACCAAACCCAAAGAGTCACGTTAGCCTGTCGAAATTGCCGGAACTAGGCAGCCAGGCCCAAGCCCAACATCCCGCACGCTGCCACACATAGGCTCCCCGTCAATGAGGACCATGCTGTTCAGATCATCACCACTGTCCGCATGATTGTCACCGAAGCATGCAATCGAACCAGTCAGCTGCCACCGTGTTCGAGATGTCCTAGAATCCCCATCCCCGAGCCACAGCACCTCCCCGCACCAGATCCAGCGAAGGACACGCTGGCTGAGCCCAAACCACACCACCAGCACCGATGCCAAACATGGCCCGCAAAGGCCCAGATCAGGCCCTCACGGAAGCCTGCGACCACCACCGTGCGCCCACGACAGGCCCAGCTCTGCGAACAGACACTGCACGGCAAAGACCACTTCCGCTACCGCAAGCTAGGACGCCTCCTAAGCCGAGCGCCGCCCCACACCACCGGCAGCAGCAGTCGCCGCCCCGTAATACCACCACGCAACCACATGAAGCGCCCACTGCCAACTTCCCGGGAGCCCGCGTGAGCTTTGCCAGCTAACCCTTTCGGCTGCAGCAACACGAGGGGAGGGAGGAAGAGGCCTTGCGGCGGCGGCGCGAGGGTTTCCCCCGTTTAGCTAGATAGGGTGACGTGGGGATCCGCTCGAAACGGTCACTTTTAGGCTCTTTGCTCTTGCTTCTACTTCTTACTCCAGTGTAATGCTCGTGACGAATTAACAGTCCTTGCATAATATATAGGGGCCAAGTTCTATTTATGCCATTTGTCATAACACTTCGTGCCAAAATTTAAGACTCCTCTTAGCACATGTTTCTAACAATTCTATTGAAGATTTGGAGTTAGAATCTATTACAAAATTAGCCGTCCTATTGCGAACATGCATGACCTTGGGGTAAATTGGACAAAATAAGATGTTAATGTCCAAATGGGTTGAATAAGTGTGACTAATCTAAATATGTTATTATAATAAAGCCTATTATTTTAACCAAGTGATGCCAACTTCATCTGATAATATAAATTAGAGACTAAAGCCTATAGGGCTATGGCTACAGTCCTAACGCAAACATGCAATTAGGTACCTTTTTATTACAGATCAGATGTTAATGTCACAGCGAGCTAACCTTGGTCTAACCAGATCATATGGCGCTTAGTCTTTTTTTTTCTCCGATTAACATAGAAATTTTTAAAGAAAACTAGATAGATCGATAACATCAAATTGATAAATAAAATTTATCGTGGACCATATTTTCCCAATAAACATTTAGTCTTAACTGAAGTAGCATACTTAACAGAAACCAATTGTTAAAATATTGCCACATATAAACCGTGTCGATGCTATACAGAACAAGTATTTTCGAACTGACGGGTATTTTGCATTTTGAGAGTAAAGATTAGTGCAAAATCAGAAAACCACTACGCAAACCTATACTTTCTTGTGCACCTGTGTGTTTGGCGCGCGCACACGCACGCTGCAAATTAGTACTAGTATTACCAAATTGTTAATAGGCAGTGGAGAGCAAATTAACTAGTTTGACACTTTGACATCATTTCTAAATTTGCACCGAGTTACTGACCTCTGGCAGCAGAGGCAGCTGTTTCTTGAGGAAGGACCAAGCATCTTCATCTTCTAGTTTTCGGACACGGAGTAGGTCGCCGTTGGAGGCTCCCATCCTCCGAACAGCATCTTCCATTCTAGAGGTGACAAGGACTCGGCACCCGGGTTGTATACAACTGGCGTTAGTAACGGGTACTTGGAGGATGTCCTTCCATGCTGTGTCACTCCATACATCATCCAAGACCAGCAGAAACTTGTTCGCCAACAAGGCCTCGGTGAGGGTCCGCTCGAGGATGGACTCGTCCTTCTCCTCATTGTGCTTCCCCCCAGCGTGGGTGATGGCGGACCTTAGCAGCTCCACCTTGTCGAAGTGCTGAGTAACGCTCAGCCATATCTTGGTTTTGAACCCCTCCTCGATGGCCTCGCTTGCGAAGATCTTCTTGGCGAGGAAGCTCTTGCCCATGCCACCCTGGCCAACAATGGCCACTACTTTAAAGTCTCTGCCATCGTGAGTGATCAGCTTCTGCACAAGCTGCTCTGCATCCTCCTCGATGTTCTCCCCCACGGCTTCTGACTTATTGAACCCCGACGTCGTCTTGTTCCTGACACGTGCCGGACTTGTCAGCTTCCTCTGTTCCTGATAGGAGCCGAGGTTGATGAAATTGAGCTTGGTGGCATCCTTGCGGATGGTGTCCAGCTCCTCGTTGAGCTTCTTGATGCGGCTGCCCGTCTCGTGGGCAAACACAGGGTTCCGAATGCAGAACAGCAATGGCTGGAAGCAGCCCTGCAGATTCTTCTTCATGCACCCTCCAATAGAACTTGAACGCTTGTTGGGGGCACCGCCGCCTGTGAGGCGCTCCATGGCGTCGAGCTGGCAGAGTTCAAGGATGTCGGCGGCCTCGTACATGACGTCCTTGAGCTTCCCCACCCACGCCTTCACGCTCTTGTCGGTGATGCGTTTCCTGTCGGCGTCAGTGAGGTAGTCCTGGAGGTACACCAAGTTGCCGTTCAGCTTCTGGATATCCCTTTCGACACACAGCAGCATGCTCAGTTCCTCTTCTGCTATGTCCGTGATCATCTTCTTGACATAGGGCGCCAAAGCATCCAGAGCAACAGCCATAGCTCGTGCTTCCTGGTTAATCATACGAATTAACATACGAGATTCATGGATTCATATTGAGACTACTTGAAAATGAATGGCGTCTACTTAAGCTGCACATAAGCAGCAGGTAGCTGAATCATAAAAAGAGGAACAAAATAAACAACTAATTGTCACCTCAGTTTGCTTCAAGGGAGGGGAGTTTGGCTCTTTCGAAGAGCGGTATTCTTCTTGAAACCAACCTTTTTTGCTCGGAAATATGGGCAGGACCGCTGTATGTCTTGCTGCCCTCAATCAAGAAAGGAATGAGACACCTTGTACATAGCAGATAGATATGACAGATACCTACTGCAGGGACAAGCAAAGAATGTCGTTAGTGCATGATGATTGATGACATACAAGCAAAGAATCTCCATTCCTTTTGCTGTATTAGTTAGCGTGTGCACTGGTCCATCAGCAGGCTGAGATAGATGTCCCATTTCCCATTTCTCTACCACGGGACTCTTATCCATCACAGCAAACGATGCAAAAAAGAGCATCACCCCAGCTAAGGCTAAAGTTTTGTCCTTGTCCTCTTGAGATTGTAAACCTGCCCAGTATTTGACAAAGGGAAACATGCATAAGTTAGCTCTGCAGGAGATATAGTACTCAATTTGTTACCAAAGCAACCTCTAAATATCGCACCCCGTTACTTGGAGCTGTTTGAGAAAGAGAGCAATACAGTACTCCCTCCGTCCAGAAATAACTGACATGGGTTTGTCTAGATTCGAATGTATCTAGACGCATTTTAGTGTATTACATTCGAATCTAGACAAAAGCAAGTCAGTTATTTCTGGACGGAGGGAGTAAGAGATTGTACCGCAATTAAGAGTCTCCGAAATATTCCCCACTAATAGTCCCAATTGCATGTCTTTTGCCACTTGCATATGTAGCGAGAACAGAAGTGGGATTTGCATCTCTACACGCAAAACAGAGAGCTCCATGAGCCTCTCTCCTCGCTGGAAACCCAGAACCGAGCCAGATACAGGGCCGTCAAGGCGGCAACAAGGGCGAGCCTTAACCGAGCCATGGGAGGAGGGCCTTTGCCGTTGCCCATCGACCATATCAGGCACATGGAAGCGACACTATACTAAGACAATTTCACAGAATTATTGCACAATCTAACATTGTCAGTTCAGGGTTCAGATTTTTAATCTATCGGGGGAGATCACAAAATTAGTTCCCATAAAGCCTGTGCTACTAAACAATACATAGTAATTTGTCATATCTGGCACATGAGCTGCAGCATTACCTTCAGTCGATTTCTAAGAATCTTTTACAATTATAGTCTCGCACAAATATCCAAACCAAGTTCTAGCTCATCAACTTGTTATCAAATGATACAATTTGGAATTATATAACTTATAACACAGAGATGATTGATTACCTGCTGAGGTACGGCACTCGTCCAGCAAAACACTTTGTCAGTTGGACCAGCAGAGGGCACATCGGCGCATCCAGCGGGCTCCATTGCAGAACTCAAGCTTCCCTGCGCAGGACGGCCAGACGTCCGGTTTCAGCAGCAGTTTAATCGATATGCAGGCCAGAGCTGGGTTCAGCGTCGCCAAGCACAGCATGCAGTGCCTAGGTACCTCACTCCGGCCAGAGCTGACAGCGAATATTCAGGAGGAGCTCTGCGCCCGGCTTGAGCCCCACGTCGTGCTCCTGTCCAGGTCGGCCTCGAGCAGGTCGGGAGGCCGGGAGATCGGGTGGCCAGGAGGTAGGGAGGCGGCGGTGGTCCCTACACACACAAAAAAGGAGGCGGCGGTGGCACTGTGGGGCGCAAGTGGAGGAGCTACCGGCGCTGGCGGCCGAACAGAAATGCGCTGGCGGCGGCGGAACTGGCTCGCCCGGGACTTTATCCCTGCTCCGATCCATGGCAGCTTCCCGAATCACCTCCCACAGGAGCGCCTCGTCAGCGGCGGAGCACCACGGGACGGGGACTCGGCGCGGAAGACCAGGATCTTGGGCGTGGGGAGGTTTGGGGCCGCCGAGGTTCCGTTCCGCTGGCCGGGAAGGTGGACATGGCCGGCGGCTGGAGAACAGGAAATTGCACACACCAGTTGTTGGGCATTTGTTGCAGCAAATCGCAACTCTAGTTTTTTCTAAGAACACCACTAATCGGTTGAATAAAGCACAAATATTGTAAGAACACCGCTAATCGGTTAAATAAAGCACAAATATTGTAATTAGCTGCTTTGACAGATACTACCTGGGTTCCATAATATAAGCCACTAATCAGTTTCATAATATAAGGTTTTTAGATAGCTGTTTTAGTTTGCTAAAAAGTTTATATTATAGAACGGATGTTGAAAATATAAGCAATAATCCATACGATTTAATCCAAATAATAAACTGATAAAGCATGATTATACAAACAGTATTAAAACTAATCATGCAGATCAACAAAGTAGATGAAGAGATTACATCTAAATAAGATAAACCTATCATATCTACACCAATCGCTAGAATTAACTCTAGTAGAATCTGAAAGCGAGTTCAGGATCACATACGGTATAGCGGCGACAGCAGCAGCCGCGGCGGTGGCACCAGCGGTAGCCGCGACGGTGACAGCAACGTCGTCGGTCATGTCATCGATATAGAGGCTGCTGATGTCCGGGAAGAAGTCCTTGTCGAGGAAGGAGTCGTCTATGATGGCGTCAGTAGTCGCGCGGAAGCGCTCCCCAAAAACCAGATCACCCCTCACCCGTATAGGTTCACAAGAAGGCGAGGTTCCGGAGGCCTACTGTCCCGATCTACGGTGCATGCCGCAAGCCGGGATGGGGAAGACGAAGGCGGTGGCGCAATAGACTGGAAGGAGACGTGTATAGGTGATACGTCCAAAATGTATCTACTTTTTTGAACATTTTTGCTATTGTTTCTCCTCTAAACTTGTGTGATTTGGATACAACTAACACGGACTGACGCTGTTTTCAACAGAATTACCTTGGTGTCTAGTTTTTATGCAGAAAATCAACTATCAGGAAAAATCCTGAAAAATATGCCAAAAATCATATTTCACCAGAAGATTTACGGAGCCAGAAGACCAAACGGAGGAGGGCCACGAGGGGCCCACATCACCTGGCCGCGCAGGCCAGGACAGGCCACGCCTGGGGGTGGTGTGGCCGCCTCGGTCACCCCCTCGTCCTCCCTCTTCACCTATAAGATGCCTCCTGACCTAAAAACCCACGGGGGTTAGATGTTTTTCTAGAAAGAGTTCCGCTATGCCGCCACCACCAGATTCCGCGAATCAGAACCAGAAACTCCGTTCTGGCATCCTGCCGGGAGGGGGAATTGGAGGAGATCATCGCCATCATCATCACCGTCGCTTCTCCATCAACCATCCATGATTCCCCCATCCATGAGTGAGTAATCCTCCGTTGTAGGCTATGTGGATGGTAGAGATTGGATGAGATCGTTCATGTAATGGCATCAGATTGTTAGGACATGGTGCCTAGTATCTATTATTAGTTCTTTTTGACTTTGTGGAAACTTGCTATGCTTAATGCTTGTCACTAGGGCCCGAGTACCATGATTTTAGATCTAAACATGTTGATTCATGATGATAGTATTATTTATGATCTTACCTGCAAGTTGTATACACATATTATTGTCCGGAACCAAAGGCCTCGAAGTGACAATAATCGGGATAACCGGAGGGGTGGCTTTAATGTGAGGATCACATGTGTTCACGGAGTGTTAATACTTTGCTCTGGTGATCTATTAAAAGGAGAACCTTAATTGCCAGTAGTTCCTTTGAGGGCCCGCTGCAAACGGGCTGGCAGGATAAAAGATGTTGTGCAAGTTCTCATTGCGAGCACGTATGACTATATATGGAACACATGCCTATGATTATTTAGTACTTGGATGCTTTATCTTATTTATCTGCAATTGCCCTATGTTTTGATTGCTATATGAATTGTATTGTCCATGCAACGCCCGTCCATCCATCCCTATGCCTAACACGCTTTAATTCTACTGTTTACTGCAATTGTTACTACTGTCTTTACTTTTACTACTGCTATTACTTTGCTATTGCTAGTACAAAATTGTTGCTACTGATAAACTGATGTGAGCAAGATTGTTTCCAGGTGCAGTTGAATTGATAACTCAGTTGTTAAGGCTTATAAATATTCTTTGGCTCCCCTTGTGTCGAATCAATAAATTGGGTTTCACTTCCCTCGAAAATACTGCGATACACCCCCTATACTTGTGGGTCATCAAGACTATTTTCTGGCGCTGTTGCCGGGGAGCATAGCTCTATTTATCAAGTTCACTTGGAATCACTATTGTTCGCTGCCATCCATTCATCATGGGTAAGTCTCGTGATGGAAAAGTTCATATATTACCATCCACTACAAGGAGAGGTACGGTTCTGAACACCTCTGTTGCTCTTGATTCACCATCTGTTATGATTAAGCTCCTTACACCACCACATACACATGCTACACATACTGCAACTACTGCTGAATCTGAAACTTCTGATACTTATGATGTTGCTTCTACTGTGCTTGGTAAGAGTGGTTCATTAGGTCCTTTCCTAGATGCTACGATTGCTAGAACTATAGCTAGAAATAAGGAAACTCCTAATGAAGACACTACTACACCTGTCAGTTCACCTGAGTCTACAGAAAGCTATGATATTGAAGACGGATATATAGAAATGAATTATGAATTTATTAAAGAATTTCAAAATACTCATGGTAAAAGTGATATTAAGAGTCTCCTTGAGAAGCGTACTATACAACCCAAATTATCTCCTAATGATAAATTTGCTACATCTCCCATAAACATTAAAGATAAGGATTATGATTTCTCTCTTGATTTATCTTACATAACTATTGTTGAGAAAGAACCTTTTTGTGGGACTAAGAATGAAAGTGTTGTAGCACATATGACTGAGTTTTCTACCATGAGTGGCCTGTTTTCTGATGATATTAAGATGTGCACCTACTTTGTTGCTAAAATTTTCCCTTTTTCACTAAAAGGAGAAGCTAAGACTTGGTTTAATAATTTACCTCCTGGATCTATTGATAGCCCTGATTGCTTGATTAGTACATTCCTTCAGAAATATTTCCCTCCTAGTGCTAGACATGCCATTTTGCAGGAACTTTTTGATTTTAAACAGGGAGAAAAGAAGATATTGCCTGAATCATGGGCAAGGTTTTGTGCTTTGATTCATGCACAGGCTGGATGTCCATTACCTAAGAATGAGCTTCTTGATATATATTATAATGGACTAACTGAAGAATCTAGGACATACTTAGATAGTTGTGCTGATTGTGTTTTCAGGAATAGAACCCTTAAAGAAGCTGAGGAATTAATGGCTAAAATAAGCAAGAATTATGATGACTGGACTTCACCTGAGCCAACTACACCTGAGTCAACTACACTTGAGTTAACTGTGCATGAGCCGACATCAACACCAAAGAAGAGAGGAGTGCTTGAACTCAATGATAAAGTGACGCGGGAAGCTAAGAAATGTCTTAAGAAGAAGGGTATTAAAGCTGAAGACGTGAAGAATTTAACTCCTATAGAAGAATTATGTAAGCTAATCTCCCACTCATCCACTATTGAGGTACACTCTCTCCAACATTTTGATAAAGGTGATATTCCTTATTCTAAACCTCCTGATCAATGCTTGGAAGAATTTGATGTTTTTATTGTTAAGCAAGATAATTTTAATAAAGGAGTACAGAATCATTTGATGGAAAACTCTAGAGCTATTATTGAGTTGAAAGATATTGTGGAAAGAACCTCTAATGATGTTAAAATGCTTGTTAAACATTTCCAAATGGTTCAAACTCAAATTGATTAGCTTATTAAGGTACAAAAAGATTTGTTAGTTAATGCTTCTAAGGAAAAACAAGCTTATGAAATTAGAACTAGAAGTGGTGCTGCCACCCAGGATCCTCTATATCCTGAGGGGCATCCTAAAAGAATTGAGCAAGATTCTGAACAAATTGAAAATAGTGGTACTTCCCCTAAGAAAAGGAAAAATAAACATAAAACTATTGTAGAATCTTCTGAACCTGCTAAAGATCCTAATAGTATATCTGTCTCTGATGCTGAAACTGAAAGTAGTAATGAGGAAAATGATGCTCTTGATAAAGAAAAAGTTGAAGAAGAACCGGAAAGACACACTAGGAATACCAAATACACTAAGGAAGATTTTGTTGCTAAGAAACATGGTAGTGAAAGAGAGCCTTGGGTCCAAAAACCTATGCCTTTCCCTGATAAGAAACACAAGTCAAAGGAAGATGAACACTATAATAATTTTTGTGAGTGGATGAAACCTTTATTTTTGCAAATCCCTTTGTCTGATGCTATTAAATTACCACCTTATTCAAAGTATATGAAGGATATTGTCTCTAATAAAAGGAAGATCCCCAATGAGGAAATTTCTACTTTGCTTGCTAATTATTCCTTTAATGGTAAAGTTCCAAAGAAACTTGGAGACCCAGGGATTCCAACTATTCCATGTTCAATTAAAAATAGCTATGTTAGAACTGCTTTGTGTGATTTGGGAGCAGGAGTTAGTGTTATGCCTTTCTCTCTATATAAGAGACTTCAATTGGAGAAATTGATACCAATTGATATATCTTTGCAAATGGCTGATAAATCTACTACTATTCCTGTTGGTATATTTGAGGATGTTCCTATTCAAGTGGCTCATAATTGCTTGATATTAACTGACTTTGTTGTGCTTGAAATGCCTGAAGACGATAATATGTCTATTATTCTTGGGAGACATTTTCTTAATACTGCAGGAGCTGTTATTAATTGCAATCAAGGAAAGGTGACTTTTAATGTTAATGACATGGAGCATACTATCTATTTCCCCAAGAAGATTGATAGGACTTATGGCTTAAATTCAATTGAACATGTTGAGGGCATCCAAGTTGGAGAGATATATTGTCCCATACCACGAGAAAAATATGAAACTATTATGATTGGGACCATTTTGTATCAAGGTTGAGGTAACATAATCATTTAGTGGAATACAAAGTTTTGTTTCATATAAAATTGTTTTGGTAACAAGACCTGATCAACCTTGTTAACAAAGGGATTTTAATGAACAAAACAATGTTTTCACCATTATTATCTTCGCTTACTTTTATTTTATCCATTTCAATTTTTGCTTTCACTTAGTTTACTTTTCTTTTGCTAGTTGCTTGCATATTAGAGTGTCTTAGAACTTCTGAAGTTTTAGTTTTGTTTTGTTAGTGCATCATTATAAAAACATCTTTCTGCCAGAAATTATTCATCAATACCTGAAAATTGCTAAAAATTAAAGTGTTTCGAAAAATTCCAGAAAATTCATATTAAATTTTTACATAAAAAAGGGGCAGAGGAGTACCTGGAGTGACCCAGGGGGGCCCACCAAGTAGGCACACCACCTGGTGGCGCGACCACACTAGGGGCGCGCCTGGCCATGGTGTGGACCACCCCTGGCCCTCCACTCTCTCTCACTTGCCACTTCATTCTCTCTCCCGAGAAAACACTAGTTCATTGCTCAAACTCGCATTCTTGCTGTTCTTGCTCGCGATTTTTCTATCTCCTTGCTCAGCCCATCTTTGCTGCTGAAATTTGGAGCATTTGTTCTCCGGTATGTGACTCCTCCGCTTGTCCAAGTAGATTTGCGTTTAGTGGATTATATCTTGAGTATTTTACTACTGTAGGTGACAAGTTATGTGAGCTCGTGAACTTGTTCAATGCTTAGAGAAATTGTTTTGATGCATGTTTAGGCCTCTTACAAGTCCCTATGAGTAGTTTCCTTCATTATGTATTCGCTTTGCAATCACTTGTATAATAGATGTTTAAATTTCAGAATATCAAAGATGAACAACCACACTTTTGGAGAAATATTTGAGAGGGACACACCCAGGAGGGCAAGGCCTTCGAGATCGGCTTCTCAATTTAGGCCATCATATAATGAAGATCTTATTACACCATGCTTTGGCAATGAAGGAGATGAGGGAGATGCTCACCCATCTACCTTCTCTTGTTTTACCTTTTTGCAAGCTGCAGGGATCCTCGATGATTTCTTACTATTGGTTCAGAGGGTTGGTCTAACCACTTACATGGAAGATGAGAGTGAGCAATATGCCGTGCTCACCAAAACTTTCTTTGAAAGTTTCGTTTTCACCAACACCCCTTATCGGTCAACTGTTTCGTTCAAAATTTATAATATGCCTATTACCATGCCATTGGAAAGATTTTGCGGCATTATAGTCATAGGCATGACTAGAACAGTGAAGAAGATCCAAGGTCGACCCGCTGATTTGCTAGAGCTCTACTGAAGTGTGACAAATGACGATGACCGCATAGCTCAGCGTGGGAAGATAAGGAACATTCAACTCACAGCTATTACATATTTTGCTTATTATCTGGCCACTAGCATTCTTGGTAGGGAGAACACTAGTAATATCTCTAATTATCATTTAGCCTTTCTTGCTGCTACACTTAATAATGATACCAAGTATAATCTGGGTTCTCTCATTGCTCGCCGCCTAGCCGCTAGAGGACCTATTTATGGGGGCATTATTGCCTCATGCATGGTTGCTGCTTTAGAACTTTCTGTTGATCCTAATGATACTGTATTGACACCACAAAGGCTTGATCTTGCCGCTATGAAAACGCATCACTTTGTCACTACTGACTCTAGCACGGAGAGTTTAGTTTACAGAATGTTATTTACTGACGGAGACGAGAGGGAGATTCCTTTTTCCACGGTCCACTTTGTTCAGTATTTGCAGGATGCCATGGTCGTGTTCCAAGGAGGAAGTGGACGAACAGCTCCGCTTGCTTGGTTTCCACGGACAACACCCTTTTTGTTCTTGCCTTTAAAAATCAAAAACACCAAAAATATTTTCTGTTCTTCTTTGGTTTTGTGAAGTTCATTGCAGGTTTCAACAGTCCTCAGTGGAGTTTGGTTTCATGTTATTATTCAAGCCACACAAGTGAAGGGCAATAATGAAGATTAATGACAACTTGAGGTGTGGTAAGAGGTTGGTAATGAACTCTATTTGTTTTCATTTTTGTACATATACTCATCATTGCGGGCATGCTTAGTCTGTTCATGTAGGGTGTGTGTTATTTATGGATGCTTAGTAGTTCTTGCTTTCTTATGATTAGCTCTAGCTTGCTAATAGTTTGTAGCATGTCATATGAATGTTTGCTTGCATTGTTCTATTCATAACTTGGTATGACACTGTGGTATCCTCCTCTGAATGTTTCATTTGAATCGAGTTGGCACATGCTCATGCATGCATATGACTGAAACAATCAGTTAAGCCTCGATGAATTATTTTGCCTCAGGGTTCTTGAATCACTCTCATGCCATAATTAGTCCTATTTTGTTGCAAGCATGACTATGACAGTTATTGCTCTCTCGTTTGTCGCTCCCTTACTATTTCTAGCCTTCACGTGCACTAAGTAGGAGCTCTACTCGTGTTTCCAACTCCTCAAAACCAGTATTGCCCAAAGTGTGCACCATACCTGTCTATTAACATCATTTGCTATTCCGTGCATATTTAGTATGCCTTGTTTTCTTCCAAATAAAATGTTTGCTTGTTATGAGAAAGTTAGTTAGTAAAGCTCTCACTAACTTGATGGCACACTTTATTTCTTGCACTTAATAAACCTGTGTTGGGTTCCGTAGCAGAAAACAAAAAATTTCTATCTACTCGAACACTAATACCAGGATCTATACTATGTAGACATAAGTAACGGAGAAGGAATACAGTATTCATACCTTTGTAGACAGAGGCACGCCTTACGCAGGAAGGCGTATATTGATGAAGACAAGCAACACCCCAAGTGTGGTGCCTCCGAAGTTCGTCACACGTCCGGTGTAGGAGACGTCAACCGGACTTCGATCCAGCCGAGCAGCGGAAGAAGTAGATGCCGGATCGCAGATCACACGATGGTAGTGTGAAGGTGGAGAACTCAACCACGAGATCCTCCCCAATATTACGGAGAAGTCCTCAGTGGATGAGAGAGAGAGAGAATGAGAGGAATGGGTGATTCTAAAGGGGGAGGAGGGGACCCCTTTATATAGTGGGAGGGGGAACGCACCACCCAGGGGCCAGGCGGTGTGGGACTAATCCCCACACCTGCCAGCCACCTAGGGGCAGCCGCCGGCCCTAGGTGGGCCCCATTGGGGCGGCCCACTGATGTCTACGCACTTCTATTCTTGTAGACAGTTGTTGGGCCTCCAAGTGCAGAGGTTTGTAGAACAGCAGCAAGTTTTCCCTTAAGTGGATCACCCAAGGTTTATCGAACTCAGGGAGGAAGTGGTCAAATGTATCCCCTCTCAAGCAA
Source organism: Avena eriantha (assembly GCA_910589775.1). NCBI lineage: Eukaryota > Viridiplantae > Streptophyta > Magnoliopsida > Poales > Poaceae > Avena > Avena eriantha. Next base: position 72,300,736 of record OU342741.1, read on the forward strand.
CCCTGCAATTAAGATACAAGAAGTCTCTTGTGTCCCCAACACACCCAATACACTTGTCAGGTGTGTAGGTGCACTAGTTTGGCGAAGAGATAGTGAAATACAAGTGGTATAGATATAATATAACGGTGCTAGAAAATACTTTGATGGTGTGGAAGAGACTAAAGGCAAACTGAAATAAAGATGGAAGCAAGCAAACATGTAACAGATCTAATTGCAAACGGTGTTTCAATGTTTAGAAATAAGGCCTAGGGATCATACTTTCACTAGTGAACACTCTCATATAAATATATTCTTCTTATGATACTACTCTTAACTACTCTCCGTTTGGACACTCTAATCCATGGTAGGGCTATAACAACACACCTCGAAGTTCGCTTTCCACATCTAGATAACCCCACACTATCACCTTGAGCTCTAGATGGTTCCAACAAACACCACAATTTCATAGAAATATCCAACTCCAAATATAACTCATAACAAGTATTTGTAATCTCTAGCCTAAGTGCCACCATGGTGTGCACACTATCAACTTCACACACATGGGGAGAGTAGAGATCTATTAAAGCACTTGAGTAGCAAGGTAGATCTATAGATTACAAGCTCATGATCTCAATAAGATCATGCATAGAGAGAGAGATGAACACATAGCTACCGGTAGAACCCTTAGCCTCGAGAGAGAACTACTCCCTCCTCATCATGGGAATCAGCAATGGTGATGGAGATGGTGGTGGAGATCGATGGAGATGGCTCCGAGGGCACTTCCCCATCCCGGCAGGGTGCCGGAACGGAGACTTTCTATCCCCCGAATCTCCCCTTCGGTGGCGGCGGCGCTGCGGAACTTTTCGTGGATTTCTGATTGACGATCTAGGGTTTTTGCCTCGGGGGAGATATATAGGCGAAAGAGGCAAGGTCGGTGGCTGTCGTCGGATTGAGGACAAGTACGCCATGAGGGGGTCCTCGAGGCGTGCAGAAGAGAGGGGTGTGAGACGTACGGTATTCCGGGACGGTGAGCACACAAGTTTACCCAGGTTCGAATCCGCCGGCTTTGGATGAATCCTACTCCTGCTAGCAATCCAGTAATACGGCAGAGCCAGAATATGGGTTACAAGGGTATCGCCTGTGCGAGTTGAGGGTCTAAAGTATTAGGTAGTGGCCTAAAGGCTCTCCCTAGGATGGCTTATATAGATATCCGGCCTAGGGTTTACAAGAGAGATCAATCCGGCTACGACTAAGAGTTGGTTACAGAGTACATCTTGAACTACAAGTAACATTATGGGCCTAAGTCGGTAAGTCTTCTGGGCCTTCCCGTAGCCGGATTGGACTCCGTCTTCTCTCCCTGACTGGGCCGCCCGTGAAGCAAAGTTCTAACCCGAAGTGGGCCACCCTGGTCAGTGAGGAACTGTGAGGATACCCGGAAAGTATATCCCCAACCGTAGCCCCCGGAGGCCTCTAAGATCCAAAGTCGAATATTATCATCGTCTAGCTTGATCTTCGGCTTGCAGAATCTTGAAGGGTTCCTGAAACTTCACAACAAAAAATACGATCCGGGTCTTTAAAAAACAAGTCGGACCTATCAACAGGTTACTCGAATTTTCCAGCTTGATTTCAAACTTAAGCCGGAACTTGGTCTCTAACGCCACCTGACACAAGCATGGTCAAGTCACGTCTTCTGACAGGCGTGCCGTCAGCACGACAGTTGGTGGGCCCGCGGTTCGCGGAACCGAGGCGCCGTTTCAATGCATGCGTGGAGATCGAGGAGACGCAATCATCGCGTGGGTCATTCCCAGTTCTTTGCATGATGCGTGGCGGTTACACTGTAGCATTTGCACGAATCTTGGCGCAGTTAGGTGGATATATGGGGTTTGGATTTGTCCTTCTCCCTTCCACCAGTCCTTTGCCGTTTCCTTTCCTCCCAATCCTCCTGCGCGCACAGAGCTCCCTCGTCCTTTCCCCACAGAACTCCCAGCGCCGCCCCTTTCAGGTCATCCTCTCACCAGAGAAATGGCTTCATCATCTTCTTCCTCCGGTTTGGCGGCAGCAGCGGCGACAGCGACGGCGGAAGCAGTAGCGGAGAAGGAGAGCTTTCAGGGAATCTGGATCCCCTACGCCCTCACCGAGGAGGGCCTCAAGAACATGGAGAAGGAGCGGTTTCTCGTCGCCGGCGACTAGCGGAGCGGCTCCGGCGAAACCGTCCCCAACCCGCGCGACGGCGAGCGGGTCCACTTCGGCACCCACCTCGACCGAGGTCTGTCTTTTCCTCCCTCGGAGTTCTTCTCTGAGGTGATAGATCATTACGGAGTTCAACTCCACAATCTTCCTCCCAACTCTATCTTAGAGATGAGCGCGTATGCATCGCTTTGCGAGGGCTTTCTCGGCATTAGGCCGAGTTTGCTTCTCTTCCGGTACTACTTTCATGTCCGGAGAAATTCCATCACTGCTAGTGTTCCTTACATCACCGGCACTATTAGCTTTTCACTTAGACGTGACTGGGAATATCCCAAAATTTCTGCCAGTGACTCGGTCAAACAATGACCAGCCACTTTTTTCTATCATAGGGATATTCCGGCTCCCGGCAAAGCTACTGCTTTGCCGGGTTTTGTCGACGGAGCCGCCACGGCCTAGCCTTCCTGGGACGAGGCTGCTCCGGCTCTCACCGACGATCTGATCCTCGCGAAGAGGCGGATCGAATATCTGATCGAACACAAGGATCTGAAGGGATCCCCAGTGCTGGGTCTCACGTCAGATCCAGCCACTTCAGTATCACGGGGATAGACTGATGCACTCCATCACATCATCCAAAAAAGACTCCCTCCGCATCAACCCCAAAGCCTACACCACTCAAGGCTACATCAGCCAGATCAAGTGGCTGATCAAGGAGCGGACCGAGAGAAGAATTCCGGAGATTTCTCTGGATATGCACATGGCAGAAAACCCCATGGTGCCGGTAAGCTTCCATCATTACACCTTTTATGTGTTTCAATCTTCAAGTTATACTGTAATGCTGATATGCTTTCTTATTTTCAGCTTGTTGATTTCCCCGAGTCGGAACTTGCTCCGCTCGAAGGATATCCTCCTGAGTTTTCTCAGGAGACAGAAGTGGTCCCATTGCCGGACCTTGCGCTCAAGAAGCGCAAAGCTTCGACAGTGGCTGTTGGTACAAAGGAGGTGTCTGTTGTGAAGAGGTAATTTTCATTCACAATTTCCGCCTTTGTACCTTTCTCGAATTTCTTTCTGAGATGTAATGTTTCCGACTTTACTACATTCTCAGAGCAAAGCCTCTCATCAAGGGTAAGGGGAAAGGGATTCCTTCGAAGCCCCTGCGACAGACTAAGCTCACTATAGCTTCCCCTGCCGTGGCTCCTCTGACTCCTGCCCCTCAACCTTCTACAACTCCAACGATCATTCCTCCTTTGGTGGTTGAAGAAGATCCGGCTCCTCCAACAGAGCCTGCGATCCTTGGGTCGCAAACTGACGTCACCATGGGTGCGTCAGATCAAGATAAGGGTGAACCCTCTTCGGGTAATGATCCCTCGGCTGAAACCTTCGCCGAAAACCTCCTCAGCAATCCGGGGCTTGCCAAGTTCAGCCTGTCCTGGAAATCTGCAGAGGAAATCCAGCGGCTAGCCAGGCAAGTCCTGGACAAAAGCCATTTATCCCCCGAGGAAGAAGCGCAAGAAGCAGAAGATGTCAAGTTCTCTGACCTTCTCGCTCAAGTCCGCCTTCGCGACGAGAGGATTAGGACTGGCAAGCTTCGAACAGCCCCAGTAATCCCTCTTACTCTTGCCGAGAAGGTGGCAGCTGAAGTGAACGCGGGTTTAGATAAACTCACCCACGAGCAATATGTAAGTCGGAATTCCAACTCTTGCTTTTACATTATGTTATATCATATCCTCTAGCCCCCAAGCATGAAGTAGGATATATAATCCAGGTTTATGCTTTCATTAGGATGCCAATGAACGAACTAGTGTAGCCCCCAAGGCTCGTGCTGATATTTAGCAAAAAATATTAGCCCGAGTCTTAAGTAGCTTTCTGACTTTGGGTATTCTGACTTACAGAAAGTATGTTCCTATAACCAGGAATTACTGACCAATGTCTACAATAAGCGGAGAGAGATCAAGGCTCTCCGGCTTAAAAATGCCAAACTTAAAGTAGCCAAGGATGAAGCCGAAGGTAAACATTCCAAGATTCAAACCTTGTCTTTTGCTTTTTCAATGTCGAATTTTTTCTGAACTATTGTTCTTTTTTGACTTACAGCGCTGGTGAAACAATCCATCGCTATGATTGAAGAGGTCGAGAACCTCAAGACCCTGGTGGTGGAGAACAAGGGACTTCGCCAAGAGCTGGATAAGCTCAAGGCAGATCATGAAAGGAGCATAGATCAAGTCGTGGAACCCTCCTCCATGGCCACCGAAGAGCGTGATCGCAAGATTGCTGCTCAAGATAAAATAATCTCGGACCTCAAAAATGAGCTTGGCAGAGAGAAGGACATCTCCCAGGCGCTCCGGGCTGAACTCCAAAGTCTCCGGGAGGAGAAGACCAAGATTGACGACGTCATTCTCGGTACGTTCCATCTGTCTGACTTATCTTTTCTTCGACTTTTATCAATGTCAGATTTTTCTTGACTTGTTTTGTGTATAGGTCCTCTGAACTTGACGGACTCTTCCTCCTCCGAGCCCCACACCCACCGGCTTACCTAAGTCGGTGATCTTGTTCATGACTTCCGCCAATCCCTTGAGCACATTGGCGAGTCACTCAGGATTCTGGACATGCCAAGCATGTCGGATTTTCAGGTGCGGGACAAGGCCAAGGAGATGCCGCAGCTTGTTCCGGACTGGAACATGTCCTACGCGCGGACTGCTGCGCAAAACGCTCTCACCATGGTCATGAGCCACCATGGAAACATGGAGATACGGCAAGTGATCAGAGGGTACTGCAAGGTAGACGAAGACGGCCAGGAGCAGGACCTTCAAGCAATCATGCACTCCTGCACCGGATATGGGTGTCACGTAGCTAGTCTGACCAGCTACGAGATCCCCTTCTTCGCCCGCGTAGCTACTCCGCCACCTCCTTCAGAAGAAGCCAAAGAAGTTTTCGATGATGAACGGACCCCCTCAGATCCGGACATCTCGGAACGATATCAAGGCGGAGTAACCAGCGAGCCGGTAGATCCTTCATCTCCTCCTGCATCATAGACCAGAAGATTATGTATTATTTCGGAAAGAACATGATGCGTTTGTAAATATTAAGTACTATTGATTTTGCTAGTGCTAAGCTTGTGATCTATTCAGCACTTTTGGCTCTGTTTTTTTTGTGTGCTTGAAATATTTTCATAAGCACTTGAATTTTTTCGTCTCTACTTATCGTTTATCTGGCTTTCCGCCTCGTCCCTTTCGTGAGCCGGCTAAACCTTCAGCCGGAAACTTTGCCGAGCAACGGAGCTCACTTGCTAAACCAGTTTAAACCCGGAAACAAAGCCGGCTTCCAGTACCAACAATTCACTACTCGGAAAATACCCGCATCCAGCAATCAGACAAATAACCAAAGTAAAGAGTAGAAATTTTAGAGTTATACCCGAAGGTAGCAGTTTTAGAGTCGGAAATCTAGACCAGAACGAACATGAGCATAAAGTACTTTCAAGCATTCTGGGATTTTCGACTATAACATGATCATTTGGAAATAAGATGGTAAAAACTTCTCAGAAAAACTTGAGGCAACCGAAACTTTTATTTCTCAAAGAAAATGTACATATATATGATTACAAAGAAGGATAAACTAAGAATAAAAGGGACGTAGCTGAGCAATATTCCACGGTCTGTCTAACTCATCCGGATTTGTACTGCCTCCAGCTCTCTTTCTCTTCTTAGTAGCAGGTCTTTCTTTAACTGGCCTCATGTCAGTTAAGTAGTACGATCCATTGTGCAATACTCGACTAACCAAAAAGGGCCCTTCCCATACTGGGGAAAGTTTGTGCTTTGTTTGTTGCACAAGCCGGAGAACCAAATCACCTTTATTGAAAGATCTGTTTCGGACTCTCTAGCTATGATACTTGCGTAACTTCTGCTGATAGGCTGTAGATCTCATTTTAGCAACGACGCGAACTTCTTCGACTAAGTCGAGATCATTTTGTCGAGAAATCTCGGCATCCTCTTCAATATACGCGGCCACTCTAGGAGAAGTATGAATTAAATCACTAGGAAGAACTGCTTCTGCGCCATAGACCAAGAAGAAAGGTGTGTATCCTGTTGACTTGTTCGGAGTTGTTCGTAAACTCCAAACTACAGAGGGTAATTCCTCTGCCCAAGCCCCCGCAGCACGTCGTAGTGGTGCTTCGAGTCTCGATTTCAGGCCTTGTAAGATCAAACCATTTGCTCTTTCGACTTGTCTGTTAGCCTGTGGATGTGCGACTGACGCAATGTCAAGCCGGATATTTTGCTCATCGCAGAATTCAGCCAATTCTCCCATAGAGAAGTTACTCCCGTTGTCCATGATAATGCTATGCGGATAACCATACCGGATTATAACATCCTCGACAAATCTTTTGGCTGTTGCTCCATCACAACTAGTGACAGGTTTAGCCTCAATCCATTTGGTGAATTTATCCACCATCACTAAGAGGTGAGTAAATCCACTTGGAGCTCGTTTAAATGGTCCTACCATATCAAGCCCCCAGACTGCAAAGGGCCATGTTATAGGTATTGTTCGCAGCTGATCAACCGGAACATGAGCTTGCTTGGCGTACTTTTGGCAGCCTTTGCACGTCTTGACTAATCGTTCGGCATCTGCCTGAGCTGTAAGCCAGAAAAATCCGTGTCTAAAAGCTTTTGCCACTAAAGATTTGGCTGTAGCGTGGTGACCACACTCGCATTCGTGGATTTCCCTTAAGATTTCCACTCCTTCTTCCGGAGATACACAACACTAAAAACCCCAAAAACACTCTGTTTATGGAGCTCACCTTTAACAATAGTATAGGCTTTTGCTCGTCGGATAATCTGCCGGCTCAGCACCTCGTCTTTGGGTAATCTGCCATCTACCAAATAATCGAGGTAGGGTTGAGTCCAGCTGGGAATTACAGCCCGAACTGCTATTAAAGGTGAGTCGGATTTGGTCGGATATTCCTCATCTACTCCCTTTATCGAGGGGACTTTGAGGTGCTCTAAAAAAGTGCCATCCGGGACCTCTTTCCGCGCAGAGCCTATGCGAGATAGTGCATCTGCTTCCTCATTTTCTGCTCGAGGGATGTGTTGAACTTCAAACCCTTTGAATGATTTAGATAGATCATCCACGACAGCTTTATATGCTGCCATGTGTTTATTTGCATTACAAATATCCGAGACTTGCTGAGCAACAAGATCCGAATCTCCGTAACACATCAAACGTCGGATGCCAATATCGTTAGCAATCCGAATTCCATGCAGCAGTGCTTCATACTCGGCAATGTTGTTTGTCGCTATGAAGTGGATCTGCAACACGTATAAAAGTTTATCTCCTTGGGGTGATTTGAGCACCATGCCAGCCCCCGAGCCCCCTCGAGCCTTGGACCCATCGAAGAAGAGGGTCCAATATTCCGACTCAGGGAGGACCATGTTGTCCTTCATCTCTGTCCAATCAGCGACAAAGTCAGCAAGGATCTGGGATTTGATTGTTGTTCGAGGTTTATACTCATTGTCGAAAGCTGAGAGCTCTATTCCCCATTTGGCGACGCGTCCTGTGGCGTCACTATTGTTGATTATGTCTCTCATGGGAGCTTTGCTCACCACGGTAATTGGATGCTCCTGAAAATAGTGTTGTAACTTACGAGATGCTAGAAAAACACCGTAAGCCAATTTTTGATAGTGCGGATACCGCTGCTTTGATTCTGTCCGGACCTCGCTAACAAAGTACGTCGGACGCTGCAACAAGTGTTCCTAATTTTCTTCTGGTCTCTCCACCACCATGACGATACTGACAACCTTATTTGTTGCAGCAATGTACAGCAACATCGATTCCTGAGGTTCCGGCGCTGCAAGGATAGGAGTAGATGAGAGTACTCTTTTCAGATCTTGTAGTGCAGCTTCAGCTTCGTCCGTCTAGACAAAATCCTTGGTTTTTTTTCAAGAGTTTATATAATGGTGCGGCTCTTTCACCAAGCTGGCTTACAAATCAACTGACCGCAGCAATGCAACCAGTTAGTCTTTGTACGTCCTTCATGCGAGTTGGCCTAGAAATATTGAGAATAGCCTTGATTTTGTCTCGATTCACCTCTATGCCTCTTTGAGACACGATGAAACCTAACAATTTTCCGGCTGGTATTCCAAAGAAGCATTTCTTCGGGTTAAGCATGATGTTGTATTTTCGTAGATTGGTGAACGTCTCCTCCAAGTCGGAAATCAGTGTTTCCTTCTTTTTGGACATCACCGCGATATCATCCACGTATGCATGTACATTGCGTCCGAGTTGGTCATGGAGGCAACGATGCATCATGCACTGGTACGTTGCTCCTGCGTTCTTCAGCCCAAAGGGCATTGTAACAAAACAGAAGGTTCCAAAGGGGGTTATGAATGAAGTCTTGACTTTGTCAGATTCCTTCATCCAGATTTGGTGATAACCGGAATATGCGTCGAGAAAACAGAGGAGTTCCGAGCCTGCCGTAGAATCGATGACTTGATCAATTCTAGGCAGAGCAAACGGATCTTTTGGACAAGCCTTGTTCAAGGCAGTATAATCAACACACATCCTTAAATCAGTGGTGTCCTTTTTAGGGACCATTACAGGATTGGCCGACCACTCAGTGTGGATGACCTCTTCTATGAATCCGGCTAACTCGAGCCGTGCTAGTTCCTTAGCTATTGCCCTATGCTTTTCATCGCCAAACCGTCGTAAGGACTGTTTGACGGGTTTAGCATTGGGGTTTACATTTAGAGAGTGCTCGGCAAGTTCCCTAGGTACTCCGGTCATGTTAGATGGCTGCCATGCGAAGATATCTTGATTTGTTTGGAGGAACTTGACGAGCACGCTTTCCTATGCGCTACTTAGGCCTACGCCTATCTGGGTCACCTTGGAGGGGTCATCATCCTTCAACGGCGTTGTCTTTGTCTCTTCTGATGCCTTGAACTCCGGATTTGGCTTTGTCACCTCCTTCTTTGTCGCGGGCATCTCAGACGGATCTATGCTCTTCTTGATCTCCTGGTACTCCTGGGCGTGCAACACGGCTTTGGCAAAGGCGGCATTTCCATCCTCGCACTCTCGTGCTTTCTTCGGGTCTCCCCTGATGGTGATCACGCCGTTGGGACCTGGAATTTTCATCATATTGTAAATGTAACATGGACGAGCCATAAAAGCCCAGTAAGCCGAACGTCCAAATATAGCGTGGTATGCGCTCTTGAACGGGACCACTTCGAAGGAAAGTGCCTCCGTCCGATAATTCTTTGGTGTTCCAAAGGTAACATCCAAAGTAATCTCTCCCAGGGAATTAGCTTGTCTTCCTGGGACAACTCCGTGAAAGATCACAGAGCTATGGTTCAGCTGTGTTTCCGAGATCTTCATCCGGCGTAGCGTTTCGACATAGAGAATATTAATGCTGCTACCACCGTCCATGAGGGTCTTGGAGAAACCATAACCGTCAATAAATGGATTGACGATTAAGGCGTATTTTCCTCTCCTGTGTAGCTTAGGCGGATGATCAACGCGGTCAAATGTGATTGCCACCTCCGACCAGTCCAGATATTGGGGGACAGCCGGAACTGTTGCATTGAGCTCGTGGAGAACTGCTTTCTTGACCTTTGCTGGTTGAGATCCGAGGAAGGTGACGTAAGTGTCTTTCTTGGTGGGAAAAGTTTTCTTCCCTTCCGACTTGGGATTTGAAGCATCGGCTTCCTCCATGTCGGAATCTTCCTTGGTCTCCTTGTCCTTTTCGGGATTTTTCTTTCCCTTCTTCCACTTAGCTTTGTAGCCCGCGGTATCATCTCTCTTGATGTTGTCGTTAAAACGACACTCAGCGTTGGTGTGGGACGAGCCCCCATTGGCGTCTAGGTGATGCACACATGGGTTATTGGCAATGTCAGCCCAAGTGTAGGTTTTGCCTAGTTGTTGCTCTCCTCTACGTTGGACCCTTGATGTCCCATGGCCACACCCGTGGCCTCCTCCACGTCCTCCTCGTCCTCCAGACCCGGAAACAGTAGTGACCACTGCTGTTTCTGCGTTCGGTTTTTCTTCCGAGGTATTTTTGCGCTTCTGAGCTTGTTGCTTTGGTTGTTTTGCCGACTGAGGCACAGCCAGGACATCGAGTAATCCCTCTGCATCGTCGTCAGCATCTGCATACTTGCTCGCTATTTCTATCATCTCTCCCAGATCAGTGACCTTGTCACACTTCAAGCGGTGTCATAGTAGACCAATTGGGAGCCCTGTGATGAAAGCTTCAATCGCGGTTTGATCGTTTACTCCTTCACAGGAGTTCTTGGTGTCGATCCATCATCCGAGGTAATCTCGGCATGTTTCTCCGGCTTTCTGGGTGCAACGCTGTAGGTCTCCAACCGTACAGGGCCTCCGATATGTGCCTTCGAAATTCCGAAAGAACGCACTTTGCATGTCATACCAGTTGTGGATGGTTTTCTCCAGAAGTTCATTGAGCCATGATCGCGCCGTCTTCCGCAACATAAGTGGGAGATATTGGGTTGCGACCAGGCTGTTTCCACCTTTGGCGATGCAGCAAGCTTGGAAGAAATCATGTAGCCAGGTATTTGGCCGAGCAATGCCGTCGTAGGCCTGGATATGCCTTGAGATAGCAAATCCTTCCGGGAATTTTGTAGCTCTCACGCGTGGTCCAAAACACTTTGGGCCCACGTAGAAATCGTCGTTTTCGTAGCGCCGCGCCTCTATATTGGAGTTGATCCTGTGCCTTGCGTCGTTCGGGGATAGAGATCGTCCCGAATGTCGGTTGTGGCTGCGGTGCCTTGGAGCCGGACTTCGGCTTCTGCCACCACCTCCTCCGCCATGTCGTCCTCCTTGCCCTCCTTGGGGGCCGTTGTGATAACTGCCTGGTGGAGGGGGTGGGGCATCTGAATTGTTTTCGGCTGATCGCCGGCCTCCGTCCGAAGCATCATTATTCTGGTTCCGGGGAGGTTCTTGACTATGACGAGCCCCCTGCCGGCTTGTTCTAGCATGGTTTCCGTCGTTCCTTCGTCTGTCGCTCCCACCATGGTGAGGATCAGCCGGATGGCTCTCATGTCTAGGAGGTGGCATTCTCTGACAATCCTCCTCCCGACGTTTCTCCTTATCTTCTCCCTTTCGATCGTTAAATTCTCGTCGGGGAGGATTCCTCTGATTCAGTGCAGCGATCGCGTCTTTCTTGGCCGCTAGAGCGACATTGCTCCAGTTATGTGTAGCTCTGCGATGCTGTCCCGATGATCCGGTTCTTGAATAATTGTCTTCCCTGCGTTCGGGGTGATGGTACTGCGCCCGAACATAATGGGATCTTACGTCAGCCCATGCCGGATCTGTGCGACATTGGTCAGAATCCGAGACTAGTTTTTGACTTCCGGACAGGGCGACCTTCTGCTGCTCCAGTCCCTTGTTGAGTAGCTTGATATCCAAACGGATCTCCTCTGGTCCTGGATTAGCCAATAGAATTTCTCGGGCTGCCACGGTATTCTGTACTGGGGTTGGGTATACGCAATCTTCGTTGCTGTCTTTCCGTGGCTTCCCCATCTCATCCCCAAAAAGGATGGCACGGACACGTGGGAATTGGTTATCCTTGGTGTGACGCTTTCGTGTCTTCTGATGCAACCGAGACATGTACTCCTTGGTTGACATGCGTTTCTTCTCCACCTCGATGTTTTTGGCTTCATCGAGGAGTTGTTGACGACGCGCTTCTAGGGCTTGGGCCCTTTCGTCCAGCTCATCCGCAGTAAGTTCTGCAGCTGTAGGGATAGGTGTGGTTAATGCGGCATCGATGAGTTTGCGTGCACCTTCTGTGATCACGTGTCCGTCCACCGATGCTTCTTTTTTCGGCTCGTCTAGGATAAGAGCTCCATCCGAGTCTTCCTCATATTCCTCGGCAATCACCTCTTCTGTGAGAGGGCCTTTTGCCGGGGTCTTGTTCTTCTTCTTTGCCTTCTTGGCAGCGCCGGTAGCAAAGACGACTTTGGGTCCGTTTCTCGGAGTCAAGCTCTGATCGGTACTTTCGGACATCTGGAGTTCGGGATTATCTCCGACGTCGATGTCATCCTGCGCTTTGAGAGAGTGTTCCCCGGATCCTTCATCCATGGCTTCTCCTTCTTCTGCAGCTTTGGAGTTGTACTCCTCTTCATATTCCGAAGAGAACTTTCGGAAATCTACCGACGTCATAGATTCATCCGAGGATGCGGGAACGTCGGTGTTTGTTCCAATTGCCTCCAGCATCAAGTCGGTGTTTTCTCCAGCATCGGCAGATCCAGATCCAGATCCCACGTATCCGACGAAGTGCGATGCGTGCTTCCTGAGATACCTGCGGCTTTCACGATCAGCCATATCGAAACTTTTAATGGTCTCGAGGATTGCATCTGCGCTTTCGCCTTGCAGTATCATATGTCTTAATGTGTACCTGAGGAAAGGCCTGTCTGTCCCGACATCGTCAGAGCCGGAATCAGTGTCGTTGATATGCTCCTCCTGGATTTTGACTTCCATGGGTGGGTCGATCTGGGATCCGGCTTCTCTAGGGAGATCCACTCCAGATTCAACTTGGACCGTGTGGTCTTCTTCAGGCTCAGATTTCTCCACTATGTCCGCAACTGGTGTGGCATGGGTGGGTTTTGGGTTTTCTGAGATCCGGAACTCTGCCGCCTCCACGGACAAAGGGGACCCAGAAGATTCTTCTGCCTCTATCATCACCGCTGGGGTGGGTTGGGCAGGTTCAGCGAAACCGATGTAAACATCGATCTCGCCAAAAGACATGATTGTATAGGCAGTCACGACCTCCCTAGCCGGAATCCAAGTCTCGTCGAGAACGATGAGAGGGACGTCGCTGGCGTAGAGGATGCGACCGACGGCGATGGTCTCGCCGATTCTAATTCTTGCGGATTCCGCTCGGAACATAGATCCGAAGCTCACTTGCCCCACGGGGGGCGCCAACTGTCGTCAGATTGAGGACAAGTACGCCATGAGGGGGTCCTCGAGGCGTGCGGAAGAGAGGGGTGTGAGACGTACGGTATTCCGGGACGGTGAGCACACAAGTTTACCCAGGTTCGAATCTGCCGGCTTTGGACGAATCCTACTTCTGCTAGCAACCTAGTAATACGGCAGAGCCGGAATATGGGTTACAAGGGTATTGCCTGTGCGAGTTGAGGGTCTAAAGTATTGGGTAGTGCTCTAAAGTCTCTCCCTAGGACATCTTATATAGGTATCCGACCTAGGGTTTATAGGAGAGATCAATCCGTCTACGACTAAGAGTTGGTTACAGAGTACATCTTGAACTACAAGTAACATTATGAGCCTAAGTCGGTAAGTCTTCTAGGCCTTCCCATAGCCGGATTGGACTCCGTCTTCTCTCCCTGACTAGGCCGCCCGTGAAGCAAAGCTCTAACCCGAAGTGGGCCACCCTGGTTAGTGAGGAACTGTGAGGATACCCGGAAAGTATATCCCCAACAGTGGCCGGCCAGGGGGCCCACACCATGCCTGGCGCGGCCAAGGGGGACCCGCGCCTAGGGGTGGTGTGACCACCATGTGGCCCCTCTCCGACTCTCCTTCTGGCTCCGTGAGTTTTCCGGGAAAATAACAACTTTGGCTTTTGTCTGGTCCAATTCCGAGAATATTCATTTTCTGACTTTCCTGGAACCAAAAACAGCAGAAAACAGGCAACTGGAACTGTGGCATCTTGTTAATAGGTTAGTCCAAGAAATCAAATGAAAAGTACTCCAAAGTGTGGACAAAACACAAGAAAGTAGATAAAACCAAGCATTGAACATCAAAAATTATAGATACATTTGCAATGTATCAACATCCCCAAGCTTAACTCCTGCTCGTCCTCAAGTAGGTAAGTGATAAAAAGAAAGAATAATTTTTGAGGTGACATGCACCATCATAACTTGATCAAAGTATTTGTAAAAAATTCAAAGCTGGGATCATAGTACTTGAATCATAACATGAAAGACAAAGTTCTAGCAATAAGACAAAGAAACTATGTTGCAACATGAAAAAGGCACAAACAAAACATTCATGAATAACAATGCTTTGCAAGACGTTTGTTTGTTTCACATAAAGAAAACATAGCATAGTAGCATTCAGCTTGTCCCTCATGGAGTAGCAAATATAAATGCATAGGACACCTTTAAAGTTTACAAGAGTGACTAGATACAAATAGTTTAAAACAAGCAATATCAAAGTTATTCATCAACCCACAAGTCTTGGGACAATGCACATAGAACTAAGAATGGCCACTATGCTCTCAAAGTAGGTGCATAAAGATAAAAGGTGGAGACTCAACAAAAAAGTAAAAGAAAGGCCTTCATAGAAGGATGCAGAGATTCAAGATTCATAAAGAGCTTCCAAAAATTATGGTACTTATTAGCTTTCAGCTCTCATTGCCCCTATCATAAGCATCTTGAAGTGATTAAGGTTAAAGTGAACAAACTATGGTGTACATGCTTGACGAAGTATAAGTTAGAAATCTCATGTCCCTTGAATACGAGGGCCGCTCCTCATGGTACTCAAGTTTAGTCACCGGTAAGTTCTTGTCATCGTAAGTACATGTGTATCATAGAGAACCCCCAACGGGGTACCCCTTGCCCGATGATATGGAAGAATCCCCATATCAAAATGACAAGGCAAGCAGACAACGAGCATCTCAGTAATCTTCTTATTTACCATGGGAATATGGTGCTTTTTTCTCTCTTTCCTCTTTTCATAATCTTTTTTTTTCCTTTTCTCCTTTTTATCAATATAGGACTCTTTTTTTATAAGAAGAATGCTTCATAGACAGCTCATTATGGTTACGCTGCAGGTTTCCACCATGTCAGCATGGACTAGACCAACGGCCCAGGCGTTTCTCTAACACATATACATAACTCCATGGACTTACAAGCTCCCCTTTCAGTTCACACCGACGACATCCATAGACAAAAGAGCATGATATCAACTAGGTACAAAGTACCCGTGCAATGTTGAAAGCGTTCCCCATGATAGCATGGTTCTACTAATCCCCAACAAATAAGTGCAAGCATATACAACATATACGACACAATGGTTCAAGTTTATTAAGGGCAAGAAAAGTAAAGTGTGCCATCAAGTTCGTGAGAGCTTTAATCACTAGTTTTCTCATAACAAGTTTAATTTGGAAGGTAAACAAAAACATGAATATACTTGGAATAGCATAAGCTAATAGGTAGGTATGGTGGACTCTTTGGAATAACTTGGTTTAGGGAGTTGGATGCATGAGTGGAACTCATACTTGGTTGCGGAGGCTAGCAAAAGACTGGGAGCGACAAACTAAGAGAGCAATAATGGCATAATCATGCAGAGCGACAAAACATCACTGATCAAAGCATAAAGTGATACTACAAGTTGAAAACTAAAGGATCATAAAGGCTATGGTGACTTGGGATAGTCATAACATGGTGTGAGCATGCGCCAAGTCAACCCAAATAAAGCATCAAAGGAGAATACCACAATACTATGCTTTAATATGCTAAAACAACGCATGATTCATCCAAGGCACATTAAGAAATCTCAATTGTTTATAACAATTCATGCTACAGCAAAGAATACTAAGCATAAAGCCAAACCAATATCAAGCATGGCACGACAAAGCATAGGCCACAGTCAAAAACAAGCTCTCTTTACCACTTAAGCATGAACTTTCCTACTCTTTTCCAAACCAAACCAAACTATTTGAAAACTAATGTATGAAAGAGGGGGTCCAACCAATTTATTCAGCAAACAAAGCAAACGAAAAACCAAAACGAAAACGAAAACGAAAAAGAAGACGCTCCAAGAACAATACAATTGTGCATGAAACAATAAAAATGAAGCGTTTGGAAGAAACCTGGGATTTTTATTGATGAAGAGGGGGATGCCTTGGGCATCCCCAAGCTTTGACGCTTGTACTTCTTTGATATTTCTTGGGGTGACATAGGTGTAATCCCCAAGCTTGAGCTTTAGTCCATTCTTTATCTCATTACATCATTGTTTCCTTACACCTGAATTTTTTCCTTCATACAAAACTTCACACAATCTTCATTAGCAACATTAGTGCACTCAAGATAATAAATCTTTAGGTTCAGTTTCAACACCAATAAAACTTCCATTAAAACACAAGCTACTGAAGCACTTCCCTCAAAAAGCTCAATTCCCCAAAAGAACTCAAAAAGGAACCAACAAGAAGCAAATACAAATAATGGCGGAAATCTGTCAAAACAGACCAGCAGGTAAAAACCAAATTTTTCGAAGACCTTCTGTTGCTTAAATCGAAAAGTGTTGAACTAACTAAAGTTAGATAACAACCTGGGGCAGAAGCACAAAAATTCACGCCTCAAAACGACGTACATAGATTTTAAAGGAATTTTTACGGTGAAGCACAACAATCTGTTTCGGGACAGCAACTTTCCCAAGCATTACTTCTCTCTCATTAGAGGTTACTCTTGGCACAAAAAGAAAATAAAAAGGAGAAGGAGCGGTTATTACTGAAGGAATAACTTCCAAGACTCATCTAAAACTTTTGGGTTATCTCCCAATAAGTACTTTTCTTAAACGCCTTTAAGTTAGGCATGATAGTTTAAGAGGATGCTCACATAAGAAATATGAATTGAAGTAAAAGAGAGCATCAAGAAGCAAATTCAAAGCAAATTTAAGTCTAACCCACTTCCTATGCATAGGAATATTTTAAATAAACAAGTCATGAAAGCACAAAGCAACAAACATAGTAAAGCAAAATAAGTGCAACTTCAAGACTTTCAACATAAAGAGGGGAAACTTAATATTATTGAGATGCATAAAATCATGTTTCCCTCTCTCATAATAACTTTCAGTAACATCATGAATGAAATTAACAATATAACTATCACATGAAACATTCTTATCATGAGTCACATGCATAAAAGAATTAATACTCCCCACATAAACATAGTCATTCTTATTAATTGTAGTGGGAGCAAATTCAACAAAATAGCTATCATTATTATTCTCATCACCATAATCATCAAATATAGGAGGCATATTGTAATCATAATTAATTTCCTCCTCAATAGTAGGTGTACTGAAAATATCATATTCATCATTGCAATCATCATATATTGGAGGTATAGTATCATCATAAGCAATAGAATAGTTATCTTCCAAAGTGTGTTCATTTGTAAACATATCATCATTGGAAGGATCATGGATAGCACTAATAGTATAACAGTTATTAATATCATCATTTTCAGAATTGGTACCGAAGAGATTTTTAATATCAAAAGTAGTGTACTTTTCCCAATCATGATCACTACTATAGGTAATAGGCATAGGAACATCATCGAGTTTAGATTTATCAAAAACTATAATAGGAGCAACATGCTTAGGGGAAAATACCGTTTCCTCTCTTCTTTTACTCCTCCTCTTCTTATTTTTCTTCTTCTCTTTAGGAGGGAGAGGCTTGAAAGGAAGCTTCTCCATATACCCTGGTTTATTGTTAGAGACAATATAAGAAACTTTGGAGGATTCCTTGTTTTCATTAATAAGATCAAAACACATATTAGTCCTATCATATTTTGGTAAAATCTCATCTTCTATAATATTTTGTATGTAAGTATTTGTGTGATAATTATCAACGCAATAAAGATGACAACCATGCAGGACACTATTCATATCAAAAGCACTCATATCTATCAAAGAAGGTTTTCTTGATAATTCTTCAGACCCCAAAAATAATGTAAGTTCATCATGCTGATTAGGAGTGATCATGTCATCACAATACAAACTTGCAGTACTCATTGGATTAGAAGGGCTATTATTATGGCCTGAGCATTGAAAATTGAAATGACCCACTTCGAAGCAAATTCACAAATCAAAGGATAAAGGGCACAAACTTTTTTACCAAGATCATTTAAATCCCTATACCACATTCTAGTTTTTTCATTCCTGTGGGTGATACAATATTCTTATTCAATTTGATTCTTCTCACAAGGTCTATCTATTCCACAAAAATTAACATGCTTATAAGAAATAGTACTTTCAGAGATTTGAGCATGTTTATTGCTATCATTAATAACAATTTCATTTTCCATGCAAGTGTTGGAAATATGCCCTAGAGACAAATAGTAGTAAGGACTATTATCATATTTCATATAGTTTATGATTAAGTTTTATATCATGCTATAACTGTATTGAGTGGAAACATCAATACACGTGTGATATACAAACATCCAGGGGTTCCCAGTGAAACTCTAGTCACTAGTTCATTGGTCAACATATTGTCAAGTTTCCTGATCATGTGGCATTTATGCCAGTTGGAAATGAGGTCATCTCATTCTGAGAATGAGATGATGAACCAATACCCAACCTAAACATCGTGATTCGATCATGTCACGAAGTTCAAGTTATGATGATTAGAAAAGGATCCTCGTAGACTATTCCTTAGACCGTGAGGCTATATCAATCACTGTCTCCCGAGAGTGCTTAGATAGCATCAAACACCATCTGGTAAAATGGTGGTTATAAAGGTGTGTTCAGGTATTCAGAGGAAACCGTAGAGGAAATATATGTCAAGAGCGGGATTTGTCCGTCCATGTGACGGGAAGATACTCAAGGGCCCACTCGGAGAAGTTATATCAAATAGCTGCGCAGCGTGTGATTTGATCACGGGGATATCACTTGTCGGAACGAGTCAAGTAGCATTGTTCAGTAACGAGATTGAACACGACATGGTGATGTCATTGATCAAATCTCGGGCAATGCAAGTATCGAGAGATAAAGGGAATAAGACACGACTGTCCCGGTTCAAACGACGAAAGATCTTCGTGGAACGCACAGGGGTCACATGGCCATCCAGGTCCCTCTATTGATCATTGGTGCGGGAGTGTCCCGACCATGTCTAGAGTGTTCCTGAACCGTGGGGTATCACGCTTAAGGGCTTGATGATGCTTAGAGAGTGTTTATAGGATCGGTAGAATCACCGAAGAAAAGAAGGGAGAAAACCAGAAGGGTTTCGGTAAGTCCGGAGGATATCCGGAGTGGAGGTGGAAGGTGTTCCATAGCCATGGAGATTGAATAATATATGAATGAATGTTAAATATTGATTTAATCATTTATTCATAATTATTTAATAAAGAGAAAATCAATTAAAGATCAAAAAGGCTTAATGGGCCAATTTCCGGAGGGAGAGGGCCCATTAGGGAAAGGAGAGAGGGAGAGGGACCAAGGGGGCTGGCCGGCTAGGCCTAGCCCCCCCGAGGGGCCCACTAGGGGCTGGCCGGGGGCCACCCCACCCCTTCCTCTCCTTTAGTCCCATCCCAGGACTTTGAGGGAGGTAGTACCTCCCCTCCCCTATATATAGTGGGGTATTTGGCCTAGAAAAATACACCAATAATCAATAAAGGTCTCCCCACTTTTGGGAGGACATCTAATTGATATTTTCTCTCTTCCCCTTTCTCTCTCGTGATCATGGTCCCAAGTCTGGACTACGCGAGCGAGAGACATCTTCACCGCAGAGCACCGTCGCGCTACAGGATTCGAATCTGGGAGCTCTACTTCTGCAACTACTGCTGGATCGGGGAAGCGGGAGTCATCATCAGGCACCAGACGTGTGTAACTCCCTGCGAGCTGTCGCACTTGAGGCACTCAAGTCGTTGGAGCCAGAAGGAGCGCAAGGACTTCATCACGACCTTGAGGTTGGCTTCGGCTCGTCTACATCAACCACGCTCTCCTAAGCGTTGACAACGATTTTCGGTCTTCAAGGGTAAGTTCGCAAAAAACCCCTCCCGTTGTTGTATTACTAATAGATAGGTCCTGGCAGCTTCAGGGGTTCAGGGGCGTAGGTCAAATGGATCGTATGGGCACCTAGAGGGGGGGGGGGGTGAATAGGTGCTACACCAATTTTTAATACTTTTTCAATTTTAGGCTTAACACAAAGGGTAAATTCTCTAGATAAACTATTAGGTGGAATTTCCCTATATGCAAACCTATCTACTAGCGAGTAAAGAGTGAGTGGAAGAGGAACGGGTAAACCGAAGTGAAGCACGCGGAGACACATGATTTGTTTGACCGCAGTTCCTTCCTTGTTAAGGAGTACGTCTGCGTTGGAGGGGTGGGCGGTACTAAGACCACCACGCCACAAAAGGCCTCACCTTGTTCTCCGATGGATCTCGCCACAAAAGGCCTGATCCACCTTTCCACTATAGGTACCCTTCGAGTTGGGCACCAACGCCTTTACACAACTAGCGGGGCAACAACTCCACAACAACTTGGAGGCTCTCAAAATGACAACAAGCTGCCACAAGAACAAAGTTATCAAATACAATAAACAAGATCTAGGTATTGCAAGAATACTAGATCAGGGATTTCTCCAAGTGAATGGAGAGGAGTTGAAGCGCTTGATTCTTGATGATGATGATGAACTTCTCCTCCTTCAATTCCCCCAAAGATCAAGACCTTCGGGTGGTTGAAGTGGGAGATCAAGAATGAGAGCTCTTGCACAATGTCTGGTCAATTTCGAATGAATCAAGAGTTCTAAACGTTAGGGAGGAAGGGGTATTTATACCCCCTTCAGAAACCAGCCGTTGCACACTTTGGGGGCCGGATTATGCGGCCCAAGTGAGGGCCGGATTATCCGGCCTGGGGAAAACACCGCCCCAGACTCAGAATATCCGGCAGATAATCCGCCCCCTATCAGAGCATCACGCCGAGCTTGCCCTTGATCAACTTCTGGGGGCCGGATTATCCGGTCCTATGCGAGGGCCGGATTATCCAGCCTGGGGAGGAAAAACCACCCCAGTTCGGATTTTCTGGGAGATAATCCGACCGGATACCGTGCGACGCGCCTTGGCCCCTTTTGCTCAAAAACTGGGGGCCGGATTATCCGGCCCATGTGACAGCAGGATTATTCGGCCTGGGGAGGAAAAACCGCCCCAGTTCGGATTTTCCGGGAGAAAATCCGACCAGACACCGAGCGACGCGCCTTGGCTTCCTTTGAGCGATGAGGTAGGCCGGATTATCCGGCCCTTGGTGGGGCGGATTATCCGCCCCCCTCAAAACTTTCTGCACACTTAGCGCACATGAGTACTCCATAGTATTGTTATCTAACACGCAAAACGTAGGAAAACATGAAATGTTCTTTCAATCTCCCCCCTTTTGGTGTTAGATGACAATACCAGGATTTGCAGGAGAAAGACACAAGACAGACAGTGATAACTATGAAAGAGACTCCCCCTCAATGTGTGCATAATAGAGTTTTGCATTGTAATACAAATGCACACAAATAGGTGAATCTATTCCATAGACATATGAGCAAAAAAACATACCACCGAAGTAAAGAGTAGGCATCCTTGACATAAGTCACAATTATTACCGGATAACCATTATGAGCGCGCCTTCCGTGATAAACCTCCAGCAATAGGATATGAATAGATAGATCCATAAGAATAATCCATGACATAAAGTCTCAAACAACCACAAATCACGAATTTAAAGTTCAACGCTAAATGGGCATAAGCAAGAAAAAGACGAATAGAAAAGTGCAAGTGCTTATGCCCGACCCATGCAAATCCATGGACAGCCTAATAGAACTACTTCTCCCCCTTTGGCATCGAGACACCAAAAAGGGAGAAGAGCGATGCTAGCGCCCCACGGGATCACTCGCAGTCCTCGTCCTTGTCTTCATTCTCATCCTCATCTTCAAGCTCCATAGTGTCACCTTCCTCATCTTCAGCATCAGCAGCAGGTGCAGAGGGGAACAAGTGACGCTCCAGCTCACCATAGTTCAACCCGGAGGAAGAGTTCCATCGAGCATACAGAGTGGGAGGTGTAGGAGCCGAAGGCGCACCTAAAGCGCCGGACATTTGGTGGAGAATGAGCTGCTGGGAGTGAGCCAACTCATGGCGCTACTTGTATGCCTCGTATTGACCCTTGCGCGTGTCCACGCCCATGCAGAGAATGTGACGCTAGAACTAGTTCAGCTGCTTGATCTCACGGGCAATGGGAGGTACAGGGGGACTGTGAGCATCCCTCACGAGGCCCTCAGGAGCAGAGGAGGGGTGAGAGGTCTTCCGAACCTTGGTGTAGATCTTCTTGGCCTTGTGCACCGAGTCGATGTGGAACTCCTCAGCAAGAAGCAGGTGACGGATGAGCATCATAATGTAGGGTGCATAGGGAATGGACAGACAGTTGAACATAGCATCACACAACTCATGGTAAATGAAGTCCATGACATCCAGCCTGTACTGCACTGACTCGTCCTCACAAGAGGCAACCTCATGAGAAAATTGAAGTAGCTGAACAAGGTGACCACGTATGCTGTCATTGTTGCCCCCACTCGGAGTAATGGAGTCACGGAAGAGACTCACTAAGGCATCATAGATGGGAGCAAGACTAGCCAGAGTGCCCACAATGCCATTTTCCACAGTGCAAGGAGAGAGAGAGTTGCATCCTTGTTGGGCTTCAGTTGAGTGATGATGCGGTGGCCACTGGCTCTATCCCTGCTGTGGAAAGAGTACTCTAGAACCTCAGCAAACATGTGAAAATCAGCAGTCATAGGCCTATCATGAGTCATCCACTTCATAGTGCGACGCTCATCCCCACAAATCACCAAAGTGGAGAAGAACTGCTTCACCACCTCAGAGTCAAAGGAGCACTGGAGAGACATGAGATGCTGCAACCCCATCCTCTCAGCCACATACATCGCATCCACAAGATGCGCCTTCTCCAAAGCATCAACAAGTACCAGTGGGTGCATAGGCCTAATGTTCAGCCTGGCATATATATCTTCATAGATCCCCTTCTGTTCTGCACACCAAAAACGAGTATCCCCTAGCTCATCATCACGAGGCATCTCAGCAAACAAGTCATGGTGACGGATGGCAGAGTAGGAGACCGCATCCAAAGTCCTGTAGTTGATCTTTGGCTCCTTGCCCTTCCTCTTGGACACCCCCTTCCTAGTCCTCTTTGCTTGTTCAGCCATGCGCTTCTCTTCGTTCTTCCTTCTCCTCAATTCAACTTCGTCCACTAAGTTACCCTGTCCGTCGTCCCAAAAGTATCTGGAGCGATGACGGCGCTTGTAGGTCTTGGGAACACCGAAACCACCTGTGAAGAGAATAAGGGCGATAGCAAGGGGATAAGCATACACACAAGTCCAGGAGAGAGCATGGAGAAAGTAGTCAAAAAGTTCATAGGACAAAACTACTCAATGCATATTCCATAGTGAAACTGAACCAGAATCGAATCTGTCAGGCCGGATTATCCGGCGTGGCCAGGGGCGGATAATCCAGCCCTGGCAGAAATTTTCGATTTCACCTAGATTGAATGCAAAAAAGTAGATCGGGCCTAGAAACTGCAAGACTATGATTTCTATGTGAGAACACATCCTTCTAGACAACGTTCCACCCAACGAGTAACACATCTAGCCAAAGATGGGGAGAGAGGGAGTTACCCTCACTCATTGGAGGAAGAACATGGAGGAGAAGGTACCCGGAGGCGCGGAGAAGAAGATCCAGGGAGGCTCGGAAAATGCGGTGGCCGGAGAGGCTCCGGGGAGGGTGGGGGGCGACATGCGGCGGCTGAGGAGGAGGAGAGGGCTGGGGGAGAAGTGCTGCTCGTTATGAGCCCTTCCCCCCGAGCCCTTCCCTTTAAGATGAAATCTGCCAGGGCCGGATTATCCGGCCTACACTTGGGCCGGATTATCTGGCCTAAAATCTGGGATTCTGTTATACATAGAACTAGGCCCGCGCGTCCCCTAACAACACCCCCACAAGGTGTATAAGGGACTTGTGTGCTAGAAATGATGGCTTAGGGGTAGGGAAAGGCTTAGGATTAAGAGAGCCAAACTAAGATGGTACTAGACACTCAAAATTGCAAAATACAAATCAAATAAAAGCCAAGATTGAGTGTGATTGCCATAAGAACATGAGAGAGCAAATAACATCCAAAAAGATCCAATTCTCCTCGAGGGAGAGGGCAGTGGCCGAAGCCACCTTGTTGGAGTGTATGGTGTGACACCGCGGAGATATATCTTGGGTTCATGACCAATACTCATCAATAAGCTCACATATCACAACATGATATCAAGAGAAATGATTTATCTTGCTATTGGCATTATGGAGGGAGGGTTAGCCCAATGAGTTAGGACCACACCCCCCCTATATCCATGCCCACACCTAGAACAAAGAAGGATTGAGATGTACGAGTGAGTGCATGGGTAATCAAGACAAGCTCCTGGAATCAATGATATTAGCTCATTCCTCAAATAGCAAAATCTTGCTTCATCAAGTGGCTTTGTAAAAATATCCGCAAGTTGGTACTTCGTGCTCACAAAGGATAGATCAATATCACCGCGAGCAACATGGTCTCGAATAAAATGATTCCGAATCTCAATATGCTTCGTCCTTGTGTGCTGAACAGGATTGTACGCAATTTTGATTGCACTTTCATTATCACATAAAAGAGGCACTTTGTCACAATTAACACCGTATTCTTTTAAAGTTTGCCTCATCCACAATAATTGAGTACAAGCGCTGGCAGCAGCAACATATTCAGCTTCAGCGGTGGAGAGAGATATACAATTCTGCTTTTTAGAGGACCAACATACAAGAGATCTTCCCAAGAATTGACAAGCTCCAGAAGTGGATTTCCGATCATCCTTATCACCAGCCCAATCTGAGTCAGTATAACCACATAAAGAGAAATTGGAGCCCTTGGGATACCAGAGACCAAAGTTAGGGGAATGAACCAAATATCGAAAGATCCTCTTGACCGCCACTAAGTGGCTTTCTTTAGGAGCCGCTTGATACCTTGCACACACTCCCACACTCAACACAATATCGGGTCTAGATGCGCAGAGGTAAAGAAGAGAGCCGATCATGGACCGGTATACCTTTTAGTCCACATCTTTACCATGTGGGTTAAGTTCAAGATGCATTTTGTTTGCATCGGAGTGGCGACACCATTTAGATCCGTCATCTTGAATCTCTTGAGCATGTCTTGGATGTACTTTGCTTGATTAATAAAGGTTCCTTCTCTAAGTTGCTTGATCTCGAATCCAAGAAAGAACCGTAATTCCCCCATCATAGACATCTCAAACCTGTCAGTCATAATCTTTGAAAATTCATCATTAAAAGCTTTATTAGTAGAACCAAAGATGATATCGTCTACATATAGTTGGCATATGAAGAGCTCCCCCTTAACCTTCTTAGTAAAAAGAGTGGGATCGATTTGCCCAACTTCGAAGCCACGATCTAACAAAAGCTCTTTAAGGTGCTCATACCATGCACGTGGGGCTTGTTTAAGGCCATAGAGTGCCTTATCGAGTTTGTAGACATGGTTCGGAAAGTTAGGATCCTCAAACCCCGGGTGTTGCTTTACGTATACCAACTCATGTAGAGTACCGTTAAGGAAGGCACTCTTGACGTCCATTTGCTGCAACTTAAAATTGTTACGTGCAGCATAAGCAAGAAGGATACGGATGGACTCAAGGCGAGCCACTGGAGCATAGGTCTCGCCGAAGTCGATGCCCTCAACTTGGGAGTAACCTTGTGCCACAAGTCTTGCCTTGTTCCTCACAACAATGCCATTCTCATCTTGCTTGTTCTTGAAAATCCACTTGGTGCCGATAACATTGAGGCACTCTTTGGCTTTCTCCACGAGTTTCCAGACTTTGTTGCGCTCAAAATTATTCAATTCTTCATGAATAGCAACAACCCAGTCTGGATCTTCAAGAGCTTCAAAGACCTTCTTAGGTTCCACCATAGAGATATGAGCTTGATGCTCACCAAAACTGGCCAATTCTCTTCTTGTAGAAACCCTTCGTCGAAGATCACCAACAATCTTGTCGAGAGTGTGACCCCTCAACTCAAGGTTTCGATCAGCCCGAGCCTTGCGACGAAGTTCAATAAGTTTGTTGTCTCTTGGAGGAGGAGATTCATCACTTGAGTCTTCATTGGAAGCATTTTCTCGACCTTGATCAGGAACTGGAATATCTGTAGCAGGTGGTGGAGACGCGTGCCCTTGAGGTGAGTCCGTAGCCGTAACAGGAGGCTACAGAACTGGAAAGTCAGGGCCGGATAATCCGGCTAATGGAGGCCAGATAATCCGGCCTAGGAGTATTTGTAGCAGCTTCATCAGGACGCCTGGGGATTGCTTGAACTGGCGAGGGGCCGGATAATCCGGGGCTAGACGGAAAATCCGGCCTGGAGCTTGCGTTGATATCTTCACCACCAGGAGCAAAATGGTCAGCTGGAGCGGGGTGGCCGGATCATCCGGTGTCAACTGGAAAATCCGGCCTGGAGCTTTCTAGAACATCTTGACCTTCAGTAGTTGATGGAGATGGTGTAGAAGTTGCCCCCGTGGTTGGAACATGTTGAGTATGTGTAGATGAGGGCTCTATATGAGTATAGCATTGTCCTTCCCGGTCCGCCACAAGGGGTTCCTCAATGGGGCAGAAAAATCCCACACCCATTATTCTTATGGCATCTTGGGGTATTTCAACATCTGCATCACAAACACCAACTTGCTCCGCACGGGAACCGTCATTTTCCTCAAACACCACACTACTAGATTCTACAACAGTTCCGAAGAGCTTATTGTAGACTCTATAAGTGTGGGATTCGGCACCATAACCAACAAAAATACCTTCTAAAGCCTTAGATTCAAACTTAGATAAACAAACTCCTTTAATAAGAAAGAAACACTTACCGGTAAGTATTTCATACGGAGTCTTGTCCAAGATCTTACGGAGGTATAATCGGTTGGATGAATGACAAGTAGTTGAGATTGCTTCAGCCCAGAAGTTATATGGAGATTTAAATTCGGCTAACATTGATCTTGCCATATCCATTAGAGTTCGATTCTTCCTCTCGGCTACACCATTTTGTTGAGGGGTGTACACAGCGGAATATTGATGTCTTATCCCCTCTTCACTTAGGAACTCATTTAAGGTGTAGTTCTTGAACTCAGAGCCGTTATCACTCCTTATAGCCAGAATGGGGACGTTGTGTTGACGTTGAACCTCGTTGGCGAAGTCGATGATAGTTTGTTGAGTCTCACTCTTCAACTTGAAGAAATAAACCCAAGTGTATCTTGAGTAATCATCAACAATCACTAGACAATACTTCTTCCCACCGAGGCTTGCATGAGATGGAGGTCCGAAGAGGTCCACATGAAGAAGCTCCAAAATCCTTTTTGAAGAGATAATGGTTTTCCGTCGATGAGGTGAGTCATGCATTTTCCCTTCAACACACGCCCTGCAAACATGATCTTTGGCAAAGGAGACATTTTCTTTTAGTCCAAGAATGTGGCCACCCTTGTGGAGAATTTGCAAAGTTCTCATATTAACGTGGGCTAGTCGGCGATGCCATAGCCAACCCGCGTCAGCCTTTTCGAAAAGACACATCAGGCCTGTAGTGGTTATCCCCAAAAAGACCACCACGTACAGGTCGTTTTCGACATATCTCACGAAAGCGACTTTTAGAGACTTGCTCCACAAGAGTACCACCAAATCAGCATCAATATAAACTGCAAAGCCCATCTTACCAAGGGCGCGAACTGAAAGTAAGTTGTACCCGAGGGTCTCAACAAGCATGACGTCCACGAGAGACATATCGTGAGCCAGCATAACTTTGCCGAGACCCAATACCTTAGATTTTGACTTGTCACCATAGGAGACGGTTATGTGATCAAGGTTTGGCCGCATCTCCATGATGATCTCCTTGCTTCCGGTCATATGACTCGTGCAACCGCTATCGAGTACCCATTTAGAACCACTGGAAGCATAGCCCTGCAAGAAAATTACTTCTTGGTTTTAGGTACCCATTTTTCAATGGGTCCTCTCATGTTAGTAACAAGGGTCTTGGGAACCCAAATAGACCAAGGAATGTAACAATCATAAGGGCCTACATAACTAGCATAAACATCACCATAATAATCACAATATAGTTCAAAGTTAGGATTGTTGATCCCTGCAAAACCATCATAATTAGTCTTGTCATTGGTAATGTTGCTAGTCTTTGGTTGAGCAGTCTTGCTCTTCTTCTTCTTCTTATTGTTTTTCTTGCTCTTTGTCTTGGGTATGTAACCAAGACCTTCTTTACTATTGTTTGTCCTTTGCCTGCTCAGTATCTCATGAATAACCCCTTTACCTTTGTGTTGAGAACTTCTTGCAAGGTCTTCTTTTCCAGAGGATGAAGTGGAGGTACTTGGCACATCATACCGTTTCAATTGAGTTTGGAGCTGGTCATGAGACTCATTTAAAGTAGAATGATCACTCTTCAATGCCTTGTGAGCACTTTCAAGATTGTCAAACTTCTCCAAAAGTCTAGCATGAACAGCCCCAAAGTCAATCTTTTCTTTCTTTAGTTTCTTTACCTTGGCAAGAGCATGGTCACGTTCTTTAATGAGCTAAGCTACAGCTTCTTCTTGTGACTCCTCAAGGGATTCGAGTCTTTCTTCCAAAGATACTCGAGCTTCCTCTTCCTCTTCCAAGGCATTCTTCAAAGAAGCTATCTCTAAGGCATCTTCTCTTTCAATTCTGCCCTTTTCTTCAAGAAGATCTTTGGCTTGAGCAAGTTGACTCATAAGAGCATCAAAATGGAGTTTGTGCTCACCTTGTAGGTTAGTGAAAAAAGTATCCAAGGCAATAACTTCTTCTTTCGTTTTAAGACTGTCATGATCATCCATATCCAAAATTATGTTAGTCTTAGGAAATGAAGAGCTAGAAGTTGATACCTCGGACCCTCTTGCCATTAGGCAAGTGGCATTGTTGTTGATGGCGTTCTCGTTCGGCGAGTCGAAGGGAGATGAGGAAGTCGATGTGGTGGCTATAGCATCCACCTCGCAGGAACTATCATCATCCTCTTCATCTTCACTTGCGGAGGAGTATTCCTCTTGAGCTACCAAGACAATCTTGGGTTGCTTCTTGAAAGGACCATTCTTCTTAATAAATGGCTTCTTCTTAGGTGCTTTAGATTTCTCTTTAAGAATGGGCCTGCCACCATTGTCTTCTCTATTTTGATAAGGACACTCGGCTACAAAGTGCATTCTATCTCCACAGTTGAAGCAAGTTCTCAATCTTGGGCCACTTTCTCTTCTTCCATTTGACCCGTTCTTGCGCTCAAGTTCAGACTTGGATTTGGCAGGGTCCTCCAAAAGTTCCTTGCATAAAATGCCATGTACTCACCATGAGCATGTTTGACTTCATTGGGGCAGTCCATGGATACCCCCTCAAAAGCTCCTTCATCTTCCTCTTGCTCAACAACATTGGCTTTGAGAGCCACATTGACACCCTTTTGCATTCCAATGGCCCGAGCACGGGCATCTTGAGCATTCTTTGCTGCCACTTTGAATGACGCCATTTGTTCCATGACTTCGTTGGATGTCATTTGATGATAGTTATGTCTACCTTGCAGGCTCTTCAAATCCATTGGCTCGAAAGGCATTAAGGCACTCACATATTTCCTTTTTATCCATGCATCATCAATGTGAGTGGCCCCATGCTTTCGAAATGTTGTTGCAATGCCCTTGAGTCTTCTATACATGTCCTCATGGTTTTCACCATCCAACATGTAGAATCCCTTAGCTTCATTACTAAGGGCATCATACCTGTTTCTTCTCATGCTTTCATTTCCAACAAAGAGATCCATAAGAGCATCCCAAGCCTCTTTAGCTGTGTTGAGATGTTCGATGTGTGGCATGTCCTTGGGACCCACACCCAGCTGTATCATGTGGAGAGCAGTGGCATTCAACTGGCTGTCCACAACTTCTCTTCTCGTTAGGTTGGTTTGATCTCCAATATGAAGACCCTCTTCAATAATCCTCCACAATTCGATAGAGGAGCTGCAAACATGAGATTTCATTAGGAATTACCATTGATTAAAGGAGGATGTAGTGATCTTGGGTGGATCACCCCTATTGTTTATATGAGGATGAGGGATAGGTGGGTCGGGGGAATATACATGGCGAACCTCATTATATTCCTCCTTACCACTTCCCTTCTTGGAGGTGGAACCATTAAGTTTTTCACCTTACACATCATCACCCTTGGATCCGGTGTTACCCTTTTCCTTAGATGATGGTGTGGCAGCCTCAGAGGAGGATGGAGATGGGGCTATGGATGATGTAAGGCGAGCAATCATTTGATTCATCTCCTCCATCTTGGCCTCAAAGGATTTCAACAAGGTTGTTTCCAACGACTTGAGATCATCCATTGTGACCTTATCCACAGCCTCATTTCCATCATCCTTGGTACCCATACTACTCTTAGGCGGTTAAGCCCGAATTAAGAGCTGGGGCTCTGATACCAATTGAAATGGATCGTATGGGCACCTAGAGGGGGGGGGGGTGAACAGGTGCTACACTAATTTTTAATACCTTTTCAATTTTAGGGTTAACACAAAGGGTAACTTCTCTAGATAAACTATTAGGTGGAATTTCCCTATATGCAAACCTATCTACTAGCGAGTAAAGAGCGAGTGGAAGAGGAACGGGTAAACCGAAGTGAAGTACGCGGAGACACAAGATTTGTTTGACCGCAGTTCCTTCCTTGTTAAGGGAAGTACGTCTGTGTTGGAGGGGTGGGCGGTACGAAGAACACCACACCACAAAAGGCCTCACCCTGTTCTTCGATGGATCTCGCCACAAAAGGCCTGATCCACCTTTCCACTATAGGTACCCTTCGAGGTGGGCACCAACGCCTTTACACAACTAGCTGGGCAACAACTCCACAACAACTTGGAGGCTACCGAAATGACAACAAGCTGCCACAAGAACAAAGTTATCAAATACAATAAGCAAGATCTAGGTATTGACAAGAATACTAGATCAGGGATTTCTCCAAGTGAATGGAGAGGAGTTGAAGCGCTTGATTCTTGATGATGATGAACTTCTCCTCCTTCAATTCCCCCAAAGATCAAGACCTTCGGGTGGTTGAAGTGGGAGATTGAGAATGAGAGCTCTTGCACAATGTCTGGTCAATTTTGAATGAATCAAGAGTTCTAAATGTTGGGGAGGAAGAAACCAGCCGTTGCACACTTTGGGGGCCGGATTATCCGGCCCAAGTGAGGCCCGGATTATCCGTCCTGGGGAAAACACCGCCCTAGACTCGGAATATCTGGCAGATAATCCGCCCCCTATCAGAGCGTCGCGCCGAGCTTTCCCTTGATCAACTTCTGGGGGCCGGATTATCCGGTCCTATGCTAGGGCCGGATTATCCGGCCTAGGGAGGAAAGACCACCCCAGTTCGGATTTTCCAGGAGCTAATCCGACCGGATACCGTGCGACGCGCCTTGGCCCCTTTTGCTCGAAAA
The DNA here is from genome assembly GCA_910589775.1 of Avena eriantha. NCBI lineage: Eukaryota > Viridiplantae > Streptophyta > Magnoliopsida > Poales > Poaceae > Avena > Avena eriantha. The sequence continues at coordinate 72,332,160 of OU342741.1, forward strand.
CTGGGGGCCGGATTATTCGGCGCATGCGACAGCCGGATTATCCGGCCTTGGGAGGAAAAACTGCCCCAGTTCAGATTTTCCGGGAGAAAATCTGACCGGACACTGAGCGACGCGCCTTGGCTTCCTTTGAGCGATGAGGTAGGCCGGATTATCCGACCCTTGGTGGGGCGGATTATTCGGCCCCCGTCAAAACTTCCTGCACACTTAGCGCACATGAGTAGTCTCCATAGTATTGTTATCTAACACGCAAAACATAGGAAAACATGAAATGTTCTTTCAGTAGGGTTAAATTTATTGTTTTCATACAAGGAACCCCTACAGTGGTATCAGAGCTAGATCTATGCGTAGTAATGCTAGTACGGGTAGAACACACGAGATGTAGCGTGTGGGCATTGATCTTTTAGTTGTTACCCTCCCACGTGTACTTGTGTATACCGCAGTAATGCTTGATAAAGAGGCCCCCAACTGACTTTACGCGTTCATTCGCGAGACTGGTCCACGCTTGACATATAGCTTGTACCGTATAAAGTGGCTTAAGGGGGGTGTCTATCTCTCTCGCATTAGTTGGTATACCATTTGCAACGGAGGGCCCCGAAAGGGGTGTAGTAGAGACAACTACTTGATCAACGTTGTGCTGAAAGTTCGTAGGTAAGAATGGTTCTTGTGTGAAAGCCCATTCAGCCACGTAAAACAGGCAAAGATAAAGTAAAGGCATCTAACTTTGTTTTGCAGGGGGCATTGCGTTGTGATATGGTTGTGGCAAAGGTAAAGTGATTATGTTTTGTTACGTAGTAGTAGATAGTCACGGAAGTGACAAACTACCACGCCGGAATGACACCGGTACCCTAGTGTCTACGGCGCCGGAACCTGGTGACGGCGGATGAAGATCGCGACGTGAAGGACCATATCACATAGCATTTACATTCAATGTTATTGTTTGTATGTCTTATTGTGTGCTAGTATTAGATACTCGACGGTAGCCTAATAAGATAATCCTTTTTTGAAAATTACCAACGATTGTGTTCCCCCTTAGTGTGCACCACCAAGAAAGTTCTTCGGTATGAGGCGATCCAGGGTCACATGCCTGGGTGTTAGACATATCTACGTTCACATACAGTGGGTATAAGCCATGTTGCACAACGAATACACTAAGGTTGAGTTGGCGAGCCTAGCACGCTAGAGAAGCGTGGCCTCGGAACACGGATGGTCAAAAGATCGAGCATGAGTCACAAGAATGATGTGACCGACGTTTAGCGTCCACCCTTGAACCCACATTGATGGCCGTGACAATCGGGGGAGATGTGGCTGATATGGGTCGTGTTATCACTAGGAACCCTTTTGGGGATAGGTGTTTCTGTGTGGAGTTATTATTAACTCATTTAATTATAAACTTAGTCTAAATTCCTTTTGCAATTATAAATGTAGATGGCTCACCGTGAAGCTTACTTTGTCATTGAGGATTGGGTAAAGGGTGAGAAACTTAGACTTGATGGATCCAACTTCCCTAGTTGGCTTGTGGGCCTGAATGATCTCCTTACTAGGAATCATGTGGTAGACTACATACGCCGCACGATGGATTTAACTGAGCCATACTACTATGAGACCCCACAAGATCTGGCAGACTGATACTATCGCCAAGAGATGTCCACCTACATTCAGATAATAATGCGTTACGGGATGGTGGATGAACAACATCCGCTCATGGGTGATCTTGACCCATATTCGATGGTGGATCAGCTAAGATGAGAGTTCATAGTCCATGTGCGCATGTGGAAGCACGAGTTGCTTGGAGAGTTCCTTTCCATACAGATGGAGGAGCATACATGTCTGAAGAGTCACTTGGAGCGCATGCTTGATGCACACACGAGACTGGTTCATTTCGTGGATTACTAGATGGCTGATCCATTTGCGATAGACGTACCGCTTCGGTCGTTGCCTCCCAGCTAAAAAGGACATGTCCGGAGTAGCATCATGAGTGGTGATAAGGAAGCATTGGATTTCCATGAGTTCATATTACGTTTCCGGAATGTAAAGGTTGAACCAATCACCGGAGAGGTCATCGATGACCAAGGTATATATTTGATATATAGTTTTATAAATGTTATAATCTTGCAAACACTTTTGTAGTGTTAAGTATATCTAATACTTGTTCTGTTTTACTGAAAACAGGTCCTTCTGCATGAGAGGTGCTTGCTGGAGAGGAGGTGACGTTGCGTGTTGATGGCGAACATGATGATGATGGCCGACGACACTCTCCCTCGACATTTATCATTTAGTTTGTGTTTTAGGATGATTATTGTAATCAAGAGATTGTGAACTTCTTTAGTGTGTCTCACACTTCGTGGGATGGTTATTCATATGAGTTTGTAACAAACAGTTGTTCCACTTTTATGAATGATTTCTATTCATGTTCATATCTTATTTGATTATGTGTGAATTATCCTTATTGTTTGAAACTAATTGATAATGCATGAACATTTGTAAAACATTAAAATGCCTTGTTTAAAATACTCGACTTAATGATATGTTCATTAATGAATGAAAAACCATTGTTTAAATTCAAAAGTTATGTGATAGTATGTGAAAGTCATTGGATTTCTTATCACATATAAATCATGCCTAAGTTCGGCAAAATAACTTGAACACCGTGTATTACTTGAATACAAAGTGTTTAATGAATTGTTAAAAGTAAATACATATTCGATGTATTGTGTTTTGACAAAAATGGTAATTATCATTAATTGATTGCTTAAATGTGTAAAGTAGTTTACCAAAGGAAACATGAATATGAAACTATTTGATTTGATCAAAGTGTTTCATCAACAAAGGGTATAAGTATAAAAGAGAATCTAATTACTATGATTTGATCAATAGTAATGAAATTCGAATTTATAAGGATGGCATAAAAGAAATTGTGTAACGCAAAGCGTTTTGAAACGTCAAAATGCAGAGCATCACAATGTGATATTAGATATCAAAGGGGTTGAATAGAAGGCACCAAATAAATCGTTGTAGTGTAGATGTAGAGACCATTAGTTAGAAATAGTTAGCACTCAATTAGAATTGGTAAAACATTTGAATTCGTGAAAGTTTTGGGGTTATTCAATATAACCAAAACAATAGCGAATAAATCCTTGTAGCGTATTCATTGGAAACTTTGAATACGACACCCATAGCTGAAACCAAAAGGAAAGAAAGATTCGTATTGCTTGAATTTTGGTACACTTTTGAGAAAGCTCACTTTAGTGATGTTTCTCAATTATGGAGCAAATGGAAGATAGTGTAAAACACGATGAAGATTCAAAACCCTGCATCAGAGTGTTGAGAAGCGCAACGGACAACATTCCTGAATGATTCTCTGCACAGAAGGAAAGAATCAATGATATTGATCATTGTGTTTTTTCCTCCACTATTGTTTTTCACTACATGAAGTAGGATTCAAAATGTAAATCCATGTCTTGTATGGAGACATTTGTGGATCATTTGTCATGATTCTTGGAATATGACATGTCTATGAACTACCAAGGAAGTAATGGTAAAATAAATTATGAGAAATTCTAGAAGTAAAATTCCCTTGAGATTAGAAAGCAATTCATTGCTTAATCTCATAAGTAAAAGGAGTTGCTTGGAATTTTCCCAAATGACTGCAAAGCGATAGTAGGAAAAAGGGGTAAATGACAAAAGCACAATTTGTCAAATATTGGATGAATTCAAATGAATTTGATTCATGTGTGCTAAATGTCTAGTGGGTTTTTAACTAGTAAAGTACTAGTATCTCATAGTAAATCTCCAAGTTTGATGTTTGATCAAAGGATTTTGAAGTTGTTCAAAATAGTGAGTGGATATTCAATTTGCATAAAATTGAGTGGGAGCTATGAAAGTCTTCCTAAAAACAATATGTGATTGACATATTTTTAAGTGGGAGCAATATAAGTCTCAAATTCAAATATGTAGGAACATATTTTGAGTGGAAGCTTATAGGAGTGATTCTTAAGGGTGTTAAGAATGAAAGGCGCAAATACTTATAAATAATGATTTATAAGGTGTAGAATTTAATAATAGGTGTATTATGATATTATGTAGTATTCCTTAAGGGATTCTGAAAGGGTTTCAGAATAGAAGTTAATCAAGGAACTGGTCCTTAATAACTCAGATTAGGAATAACATTAAGTTTAACATCAATGGTTGAAAGAAAGAAATGGATGATCGTCATCCATTATGTTGAGACATAGGTTCTTTATTAGAAAACCATTATGATAACTTAGCATAATATGTGATCCAAATAAGGAACGTTTGAAAGTGATTAAGTTTGAATCACAGAACGTTGAGCCAAGTTTGTCCACAGTGTCTGATAGAGAACTGTAGACATGTTTTCCAAATCCATAAAGGATGACATATCTTAAAGTATAAAGGGTTATGTTATAAGGGAATATGTTGGAAACTCCTGTAGATACCAATTAAAGTCAAGTAGGAAGCGAGGTGAACAAAACATCGAAAGTTGCACAGAGTGCACTAGTGTTTCGATGAATACATTTATAATAATAGATAAGGGTACCATCTAAAGTGTTGTATAAAGTTATGGCGGGGCTAGTTCGCTTTTAACGTAGAATGATGTGTCCCAGGGCACAGTGCCCATGAGAAAGCCCTCAAGGTTGATCTAACATCACTGTAGGCTCCTGGAATCAGGCCTCGTTCTGCTGCCATAATGACAATGCATACACACAGATGCTATCATGTGATGATAAAGTATTAATGTCAATCAAGGTGACATTAGTAAGTTGCAAAGGATTTGGGACTGTAAAGTACAGACCCAATACTCAACCTCTTCCATGAGCAAGCATGTTCAGGGTACCAGAAATATGGTGCCAATGATTGAGAACAAATGCAGCTAGTGTATTTGTACTCTAGTGCAAGTGGGAGACTATTGGAAATATATAACATCCCAATTTCTGCAACCCTGATTAGTTGTCCAAAATGCAAAAATCAGGGGGAACAAAAACCATTTCTTGACCATTGGTGCAGTGTTTGCTTGTTGTTTGTTTGTGCTTATGCATATGAATGTGTATTAGATGATATACTCCTTACCTTAACACCAGTTGACAAAAGCTACTTCCTAAAACAGTCTTGGCTTAATTTCAATAGTCTCAAATTTTCTGGCATTTCAAAGCATGAGCCAAGATGCTTATGTAACCAAAACTATTTTAGTAGCTTCTATTGATAAAACTATGGAGAGCTATATAACATAATCTCCTTATGTTTTCAAGACAGAACCTTCTACTATTCTTACCTCTAGATTCAACAAAACCCTTTTGTGAAACATTTGAATTCTACTCTTGGTAGAGATACCAAGGACTCTCATCCTATTCAAAATCCAACCTTTTCAAAATCCCTCAACCTTACCTCAAGCTAAGCTTGGTGGTAACCCCAGTAGTAGTTGATTTGTTGTAAGATGAGTTGCCTTGATACTGCTGTTGAATTGTTTCCTTAGAAGTAGTATGAGCTACTCTAGGAGCTCATCACTAGGATCAGGATGTCTCCAAATCATCCCAAATTATCCCTAGCTACTCAGTAGTCATCCAAAAACCTTAACCAGATCATCTCTAAAGTGATCTACTTCTAGAAGCTTCCAAGTCAATGGAGACCAACATCAAGCATGGATCCTTTCTACTCAATCTACACTTCAACATCATCCACTTGATGATGCTTGGGTACCTTGCAACCCATCAAAAACATCCCATCTCATGCTCTAGTCAAAAACCCTAAATCTGCCAAATTTGGCTAAGTTTGGAAGTCTGTTTCCAACATCACCTTTTTGAATGCCTCCCTTTCTCAACCCTTGTGCATTTTTGGAAATGCATATGAACCATCTTGTTAACCATCCTAAGGAATAACAAGGCCCACTCTTGACCTTGGTTATACCCTCCTCCTACCCACTTGTTCTTGATGGTTTTGCAGGCAAGAAAATAACTTTTCCTGCAAATCCAGTCAACATGCCTACTTTGGTAGAAGCTCACACCACCATCCAACCTTCTATGGACCAACTCTTTGCATGGTAGTATTCTATTCATATAGGTCTATCATTAACTACTTCACTTATTCCAATTGGATCCTTGAGCTGTTTAAACCCACAAGGTTTTGAAGGCTAGTTGATAATCTGCTTTGGCAGGCTTATTTTATTCAAAGTTTGAAAGCTTGTCTTGGTGAGCTCAAGCAGGATCAAGCTCAAACCTCTACACCCTTGTGATCTAAATCACTTGGTATATCCCTCCATATATCCCATGCCCCAAGGGGAGCTCTGAGCTCCAAGATACAACCATGTTTTGGTGGTATAAAAATAACATCACCCTAGATGCTCAACTCCTTGTTTTTCCATCTAAAACAAGTTGGATTTCCAATCCCAAGGTTGCAAATGCTTGCTACACCTTGTCTACATCTTCTACCTTGATCATCAAGATTTATAAAATATTATCCATAATAATTATGGCTCCAAAGCTAATAAATCTCTTTAATAGTCAAAATCCCATAAACTTCTCCCCTAAAGGAAAGTTTGGTTTTTGCCAAAGCACTTCCCCAAATTTTGGCTCAATTGAGGTCCATACATCGTACCCTACCTTCCCACTTCAAAAATAAATATTTTTGAAGAGATTTATTATTTCTTTTGCCCATTTTCTTAAATGGCTGAAATGGAATAATAGTTGTTTTAAATACTTTTGAGCCCCAATAAATCGTGGAAAAATTCTCCTAAGTGCGTAATCACATTTGGGACCATACCCAACCAAAAACCAACTTTGTCCAATGTAAAATTATCAAATGATATCCTATAAACTACTTCTGTACTTTTTGAATAAATGGATTTGAGTGGCTTCTAATTTTCTGAAAAATCCCAATAAATTCCTACAGCTATGCCTTAACCCCATCTACCTATCAATATCATTTCCCCAGCATGCCCAATGCAAATTCTTGAACATCCCTCACCAGCCCCATTGTGATCAAATTTACAAACGAAGTAAATCTTTTAAACACCACCCCACCAAACCTCCCTTAAAGTGGTCAACCAAGCTTGCACAGCAAATCTCCCACTCTCTGGTTGAGTTGCACTGTAGATAAGATACTGTAGCAGACCACTCTATTTGTCCCTAGTGTTTGGATGGAGAGGAGACAAAGGCAAGGCCACTTCCTTGGCTTGCACACTTCCTACAGCTGCTGCCCTCCTTCTCTCTGCCCTCCTGCAACCCATAGAGCTCCAGCACGACCCCAACACCCCCTCTCCTTGCCCTCCATACACCATGTCCATCATGAACCGATGTACCTTGTTTTAAAGAGGCCAGAGGCTCTCACCCTTGCCCCTGCTCCTTCATTTCCCCCCTGGAACCCAGAGCACCACTCCCACTCGCTCCTGCCCCCTCCCTCCTCCTCCATTGCTCTAGAGAGGAAGGAAAACCTCCCCTCGGCCATTCTCGAGCTCCCGAGATCGTGCTCGTTTCCAACCACCCCGAACCCCCCCACTGCTGCTAGAACACTCTCATACCTCAGTACTCCCCTCCCCTAAGTACTGAGAGCTCTCTCCTGCTATGCCGCTCGAGAGAATAAGAAATGGAGATCTCGGCCTCTTTCAGAAGCTAGAGCGTAGCTCCCCGCTCTCCCTCTCACCCCCTGCATGTCATCCTATCATACTCCCCTACCTCTCCTGACTTGCCACATGTTTTTGTTTGGCCCAGGATGACCCCTCGAAGCATCTCCGATGAGGTCCGCCGCGTGCGTCGCCATGGCCCCTGCGCGAGCTTCATCCCGGCACCAAAACCGCCACTGCCGCCCATCACCAGGATCATCGTCGACCGCCGCTTCACCTCCACCATTCCCCGGTCGCCGGAGAGCCGCCGGCGAGCCTCCCCCGCATCTCCACGACCCCTCCTAGGGTTCCTTCCCATGCGCCCTGCCCGCGAGGTGGAAGACGGCCATGACCTGTTGATCTCGATCTAATCGAGCGGCTCCCGTCGCTCCTTACCTGTTCGCCCCGTCGGCCCGCTGACACCCGGGCCCCGCCCCGGCGATTTGAACCCCGCATCTCCTGCTCGCTGAGACGCCACATGGGCCGGCCCATCCCTCTGTGGGCAGTTCCTGGTCAATACCGGCCCGACTTGGTAAAACAAATCCTTTCCCTTTTTGTTTTCTATTTCTAGATCTAAAAACTGCCAATCAGTTTAATTCTCCAATAAAATGTAAATCTATTGGAAATGCCTAGCTATAAATCCTACCTTGTTTAGGTTGTTTTTCTCATCATGCAGAACTAGCCCCTTGCCAAAAATAATTTTTATTATTTTCTGGCATTTAATCTGCCAAAGAGTATAGTTTACACTAAATAAATTCCTCAGGAAGTTGTACATATCCAATTGGGATGAACCAAAGTTCCCCTAGAATTTAATTTCCATACCAATCAATCAACATAGGTCTCATGTCAAGGTGAACCCTAGTCTGCCTGTAGAAAAAATAACAAAATCCATCCAGATTGACCTTTGGAAAATTCCCTACACCAAACCATGAGCCAATTGAACCAATTCCAAATCCCAGTGATGTGGTACATCAATACCTAACTAAATCCAGGAGCTCATGATTTATTGAGCCTTGGATGTTTTTTCTGTGAATTAAACTGTTCTATGCATGGTTTATTCACCTCTAAATTCACTACAGTAGTTATACAGCTCTAAGAAGGTTGCGTCCAATTTCTACAGAAAGGTATTCCAAATACCTACACCGTGTCCTTGGAATCAAACCAAAACCTTCTGTAGATTAAATTTGGTGAAAAATACAAAATGTCTATAGAACTTCCTTTGGGAATTTCCTGAGGGCATTCTGGTAATTTATTTTGGAGTGATCCCAACTCTCAGTGAACAAGTACATCAAGGCCTACCTAACCACCCAAGGAAATAATTTTTGGACATACATATCCTTTCTGGTGAATTATTTCCTAAAACTAGAGCTTTTATCACTAGGATATTCTTAATAAATTGAAGAAAAGTGATAAAATAGTGAAACCACTTTTTTTGGTTTCATTTATCAACATCTACCGGTAGGTATCATTTTTATACAATGGTACCATACAGAATATGTCCTTGGTCCAAAACCCCTCTTAGGTAATTTTATAGACTATAAATCCTAAGGGGATTTCCTTCCATATCTTCCAAAACAAGGCCAATCCTATTAAATCCATTCTCCCTAAGACCCACTGATTTGTAAACTTGTTTTGATCATTGCTTGCTGTATCTATTGGGTTTGTATGCATTGTGTTGATTGTGCCCTTGTTTGTTTGCATGTGATGTCTGGACAACGATAGTTGCGATGAAATCGGAGAGCAGAAGAAGTGGTATTTTTGGTAATTATTATTTCGTATATTTGGGTATTCTAAGAAGAAGTCCAGGGACATATTGCCATATTGCTGATCATCAGGCAAGCCACCTTCTTGCTCATAAGCCTTGTCCTACTATTTTACTTATGCATGTTTTATCAACTGCTTATTAAAACTTCATTGCTTTGCTATATATTGATGTATATATATGGTAGTGGTTTGGCTCCTCCAAACCCTTACTCGATGGTACTACTAAGTACAACCCTCTTGATGATACCAATTTGCCTGTAGTGGAATAGATGGTGTATTACACCATACCCCTTTGGAGACCCCGAATTTAGCCAAAGCAAAGCTAGAGGATGGGAAGACCCCGGAAAAAGTTTTACCAAATGTTTTATGATAAAACCTTGGCGAGGTGGGACCTCCCAAGAGATGTTTGAAAGAAAGAGGTTTTGTTTTACAAAATGCTGAAGGAAAACCAGAGGAAAAAGGTTTACAAAAACGCACCTAGTTCTCCGCAGTTGTGCTAGAACAACTACCCCGTGCAACCACACTACCCCTATATGGGAAGGGGCTTGACCTGAAAGTGGTTCTCTCTGATACCGGTGCCTCGCAACTACTACAGGGGATCGAGGATCCCTGGAGGGTGGGCCTTCTCTGATAAAGGTGGGACCTGGAGAAGGAACGAAGGGTCGGCATGCCTCCACGCGTTACTATGGGCCCCTCATTGAAAGTGCACACTCCCGTGGAGTGGAAAAAGCGCTCTGGTTGGTCCTCGCCTGACATACTGGTTTTGAGGGGAATAACACCCATCGGGTAGGTGCTGGTGTTAAGAGGGGATTATCCTGAAGGTATTGTCCGGTTATCCGAAACCCGCATACTGATGTATGACGATCCGTGACAGTTCACGGCGGATGTATCGGATCTTGTGGGTAAAGTGTACAACCTCTGCAGAGTGTAAATCTATTCGAATAGCCGCGTCCGCGGTCATGGATGGTTGGGAAGGTTGCTGTAGAGCGGTGCTGGTTTCGTTTTAAAAAAGGATTTCGGAAAAGAAATGTTTTTGGGAATGTTTTGACCATGGGATGGTCGGGAAGGATACCTGCTTTGACCATGGGATGGTCAGAGAGGTATGGAAGGAGTTTGGTCTTGGGACGACCTGAAAACGGGAACAAATGGGTGACCTAGTCCTGATGTTTTCCAATTTTTTAAAAGGGTTTCCAAAACTGTTTACAAAGGTTTTCAACAAAGATATGTAGATGCTATATCTACAAGAGAAGCTATTTGAGAAAAGAACCTCTCTTGGAGCCCTCCTAATACCACAGCCATATTGCATAGCCTCTTGTTATTATTATTTTATTAAGGTGGTTTGAGAGTACATTCAATGTACTCACTGGCATTTTCCCTAGCTATTAAATTGGCCAGATATCAAGAAGAAAATGGCATTGGCGACTATGCAATCTAGGGCGTTCTCCCAGTCCGTTGCCTGTAGGTTAAGGCATGGCTTGGGCTCTGCGCTTGTTGAAGTCCGCTGCTGATTATTGATGTAGCCATAACGGCATTTATGTAAGTCTTGTAACTTGCTATATTATCAGATGTTGTAATGATACTTGTCGGTTATGTGCCACGACGAACTGATCATGGGATCGTGGTTGTATGCATAACAGGGATTCTCAGAGGATTAATCCGGGGGCCCCACAAATATACCCTAGAGACAAATAGTAGTAAGGACTATTATCATATTTCATATAGTTTATGATTAAGTTTTATATCATGCTATAACTGTATTGAGTGGAAACATCAATACACATGTGATATAAAAACATCCAGGGGTTCCCAGTGAAACTCTAGTCACTAGTTCATTGGTCAACATATTGTCAAGTTTCCTGATCATGTGGCATTTATGTCAGTTGGAAATGAGGTCATCTCATTCTGAGAATGAGATGATGAACCAATACCCAACCTAAACATCGTGATTCGATCATGTCATGAAGTTCAAGTTATGATGATTAGAAAAGGATCCTCGTAGACTATTCCTTAGACCGTGAGGCTATATCAATCACTGTCTCCCGAGAGTGCTTAGATAGCATCAAACGCCATCTGGTAAAATGGTGGTTATAAAGGCGTGTTCAGGTATTTGGAGGAAACCGTAGAGGCAATATATGTCAAGAGCGGGATTTATTCGTCCATGTGACGGGAAGATACTCAAGGGCCCACTCGGAGAAGTTATATCCAATAGCTACGCATCGTGTGATTTGATCACGGGGATATCACTTGTCGGAACGAGTCAAGTAGCATTGTTCAGTAACGAGATTGAACACGACATGGTGATGTCACTGATCAAATCTCGGGCAATGCAAGTATCGAGAGACAAAGGGAATAAGACACGACTGTCCCAGTTTAAACGACGAAAGATCTTCGTGGAACGCACAGGGGTCACATGGCCATCCAGGTCCCTCTGTTGATCATTGGTGCGGGAGTGTCCCGACCATGTATGGAGTGTTCCCGAACCGTGGGGTATCACGCTTAAGGGCTTGATGATGCTTAGAGAGTGTTTATAGGATCGGTAGAATCACCGAAGAAAAGAAGGGAGAAAACCGGAAGGGTTTCGGTAAGACCGGAGGATGTCCGGAGTGGAGGTGGAAGGTGTTCCATAGCCACGGAGATTGAATAATATGTGAATGAATGTTAAATATTTATTTAATCATTTATTCATAATTATTTAATAAAGAGAAAATCAATTAAAGATCAATAAGGCTTAACGGGCCAATTTCCAGAGGGAGAGGGCCCATTAGGGAAAGGAGAGAGGGAGAGGGACCGAGGGGGCTAGCCGGCTGGGCCTAGCCCCCCTGCGAGGCCCACTAGGGGCTGGCCGGCGGCTACCCCACCCCCTCCTCTCCTTTAGTCCCACCCCGGGACTTTGAGGGAGGTAGTACCTCCCCTCCCTCTATATATAGTGGGGTATTTGGCCTAGAAAAATACACCAATAATCAATAAAGGTCTCCCCACTTTTGGGAGGACCTCTAATTGATATTTTCTCTCTTCCCCTCTCTCTCTCTCTCGTGACCGTGGTCCCAAGTCTGGACTACGCGAGTGAGAGACATCTTCACCGCGGAGCATCGTCGCGCTGCAGGATTCAGATCCGGGAGCTCTACTTCCGCAACTGCTGCTGGATCAGGGAAGCGGGAGTCATCGTCAGGCACCGGACGTGTGTAACTCCCCACGAGGTGTCACACTTGAGGCACTCAAGTCGTTGGAGCCAGAAGGAGCGCAAGGACTTCATCACGACCTTGAGGTCGGCTTCAGCTCGTCTACATCAACCACGCTCTCCTAAGCGTTGACAACGCTTTTCGGTCTTCAAGGGTAAGTTTGCGAAAAGCCCCTCCCGTTACTGTATTAGTAATAGATAGGTCCTAGCAGCTTCAGGGGTTCAGGGGCTTAGGGTAAAATTTATTGTTTTCATACACGGAACCCCTACAGTGGTATCAGAGGTAGATCTATGCATAGTAATGCTAGTACGGGTAGAACACACAAGATGTAGCATGTGGGCGTTGATCTTTTAGTTATTACCCTCCCACGTGTACTTGTGTATACCGTAGTAATGCTTGATGAAGCGGCCCCCAACCAACTTTACGCGTTCATTCGTGAGACTGGTCCACGCTTGACATACGGCTTGTAGCGTATAAAGTGGCTTAGGGGGGGGGGTGTTTGTCTCTCTCGCATTAGTTGGTATACCATTTGCAACGGAGGGCCCCGAAAGGGGTGTAGTAGAGACAACTACTTGATCAGTGTTGTGCTGAAAGTTCGTAGGTAAGAATGGTTCTTGTGCGAAAGCCCATTCAGCCACATAAAACATGCAAAGATAAAGTAGAGGCATCTAACTTTGTTTTGCAGGGGGGAAGTTGCTTTGTGATATGGTTGTGGCAAAGGTAAAGTGAGTACCTTTTGTTACGTAGTAGTAAATAGTCACGGAGGTGACGAACTACCACGCCGAAATGACACCAGTACCCTAGTGTCTACGGCGCCGGAACCCGGTGACGGCGGATGAAGATCGCGATATGAAGGACCATATCACATAGCATTTACATTCAATGTTATTGTTTGTATGTCTTATTGTGTGCTAGTATTAGATACTCGGCGGTAGCCTAATAAGATGATCCCTGTTAAAATTACCAATGATTGTGTTCCCCCTTAGTGTGCACCACCAAGAAAGTTCTTCGGTATGAGGCGATCCAGGGTCACAGGCCTGGGTGTTAGACATATCTACGTTCGCATATAGTGGGTGTAAGCCATGTTGCACATCGAATACACTAAGGTTGAGTTGGCGAGCCTAGCACGCTAGAGAAGCATGGCATCGGAACACGGATGGTCGAAAGATCGAGCACGAGTCGCATGAATGATGTGACCGACGTTTAGCGTCCACCCTTGAACCCACATTGATGGCCGTGACGATCAGGGGAGATGTGGCTGATAGGGGTCGTGTTATCACTAGGAACCCTTTTGGGGATAGGTGTTTCTGAGTGGAGTTATTATTAAGTCATTTAATTATAAACTTAGTCTAAATTCCTTTTGCAATTATAAATGTAGATGGCTCACCGTGAAGCTTACTTTGTCATTGAGGATTGGGTAAAGGGTGAGAAACTTAGACTTGATGGATCCAACTTCCCTAGTTGGCTTGTGCGCCTGAATGATCTCCTTACTAGGAATCATGTGGTAGACTACATACGCCGCACGATGGATTTAACTGAGGCAGACTACTATGAGACCCCACAAGAGCTGGCAGACCGCTACTATCGCCAAGAGATGTCCACCTACATTCAGATAATAATGCGTTACGGGATGGTGGATGAACTACATCCGCTCATGGGTGATCTTGACCCATATTTGATGGTGGATCAGCTGAGAGCAGAGTTCATAGTCCATGTACGCATGTGGAAGCACGAGTTGCTTGGAGAGTTCCTTTCCATACCGATGGAGGGGCATACATGTCTGAAGAGTCACTTGGAGCGCATGCTTGATGCACACACGAGACTGGTTCACTTCGTGGATTACTAGATGGCTGATCCATTTGCGATAGACGTACCGCTTAGGTCGTTGCCTCCCAGCTACAAAGGACATGTCCGGAGTAGCATCATGAGTGGTGATATGGAAGCATTGGATTTCCATGAGTTCATATTATGTTTCCGAAACGTAAAGGTTGAACCAATCACCGGAGAGGTCATCGATGACCAAGGTATATATTTTATATATAGTTTTATAAATGTTATAATCTTGCAAACACATTTTTAGTGTTAAGTATATCTGATACTTGTTTTGTTTTACTGAAAACAGGTCCTTCTGCATGAGAGGTGCTTGCTGGAGAGGAGGTGACATTGCGTGTTGATGGCGAACATGATGATGATGGCCGACGACACTCTCCCTCGACATTTATCATTTAGTTTGTGTTTTAGGATGATTATTGTAATCAAGAGATTGTGAACTTCTTTAGTGTGGACCGCTACTATCGCTAAGAGATGTCCACCTACATTCAGATAATAATGCGTTACGGGATGGTGGATGAACTACATCTGCTCATGGGTGATCTTGACCCATATTCGATGGTGGATCAGCTGAGAGCAGAGTTCATAGTCCATGTGCGCATGTGGAAGCACGAGTTGCTTGGAGAGTTCCTTTCCATACAGATGGAGGAGCATACATGTCTGAAGAGTCACTTGGAGCGCATGCTTGATGCACACACGAGACTGGTTCACTTCGTGGATTACTAGATGGCTGATCCATTTGCGATAGACGTACCGCTTCGGTCGTTGCCTCCCAGCTACAAAGGACATGTCCGGAGTAGCATCATGAGTGGTGATACGGAAGCATTGGATTTCCGTGAGTTCATATTATGTTTCCGGAACATAAAGGTTGAACCAATCACCGGAGAGGTCATCGATGACCAAGGTATATATTTGATATATAGTTTTATAAATGTTATAATCTTGCAGACACATTTGTAGTGTTAAGTATATCTGATACTTGTTCTGTTTTACTGAAAATAGGTCCTTCTGCATGAGAGGTGCTTGCTGGAGAGAAGGTGACATTGCGTGTTGATGGCGAACATGATGATGATGGCCGACAACACTCTCCCTCGACATTTATCATTTAGTTTGTGTTTTCGGATGATTATTGTAATCAAGAGATTGTGAACTTCTTTAGTGTGGACTGCTACTATCGCCAAGAGATGTCCGCCTACATTCAGATAATAATGCGTTATGGGATGGTGGATGAAGTACATCCGCTCATGGGTGATCTTGACCCTTATTCGATGGTGGATCAGCTGAGAGCAGAGTTCATAGTCCATGTGCGCATGTGGAAGCACGAGTTGCTTGGAGAGTTCCTTTCCATACAGATGGAGGAGCATACATGTCTGAAGAGTCACTTGGAGCGCATGCTTGATGCACACACGAGACTGGTTCATTTCGTGGATTACTAGATGGCTGATCCATTTGCGATAGACGTACCGCTTCGGTCGTTGCCTCCCAGCTAAAAAGGACATGTCCGGAGTAGCATCATGAGTGGTGATAAGGAAGCATTGGATTTCCATGAGTTCATATTATGTTTCCGGAATGTAAAGGTTGAACCAATCACCGGAGAGGTCATCGATGACCAAGGTATATATTTGATATATAGTTTTATAAATGTTATAATCTTGCAAACACTTTTGTAGTGTTAAGTATATCTGATACTTGTTCTGTTTTACTGAAAACAGGTCCTTCTGCATGAGAGGTGCTTGCTGGAGAGGAGGTGACGTTGCGTGTTGATGGCGAACATGATGATGATGACCGACGACACTCTCCCTCGACATTTATCATTTAGTTTGTGTTTTAGGATGATTATTGTAATCAAGAGATTATGAACTTCTTTAGTGTGTCTCACACTTCGTGAGATGGTTATTCATATGAGTTTGTAACAAACAGTTGTTCCACTTTCATGAATGATTTCTATTCATGTTCATATCTTATTTGATTATGTGTGAATTATCCATATTGTTTGAAACTAATTGATAATGCATGAACATTTGTAAAACATTAAAATTCCTTGTTTAAAATACCCGACTTAATGATATGTTCATTAATGAATGAAAAACCATTGTTTAAATTCAAAAGTTATGTGATAGTATGTGAAAGTCATTGGATTTCTTATCACATATAAATCATGCCTAAGTTCGGCAAAATAACTTGAACACCGTGTATTACTTGAATACAAAGTGTTTAATGAATTGTTAAAAGTAAATACATATTCGATGTATTGTGTTTTGACAAAAATGGTAATTATCATTAATTGATTGCTTAAATGTGTAAATTAGTTTACCAAAGGAAACATGAATATGAAACTATTTGATTTGATCAAAGTGTTTCATCAACAAAGGGTATAAGTATAAAAGAGAATCTAATTACTATGATTTGATCAATAGTAATGAAATTCGAATTTATAAGGATGGCATAAAAGAAATTGTGTAATGCAAAGCGTTTTGAAACGTCAAAACGCAGTGCATCACAATGTGATATTAGATATCAAAGGGGTTGAATAGAAGGCACCAAATAAATCATTGTAGTGTAGATGTAGAGACCATTAGTTAGAAATAGTTAGCACTCAATTAGAATTGGTAAACCATTTGAATTCGTGAAAGTTTTGGGGTTATTCGATATAACCAAAACAATAGCGAATAAATCCTTGTAGCGTATTCATTGGAAAGTTTGAATACGACACCCATAGCTGAAACCAAAAGGAAAGCAAGATTCGTATTGCTTGAATTTTGGTACACTTTTGAGAAAGCTCACTTTAGTGATGTTTCTCAATTATGGAGAAAATGGAAGATAGTGTAAAACACGATGAAGATTCAAAACCCTGCATCAGAGTGTTGAGAAGCGCAACGGACAATATTCCTGAAGGATTCTCTGCACAGAAGTAAAGAATCAATGATATTGATCATTGTGTTTTTTCCTCCACTATTGTTTTTCACTACATGAAGTAGGATTCAAAATGTAAATCCATGTCTTGTATGGAGACATTTGTGGATCATTTGTCATGATTCTTGGAATATGACATGTCTAGGAACTACTAAGGAAGTAATGGTAAACTAAATTATGAGAAATCCTAGAAGTAAAATTCCCTTGAGATTAGAAAGCAATTCATTGCTGAATCTCACAAGTAAAAGGAGTTGCTTGGAATTTTCCCAAATGACTGCAAAGCCATAGTAGGAAAAAGGGGTAAATGACAAAAGCACAATTTGTCAAATATTGGATGAATTCAAATGAATTTGATTCATGTGTGCTAAATGTCTAGTGGGTTTTTAACTAGTAAAGTACTAGTATCTCATAGTAAATCTCTAAGTTTGATACTTGATCAAAGGATTTTGAAGTTGTTCAAAATAGTGAGTGGATATGCAATTTGCATAAAACTGAGTGGGAGCTATGAAAGTCTTCCTAAAAACAATATGTGATTGACATATTTTTAAGTGGGAGCAATATCAGTCTCAAATTCAAATATGTAGGAACATATTTTGAGTGGGAGCTTATAGGAGTGATTCTTAAGGGTGTTCAGAATGAAAGGCGCAAATACTTATAAATAATGATTTATAAGGTTTAGAAGTTGATAATAGGTGTATTATGATATTATGTAGTATTTCTTAAGGGATTCTGAAAGGGTTTCAGAATAGAAGTTAATCAAGGAACTGGTCCTTAATAACTTAGATTAGGAATAACATTAAGTTTAACATCAATGGTTGAAAGAAAGAAATGGATGATCGTCATCCATTATGTTGAGACATAGGTTCTATCTTAGAAAACCATGATGATGACTTTGCATAATATGTGATCCAAATAAGGAACGTTTGAAAGTGATTAAGTTTGAATCACAGAACGTTGAGCTAAGTTTGTCCATAGTGTCCGATAGAGAACTATAGACATGTTTTCCAAATCCATAAAGGATGACATATCTTAAAGCATAAAGGGTTATGTTATAAGGGAATATGTTGGAGACTCCTGTAGATACCAATTAAAGTCAACTAGGAAGCGAGGTGAACAAAACATCGAGAGTTGCACAGAGTGCACTAGTGTTTCGATGAATACATTTATCATAATAGATAAGGGTACCATCTAAAGTGTTGTATAAAGTTATGGCGGGGCTAGTTCGCTTTTAACGTAGAATGATGTGTCCCAGGGCACTGTGCCCATGAGAAAGCCCTCGAGGTTGATCTAACATCACTGTAGGCTCCTGGAATCAGGCCTCGTTCTGCTGCCATAACGACGATGCATACACACAGATGCTATCATGTGATGATAAAGTATTAATGTCAATCAAGGTGACATTAGTAAGTTGCAAAGGATCTGGGACTGTAAAGTACAGACCCAAGGCTCAACCTCTTCATTGAGCAAGCATGTTCAGGGTACCAGAAATATGGTGCCAATGATTGAGAACAAATGCAGCTAGTGTATTTGTACTCTAGTGCAAGTGGGAGACTATTGGAAATATGCCCTAGAGACAAATAGTAGTAAGGACTATTATCATATTTCATATAGTTTATGATTAAGTTTTATATCATGCTATAACTGTATTGAGTGGAAACATCAATACACGTGTGATATACAAACATCCAGGGGTTCCCAGTGAAACTCTAGTCATTGGTTCATTGGTCAACAGATGATCAAGTTTCCTGATCATGTGGCATTTATGCTAGTTGGGAATGAGGTCATCTCGTTCTGTGAATGAGATGATGAACCAATACCCAACCTAAAGATCGTGATTCGATCATGTCACGAAGTTCAAGTTATGATGATTAGAAAAGGATCCTCGTAGACTATTCCTTAGACCGTGAGGCTATATCAATCACTGTCTCCCGAGAGTGCTTAGATAGCATCAAATGCCATCTGGTAAAACGGTGGTTATAAAGGTGTGTTCAGGTATTCGGAGGAAACCGTAGAGGCAATATATGTCAAGAGCGGGATTTGTCTGTCCATGTGACGGGAAGATACTCAAGGGTCCACTCGGAGAAGTTATATCCAATAGCTGCGCATCGTGTGATTTGATCACGGTGATATCACTTGTCGGAACGAGTCAAGTAGCATTGTTCAGTAATGAGATTGAACACGACATGGTGATGTCATTGATCAAATCTCGGGCAATGCAAGTATCAAGAGACAAAGGGAATAAGACACGACTGTCCCGGTTCAAACGACGAAAGATCTTCGTGGAACGCACAGGGGTCACATGGCCATCCAGGTCCCTCTATTGATCATTGGTGCGGGAGTGTCCCAACCATGCCTGGAGTGTTCGCGAACCGTGGGGTACCACGCTTAAGGGCTTGATGATGCTTAGAGAGTGTTTATAGGATCGGTAGAATCACCGAAGAAAAGAAGGGAGAAAACCGGAAGGGTTTCGGTAAGTCCGGAGGATGTCCGGAGTGGAGGTGGAAGGTGTTCCATAGCCACTGAGATTGAATAATATGTGAATGAATGTTAAATATTGATTTATCATTTATTCATAATTATTCAATAAAGAGAAAATCAATTAAAGGTCAAAAAGGCTTAATGGGCCAATTTCCGGAGGGAGAGGGCCCATTAGGGAAAGGGGAGAGGGACCAAGGGGGCTGGCCGGCTGGGCCTAGCCCCGCCCCTCCCACCGCGGGGCCCACTAGGGGCTGGCCGGCGGCCACCCCACCCCCTCCTCTCCTTTAGTCCCACCCCGGTACTTTGAGGGAGGTAGTACCTCCCCTCCCCCTATATATAGTGGGGTATTTGGCCTAGAAAAATACACCAATAATCAATAAAGGTATCCCCACTTTTGGGAGGACCTCTAATTGATATTTTCTCTCTTCCCCTCTCTCTCTCGTGACCGTGGTCCCAAGTCTGGACTACGCGAGCGAGAGACATCTTCACCACGGAGCGCCGTCACGCTGCAGGATTCGGATCCGGGAGCTCTACTTCCGCAACTGCTGCTGGATCGGGGAAGCGGGAGTCATCGTCAGGCACCAGACGTGTGTAACTCCCCGCGAGGTGTCGCACTTGAGGCACTCAAGTCGTTGGAGCCAGAAGGAGTGCAAGGACTTCATCACGACCTTGAGGTCGGCTTCGGCTCGTCTACATCAACCATGCTCTCCTGAGCGTTGACAATGCTTTTTGGTCTTCAAGGGTAAGTTCGCGAAAAGCCCCTCCCGTTACTGTATTACTAATAGATAGGTCCTGGCATCTTCAGGGGTTCAGGGGCGTAGGGTAAAATTTATTGTTTTCATACGCGGAACCCCTACAGCAAGTGTCTTTAAAAGGCTCATGATACATGTCCCATTTTATTTAGGAGCATTTATATGAGAAGCAAAGGCTCCAAAACAATCAATAAGAATTTGAGGATCAAGGCCATACTTAGCACTAAGCTCTTGAAAATTAGCAGTTTTAGAGAATGTCTTAATGCAATCATACTCATAGTTTATACCTGGTTCTTTACCTTTGTCGCTATCCCAATATTCGGCATTGCTTTGAATTGTTTCAAGAAGATCCCACTTAGCTTTGAACTCCTTACTTGTGAAGGATCCCTCTAAACAAGCATCTAGATAGTCCTTGTAATGTCCTGAAAGCCTTGCATAGAAATTATTAATAACAATATTACTGGGGAGCTCATGAATGGGACATTTGAGCATTAGTGACTTCAATCTCCCCCATGCTTAGGAAATACTTTCTCCATCATGTGGATGAAAATTATAAATGTAATTCCTATCTTTATGAATTTCATGAGGAGGATAAAATTTAGAGTAAAAGAGAGATTCAAGTTCCTTCCACTCCAAATGATGAGGATCATCTAGTAGCTCATACCACTCCCTTGCTTTGCCCTTAAGTGATAAAGAGAATAGCTTCCTCTTAAGTGATAAAGAATATGCAACCAAGTCTACTTAATAGTCTTTGCAATCTATGAAGAGATTCCAACTCAAGAATAATAAGTAGCATGAAGCACGAACATAAGCAACATTACAATGCTCATAAAAAGGTATGATAGAGTGGTATCTCGCTTGCCTTTGATTATGAATGCCAAGGCACCTCTGAAGTTTAAGTGATGACTATTAGTAAAGATATAAAGAATACAAGCATCAAAGTCATAACACAAATAATCAAGTAATGGAACAAACATAAAGAATGACAACTATGCTCTCAAGAAGGTGCTCAAAGAATATGTGGAGACTCAACAAGTAGAAGAAAAAGGTTTTGAATAATTTTGAAAAGCTTCCAAATGCTGAAAGTATGGTACTCATTAGCTTTGAGCTCTCATTGCCCCTATCATAAGCATCTTTAATGTGGTTAAGGTGAAAGTGACACAACTAAGAGCATATGTTGACAAGTTATAAATCGAAGCCTCATGCCCCTTACTTACGAAGACCGATCCTCATGCTACTCAACTTCAGTCACAAGTAAGCTCTTGTCATTGTAAGTATATACGTATCATAGAGAACCGCCAACGGAGTACCCCTTGCACATGACACGGGAGCTATCCCATAATCAAAATACAAGGCAAGCAGACAATGAGCATCTCGGCGATCTTTTTATTTACCATGAGCATAGGTTTTTATTGAGGATGCTTCATAGAATGCTCATTATGGTTATGCTGCAAGTTTCCACCATGATTAGGCATGGCTTAGGCTAGCGGCCTAGGCGTTTGTCTAACATACATACAAACTCCATGATCTTACAAGTTCCACTTTTATTTCACACTGTCGGGATCCATAAGCAAAAGAACATGATATCAACTAGGTACAAAGTACCTATGAAGTGTTGAAAGCGGTCCCCGTGATACATGGTTCTTCTAACTTCAACTCATAAAGCGCAAGCATATGCACAACAAATAAGGACGCAATGGTTTAGGTTTATTTAGTGCAAGAAAATAAAGTGTGCCATCAAGTTCGTGAGAGCTTTACTAACTAACTTTCTCATAACAAGCAAACATTTTATTCGGAAGAAAACAAGGCATATTGAATATGCACGGAGGTAGCAAATGATGCTAATGGGTAGGTATGGTGGACACTTTGGAAATATTTTGTTTAGGGAGTTGGGAACTTGAGTGAAACACTTAGTGGAAGTGAAGGCTAGCAATAGTAAGGGAGCGACAAACGAGAGAGCAATAGCTGTCATTATCATGCTTGCAACAAAACAGGACTACTCATGGCATGAAAGTGGTTCAAGATCCTCAAGGCAAAATAATTCATCGAGGCTTAACTGCTTATTACAGTCATGTGCATGCGTGAGCATGTTCCAAGTCAATCAAATGAAACATTCAGAGGAGGATACCACAGTGTCATACAAATTTATGAATAGATTAATGCAAGCAAACATTTATAAGACATGCTACAAACTATTAGCAAGCTAGAACTAATAATACGAAAGCAAGAACTACTAAGCATCCAAAGATAACATACACCCTACTTGAACGGGCTAAGAAAGCTCACAATGATGAGTATTTGTACAAAATGAAAACAAATAGAGTTCGTTACCAGCCTCTTACCATGCCTCAAGTTGTCATTGATCCTCATTATTGCTCTTCACTTGTGTAACTTGAATAATAATATGAAACCAATATCCACTGAGGACTGCCGAACCCTGTAGCAAAACTCACCAAAACCAAAGAAGAACGACAAATATTTTTGGTGTTTTCGATTTTTAAACAAGAACCAAAAGGGAAAAACAAACAAAGAAAAATCTTTTTGGGTTTTTTGAATAGTTCAAACAAAGCAAAAAGGGAAAAAAAACAAACCAAGGCAAAAAGGAAGAAGCAAACCAAAGAGAAACAATAGAAATATTTTTGGTCTTTTTGAGTTTTTAGAAAGCAAAAGCAAAGAAAAACGAAAACTAAAAAGAGAACGAAAACATTAATATACAAAGTACCGACGCAACATGAATGGAGATGAGTGCGGTGTCGGCGTACCTACCCCCAAGCTTAGGCTTTTGGCCTAAGTGGGGTATCAATCCCAAGCTGGCCAGGATGAAGTGTCACCCTGGTACGACGAAGAGGTCCCCTCATCCTGGTGCGATCTCGAGTACGTCCCTCCGTAATGCGCGGAGTAATCATAGGAGGGCACATCCTCCTGGTGCTACTCGTGGAAACCCAGCAAGCAAAGCTGCTCGTCCACCTCCTCCTTGGAGCGCGACCATGGTCTCCTGTGAATACTAAACACAGCAGGCTGTGGCAAAAGGATCTCCCTTTTATCCCCGTCAGTGAAAAGCATCCTATATACTAGATTGTTCAAATCAGAGGTAGCAGTGACAAAGTGATGAGTTTTCATGGCAACAAGGTCAATCCTCTGTGGTGCCAGCATAGCATCATAGGGATCCACTGAAAGACCTAATGCATTGACTATACGCGAGGCAATGATGCCCCCATAGATAGGCCCCCTAGCAGGTAGGAAACGAGCAATAAGTGAGCCAAGATTGTACCGCGTATCATTGTTAAGCGCAGCAGCAAGGAATGCTAAATGATAGTTGGAGATATTACTTGTGTTCTCCCTACCCAGTACACTATTAGCAAGATAGTATGCAAAGTATCTAAGAGCAGGGAGTTGGATATTTCTTATCTTTCCACGCTGCACCACGCAGTCATCATCATTGGTCACCCCTCGGTAAAGCTCCAACAAATCAGCGGGTCGCCCTTGAATTTTCTTCACGGTTGATGACCCACAAGTATAGGGGGTGTATCGCAGTATTTTCGAGGGAAGTGAAACCCAATTTATTGATTCGACACAAGAGGAGCCAAAGAATATTTATAAGCCTTAACAACTGAGTTGTCAATTCAGCTGCACCTGGAAACAATCTTGCTCACAGCAGTTTATCAGTAGCAATAGTTTCGTAGTAGGAATAGCAAAGTAACAGCAGTAGTAAAGCAAAGATAGTAGTAACAAAAGCAGTAAACAGTGGGATTCGATTGCGGTACGCATAGGGATGGATGGACGGGCGTTGCATGGACAAGACAGTTCACATAGCAATCAGAACATAGGGCAATTGCAGATAAATAAGATAAAGCATCCAAGTACTAGACAATCCTAGGCATGTGTTCCATATATAGTCATACGTGCTCGCAATGAGAACTTGCACAACATCTTTTGCCTACCTGCCCGTTTGCAGCGGGGCCTCTAGGGAACTACTGGCAATTAAGGTGCTCCTTTTAATAGAGCACCGAAGCAAAGCATTAACACTCGGTGAACACATGTGATCCTCACATCAAAGCCATTCCCTTCCGGTTATCCCGATTTCTATCTATCGGGGCCATAGGTTCCGGACAACGACGTGTGTATACGACTTGTAGATAAGACCAAAAACAATACTATCATAATGAATCAATAACATGTTCAGATCTGAAATCATGACACTCGGGCCCTAGTGACAAGCATTAAGCACAACAAGTCGCAACAAAGTCATAAAGCACTAATAAAAGATACTAGGCACCATGCCCTAACAATCTGATGCCATTACATGAACAATCTCATCCAATCCCTACCATCCCCATAGCCTACAGCGGGGGATTACTCACTCATAGATGAGGGAAACATGGATGGTCGATGAAGATGATGGTGGAGATCGATGGAGATAGCTCCGGGCGCACTTCCCCGTCCCGGCAGGGTGCCGGAACAGAGACTTTCTGTCCCCCGAATCTCCCCTTCGGTGGCGGCGGCGCAGCGGAACTTTTTATGGAAAAACGTCGAACCCCCCCGAAGTTTTTAGGTTAGAAGGCTTCTTATAGGCGAACAGGGAGACCGAGGGGGTGCCTGGGGCCACCACACCATGCACTGGCGCGGCCAGGCCCAGCCCGCGCCTGGGGGTGGTGTGGCCAGCCCTGGCCCTCCTCCGTCTCGTATTCTGGCTCCTGGAGTCTTCTGGAAAAATAGGCACTTTTGGCTTTTGTCCCGTCCAATTCCGAGAATATTCATTTTCTGACTTTCCTAGAACCAAAAACAGCAGAAAACAGGCAGTTGGCAATGTGGCTCTTGTTAATAGGTTAGTCCAAGAAATCATATGAAAAGTACTCCAAAGTGTGGAAAAAACACAAGAAAGTGGATAAAACCAAGCATGGAGCATCAAAAATTATAGATACATTTGCAATGTATCAACATCCCCAAGCTTAACTCCTGCTCGTCCTCGAGTAGGTAAGTGATAAGAAGAAAGAATAATTTTTGAGGTGACATGCACCATCAAAGACTTGATCAAAGTATTTGTAAAACATTCAAAGCTGGGATCATAGTACTTTAATCATAACATGAAAGACAAAGTTCTAGCAATAAGACAAAGAAACTATGATGCAACATGAAAAGGCACAAACAAAAGATTCATGAATAACAATGCCTTGCAAGACGTTTGTTTGTTTCACATAAAGAAAACATAGCATAGTGGCATTCAGCTTGTCCCTCAAAGAGTAGCAAACATAAATGCATAGGACACCTTCAAAGTTCACAAGAGTGACTAGATACAAATAGTTTAAAACAAGCAATATCAAGGTATGCATCAATCAACAAGTCTTGGGACAATGCACATAGAACTAAGAATGGCCACTATGCTCTCAAGAAAGTGCTCATAGAATGTGTGGAGACTCAACAAGGAAATGAAAAGGTTTTGAATAGTTGAAAGGCTTCCAAATGCTGAAAGTATGGTACTCATTAGCTTTGAGCTCTCAATGCCCCTATCATAAGCATCTTTAATGTGGTTAAGGTGAAAGTGAGGTCCAATCTGAGTTATATGCTTGACAGACTATAAACTGAAAATTCCAAGTCCCTTGAGTACGAGGGCCGCTCCTCATGCTACTCAAACTTTAGTTACCTGTAAGTTCTTGTCATCGTAAGTATGCGCGTATCATTGAGAACCTCCAATGGGGTACCCCTTGCCCGATGATACAGAAGAATCCCCGTATCAAAATAACAAGGCAAGCAGATAATGAGTATCTCAACAATCTTCTTATTTACCATGGGAAAATGGTGCTTTTTTCTCTCTTTCCTCTTTTCATAAAACTCTTTTTTCTTCTTTTTCTCAATAGCTATCTCTCTCTTTTTTTATAAGAAGAATGCTTCATAGATATCATTATGGTTACGCTGCAGGTTTGCACCATGTCAGCATGGAATGGACCAGCGGCCCAGCCGTTTCTCTAACACACATACATAACTCCATGGACTTACAAGCTCCCCTTTTATTTCACACCGACGGCATCCACAAACAAAAGATCAAGGTATCAACTAGGTATATATTTACAAGTGTTGAAAGCGTTCCCCGTGACAGCACGGTTCTGCTAATCCCCAGCCTATAATTAGCAAGCATATAACTTTCATGGAGAGTTCACAATGGTTCAGGTTTATTAAGTGCAGGAAATAAAGTGTACCATCAAGTTCGTGAGAGCTTTACTAACTAACTTTCACAAAACAAGCAAACATTTTATTCGGAAGAAAACAAGGCATATTGAGTATGCACGAAAGTAGCAAATGATGCTAATAGGTAGGTATGGTGGACACTTTGGCAATATTTGGTTTAGGGAGTTGGAAACTTGAGTAAAACATACTCCGTGAAAGTGAAGGCTAGCAATAGTAAGGGAGCGACAAACGAGAGAGCAATAATGGCCATAATCATGCAGAGCGACAAAACATCATTAATAAAAGCATAAAGTGATACTACAAGTTGAAAACTAAAGGATCATAAAGGCTTATGGTGACTTGGGATAGTCATAACATGGTGTGAGCATGTGCCAAAGTCAACCCAAATAAAGCATCAAAGGAGAATACCACTATACTATGCTTTAATATGCTAAAACAACGCATGATTCATCCAAGGCACATTAAGCAATCTCAATTGTTTATAACAAGTCATGCTACAGCAAAGAATACTAAGCATAAAGCCAAAACAATATCAAGCATGGCATGACAAAGCATAGGTCACAGTCAGAAACAAGCTCTCTTTACCACTTAAGCATGAGCTTTCCTACTCTTTTCCAAACCAAACCAAACCATTTGAACACCAATGTATGAAAGAGGAGTTCCAACCAATTTATTCAGCGAACTAAGAAAACCACGCAACCTAAAAAACGAAAATGAAAAAGAAGACGCTCCAAGAACAACACAACTGTGCATGAAACAATAAAAATGAAGTGTTTGAGAGAAACCTGGGATTTTTATTGATGAAGAAGGGGATGCCTTGGGCATCCCCAAGCTTTGACGCTTGTACTTCTTGGATATTTCTTGGGGTGACATGCCTGGCTTCCCCAAGCTTGAGCTTTAGTCCATCCTTCATCTCATTACTCATTCCTTCCATACACCTGAAATTTTTCCTTCATACAAAACTTCACACAATCTTTATTAGCAACATTAGTGCACTCAAGATAATAAGTCTTTAGGTTCAGTTCGAACACCAATAAACTTCCATTAAAACACTAGCTACTGTAGCACTTCCCTCAAAAAGCTCAATTCCCCAAAAGAACTCAAAAAGGAACCAACAAGAAGCAAATGCAGAAAATGGCAGAAATCTGTCAGAACAGACCATCAGGTAAATACGATTTTTTTTGAAGACCTTCTGTTGCTCAAATCAAAAAGTGTTGAACTAACGAAAGTTAGATAACAACCTGGCGCAGAATCACAAAAGATTACAGCTCAACGACATTCAGAGCTCTCTCACGAATATTTACGGTGAAACACAGAAATCTGTTTCGGGACAGCAACTTTCCCAATCATTACTTCTCTCTCATTAGAGGTTACTCTTGGCACAAAAAGCAAATAAAAAAGATAAGGAGCGGTTATTACAGAGGTAATAACTTTCAAGACTCATCTAAAACTTTTGGGTTATCTCCCAATAAGTACTTTTCTTTAACGCCTTTAAGTTACGCATAAGCAAAAACTAAAATGGATAGAATAGAAGTAAGCGGAGATAATCACGGTGAAAACATTGTTTTGTTCAATGAAATCCTTTTGTGAACAAGGTTGATCAGGTCTTGCTACCAAAACAATTCCATATGAAACAAAACTTTGTATTCCAGTAATGATTATGTTACCTCGACCTTGATAGCAATAGTCCCAATCATAATAGTTTCAAATTTTTCTCTTGGTATGGGATAATATATTTGTCCAACTTGAATGCCCTCAACATGTTCAATTGAATTCAAACCATAAGTCCTTTCAATCTTCTTGAGGAAATAGACAATGTGTTCCTTGTCATTAACATTGAAGGTCACCTTCCCTTGATTGCAATTAATAACAGCTTCTGCAGTATTAAGAAAAGGTCTCCCAAGAAGAATAGACATATTATCATATTCAGGCATAAAAGTTTGAGAGGATGCTCTCATAAGAAATGTGAGTTGAAGTAAAAGAGAGCATCAAGAAGCAAATTCAAAACACATTTAAGTCTAACCCACTTCCTATGCATAGGCATCGTGTACGCAAATAAATTCACAAAGAACAAAGTGACAAGCATAGGAAGATAAAACAAGAGTAACTTCAAAACTTTCAGCACATAGAGAGGTGTTTCAATAGCATGAAAACTTCTACCACCATATTTTCCTCTCTCAAAATAATTTTCAGTAGCCTCATGAATAAACTCAACAATATAACTATCACATAAAGCATGCTCTTCATGATCTACAAGCACTAGAGCTTTATTATAAACATTTTCAAGAGAAACCTCAGGAACATAACATTCATTCTCCTTTAGTAAGCAAGGGGGACAATCAAATAATGTAATGGATAAAGAGTTACTCTCATTAGAAGGTAGGCATGGGTAGCTAATCCATTCTTCCTCCTTTTGTTCATCCCCTCCTCCTCTTTTTCATCTAATGAGATTTCAGGTTCATCAATTTCTTCTTCCATAGGATCCTGCAAGGCATTAGTCTCTTCCATTTGTGGAAAGCATCTATTAAAATATTCAAGAATATAGCCATTTTCATCCTTGTAATTATCAAAGCAAAATTTAAGTATACCATACACCTCATATTTGTAAGGTGAATCATCAATATTTTCAAGCAAACTAGCAAGTTCAAATGCACCCTTCCAAGCAATAAATTCGTCAATTTGTTCCACATCATAAAGGTCATAACTTCCGTTAACATAGGAAGATATGGTATCATTATCACTATACTCACATAGAAAAGGGAGGTGTTTATACCTCTTTCTGCAACAAGACTCATCACAACAATAAGTAACATTATAAGTAGAGCACACGTTCCTAGCAATGGTATACAATCTATCAATTTGTTCCCATAAGTGTTTCCCTTTTTGTGACAAGCGGTGTTCCTTATAATAATATTTTTGATCTTCCGTGAACCCACCTTGCCAATAAGCTTCAGTTTCAAAGAAACCAACCATTGCCAACAAGCATGATAAAGCAAGACAATAACAGACCAACGAAAATAACAACTAGAGTAGGAACTAATTTTTTGTATTTTTGATAAAGAAACAAGAAAACAAGGAAGAAATAAACTTAGCTTGAACAATAGTGCTTCCACGTGGACTTGATAAATAAAGCTATGCTCCCCGGCAACGGCGCCAAAAAATAGTCTTGATGACCCACAAGTATAGGGGGTGTATCGTAGTATTTTCGAGGGAAGTGAAACGCAATTTATTGATTCGACACAAGGGGAGCCAAAGAATATTTATAAGCCTTAACAACTAAGTTGTCAATTCAGCTGCACCTGGAAACAATCTTGCTCACAGCAGTTTATCAGTAGCAACAATTTTGTAGTAGGAATAGCAAAGTAACAGCAGTAGTAAAGCAAAGACAGTAGTAACAAAAGCAGTAAATAGTGGGATTCGAGTGCGGTAGGCATAGGGATGGATGGACGGGCGTTGCATGGACAAAACAGTTCACATAGCAATCAGAACATAGGGAAATTGCAGATAAATAAGATAAAGCATCCAAGTACTAGTCAATCCTAGGCATGTGTTCCATATATAGTCATACGTGCTCGCAATGAGAACTTGCACAACATCTTTTGTCCTGCCAGCCCGTTTGCAGCGGGGCCTCTAGGGAACTACTGGCAATTAAGGTGCTCCTTTTAATAGAGCACCGGAGCAAAGAATTAACAATCCATGAACACATGTGATCCTCACATCAAAGCCATTCCCTTCTGGTTATCCCGATTTCTGTCACTTCAGGGCCATAGGTTCTAGACAACGACGGTGTATACGACTTGTGGATAAGACCAAAAACAATACTATCATAATGAATCAATAACATGTTCAGATCTGAAATCATGGCACTCGGGCTCTAGTGACAAGCATTAAGCACGACAAGTCGCAACAAAGTCATAAAGCACTGATAAAAGATACTAGGCACCATGCCCTAACAATCTGATGCCATTACATGAACAATCTCATCCAATCCCTACCATCCCCATAGCCTACAACGAGGGATTACTCACTCATAGATGGGGGAAACATGGATGGTCGATGAAGATGATGGTGGAGATCGATGGAGATGGCTCCGGGGGCACTTTCCCGTCCCGGCAGGGTGCCGGAATAGAGACTCTTTGTCCCCCAAATCTCCCCTTCGGTGGTGGCGGCGCAGCGGAACTTTTTGTGGAAAAACGTCGAACCCCCCTCCCCCGAAGTTTTTAGGTCAGAAGGCTTCTTATAGGCGAAGAGGGAGACCGAGGGGGTGCCTGGGGCTACCACACCATGCCCTGGCGCGGCTAGGCCCAGCCCGCGCCTGGGGGGTGTGGCCAGCCCTTGGCCCTCCTCCGTCTCGTATTCTGGCTCCTGGAGTCTTCTGAAAAAATAGGCACTTTGGCTTTTGTCCCGTCCAATTCCGAGAATATTCATTTTCTGACTTTCTTGGAACCAAAAACAGTAGAAAACAGGCAGCTGGCACTGTGGCTCTTGTTAATAGGTTAGTCCAAGAAATCATATGGAAAGTACTCCAAAGTGTGGAAAAAACACAAGAAAGTGGATAAAACCAAGCATGGAGCATCAATAATTATAGATACATTTGCAATGTATCACCGGTCCCTGTCATACGCACACCTACAATACTGCAAAATCTCTCCAAAGGCTTGGTGAAGGGCAGATCATAGATTTTAAAAGAGACAGTAGATTGATAGGGTTTGTTAGTGAACGAGAAGCTCTCAACAAAAGTTTTGGTGAGCATAGCGTATTGTGCACTCTCATTTTGCATATATGAGGTCAAACCAACCCTCTCAGTTAGTAGCAAGAAATCATCAAGAATACCTGCAGCTTGCAAGAAAGTAAAACAAGGAAAAAAGGATGGGTGAGCATCCCCATCATCCCTTTCACTGCCAATACGAGTTGTAATGAGATCTCCATTGTATGATGGCCTAGCTTGAGAGGCTGTTCTTGAGGGCCTCGACCTCCTAGGTGCATCACTCTCAAATATCTCTCCAAAAGTATGGTTGTTCATGCTTGGTATTCTGAAATTTAAACACCTATTAAACAAGTGATTGCAAAGTAAATATAATGAAGGATTCTACTCATAGGGACTTGAAGAGGCCTAAACATGCATCAAAACTATATCTCTAAGAATCAAACAAGCTTACAAGCTCTCATAACCAGTCACCTACAGCAGCAAAATACTCAACATATAAACCACTAAACACAAATCTACTTGGACAAGGGGAGGAGTCACATACCAGGGAACAAATGCTCCAAATTTCAGCAACAAAGATGGGCTGAGTAAGGAGATCGAAAAAATCGAGAGCAAGCACAGCAAGAACGCGATTTTGAGCTATGAACTGGAGCTTACTCGGGAGAGAGAAGAAAGTGGCAGGTGAGAGAGTTAGTGGGGGGCCAGGGGTGGCCCACACCAGGGCATGGCGCCACCCAAGGCTGGACGCGGCACCATGTGGTGTGCCTGCCTGGTGGCCCCCCTGGTACCTACCAGGTACTCCTCTGCCCCTTTTTTCACGTAAAAATTTAATATGAATTTTCTGGAATTTTTCGAGACACTTTATTTTTGGGCATTTTTCAGAGAAAGAAGAATGATTGTTCTGACAGACAGCTTTTTTTTCTTTTTTTGGAAACATGATGCAAGGACAAAACAAGGCTAGAACTACAGAAGTTCTAGCATGCAAGCAACTAACAACACAAAAAAAACTAAACGAAACTAAAATGCACATGATAGAAATAAACGGAGATAATCATAACGAAAACATTGTTTTGTTCAATGGAATCCTTTTGTTAACAAGGTTGATCAAGTCTTGCTACCAAAACAATTGCATATGAGACAACACTTTGTACTCCACTAATGATTATGTTACCTCAACCTTGATAGCAATGGTCCCAATCATAATAGTTTCAAATTTTTCTCTTGGTATGGGACAATATATTTCTCCAACTTGAATGCATTCAACATGTTCAATTGAATTCAAGCCATAAGTCCTTTCAATCTTCTTGGGGAAATAGACAGTATGTTCCTTGTCATTAACATTGAAGGTCACCTTTCCTTGATTACAATTAATAACAGCTCCTGCAGTATTAAGAAAATGTCTCCCAAGAATAATAGACATATTATCATCTTCAGGCATTTCAAGCACAACAAAATCAGTTAATATCAAGCAATTATGAGCCACTTGAACATGTACATACCTCACAAATACCCACAGGAATAGTGGTAGATTTATCAGCCATTTGCAAAGATATATCAGTTGGTATTAATTTTTCAAGTTGAAGCCTCTTATAGAGAGAGAAAGGCATAACACTAACTCCAGCTCCCAAATCACACAAAGTAGTTCTAACATAACTATTCTTAATAGAGCAAGGGATAGTTGGAATCCCTGGGTCTCCAAGTTTCTTAGGAACCTTACCATTGAAGGAATAATTAGCAAGCAAAGTAGAAATTTCTTCATTAGGGATTTTCCTTTTATTCGAGACAATGTCCTTCATATACTTTGAGTAAGGAGGCAATTTAATAGCATTCGTCAAAGGAATTTGCAAGAATAAAGGCTTCATCCACTCACAAAACTTATTATAGTGTTCATCTTCCTTTGACTTATGTTTCTTATCAGGGAAAGGCATAGGTTTTTGGACCCAAGGTTCTCTTTCACTACAATGTTTCTTAGCAATAAAATCTTCTTTGGTGTATTTAGTATTCTTAGTGTGGTTTTCAGGTTCTTCTTCAACTTTTTCTTCATTAGGAACAACATTTTCTTCATTACCACTTTCAGTTTCAGCATCAGAGATAGATATACTATTAGGATCTATAGCAGGTTCAGAGGGTTCTACAACAGTTTTATGTTTCTTTTTCCTTTTCTTACGAGTAGAACCACCATTTCAGCTTGTTGAGAATCCTGCTCAATTCTTTTGGGATGCCCCTCAGGATATAGAGGATCCTGGGTAGCAGCACCACTTCTAGTTCTAATTTCATAAGCATGTTTTTCTTTAGCAGCATTAACTAGCAAGTCGTTTTGCACTTTAACGAGTTGATCTATTTGAGTTTGAACCATTTGAAAGTGTTTAACAATCATTTTAACATCATTAGAGGTTCTTTCCACACTATCTTTCAACTCAACAATAGCTCTAGTGTTTTCCATTAGATGATTTTGCACCCTTTTATTAAAGTTATCTTGCTTAACAATAAAGATATTGAATTCTTCTAAGCATTGAACAGGAGGTTTAGAGTAAGGGATATCACCTTCATCAAAGTGTTGGAGAGAGTGTACCTCAATAGTGGATGAGTAGGGAATAGACTTACATATTCTTATATAGGAGGTAAATTCTTGACATCTACAGCTTTAATTCCCTTCTCCTTAAGACATTTCTTAGCTTCCTTCATCACTTCATCATTTAATTCAATAACTCCCCTCTTGTTTGATGGTGGAATAGGCACCAGAATAGATGGTTCAGGTACAATTACTTCAGGTATAACTTGTTTAGGAGGAGTCCAATCTTCATAATTCTTACTTATTTTAGCCATTAATTCCTCAGCTTCCTTAGGAGTCCTATTCTTGAAAACACAATCAGCACAACTATCTAGGTATGTCCTAGATTCCTTGGTTAGTCCATTATAAAATATATCAAGAAGCTCATTCTTAGGTAAAGGACTTCCAACCTGTGCATGAATCAAAGCACAAAACCTTGCCCAAGATTCGGGCAATACCTCTTTTTCTCCCTGTTTAAAATCAAAAAGTTCCTGCAAAATAGCATGTCTAGCACTGGGAGGAAAATATTTCTGCAGGAAAGTACTAATCAAGCACTCAGGGCTATCAATAGATCCAGGAGGTAAATTACTAAACCAAGTTTTAGCTTCTCCTTTTAGTGAAAAGGGAAAAATCTTAGCAACAAAGTAAGTACGCATCTTAATATCATCAGAAAACAAGCCACTCATGGTAGAAAGTTCATTCATATGTGCTACCGCACTTTCATTCTTAGTCCCACAAAAAGTTTCTTTCTCGACAATAGCTATGTAAGATAGATCGAGAGAGAAATCATAATCTTCATCTATAATATTTATGGGAGAAGCAGCAAACTTAGCATCAGGAGATAATTTGGGTCTAATAGTACGCCTCTCAAGGAGACTCTTAGCAGCGCTCCTATCATGGGTGTTCTTACATTCTTTAATAAACTCATCGGTCATCTCAACATAACCATCTTCAATATCATAACTCTCACCAGACTGAGGTGAGCTAACAGGTGTGGTAGTGTCTTCATTAGGAGTATCGGTATTTCCAGCTATAGTTCTAGCAATCGTAGCATCTAGGAAAGGACCTAATGAACCACTCGTATCGAGCACAGTAGAAGCAGCATCATAAGCATCAGAAGTTTCAGATTCAGCAGTAGTAGCAGTGTGTGTAGCATGTGTATGTGGTGGTGTAAGGAACTTACTCAAAATAGACGGTAAATCAAGAGCAGCAGAGGTGTTCAGAACCGTACCTCTTCTTGTAGTGGATGGTAAAATAGGAACCTTGCCATCACGAGACTTACCCATGATGGATGGATAGCAGCGAACAATAGAGAATCCAAGTGAACTTGATAAATAAAGCTATGCTCCCCGGCAACGGCGCCATAAGATAGTCTTGATGACCCACAAGTATAGGGGGTGTATCGCAGTATTTTTGAGGGAAGTGAAACCCAATTTATTGATTCGACACAAGGGGAGCCAAAGAATATTTATAAGCCTTAACAACTGAGTTGTCAATTCAGCTGCACCTGGAAACAATCTTGCTCACGGTAGTTTATCAGTAGCAACAATTTTGTAGTAGGAATAGTAAAGTAACAGCAGTAGTAAAGGAAAGACAATAGTAACAAAAGCAGTAAACAGTGGGATTCGAGTGCGGTAGGCATATGGATGGATGGACGGGCGTTGCATGGACAAGACAATTCGCATAGCAATCAGAACATAGGGCAATTGCAGATAAATAAGATAAAGCATCCAAGTACTAGACAATCGTAGGCATGTGTTCCATATATAGTCATACGTGCTCGCAATGAGAACTTGCACAACATCTTTTGTCCTGCCAGCCCGTTTGCAACGGGGCCTCTAGGGAACTACTGGCAATTAAGGTGCTCCTTTTAATAGAGCACCGGAGCAAAGCATTAACACTCCGTGAACACATGTGATCCTCACATCAAAGCCATTCCCTTCCGGTTATCCCGATTTCTGTCACTTCGGGGCCATAGGTTCCGGACAACAACGTGTGTATACAACCTGTAGATAAGACCAAAACAATACTATCATAATGAGTCAATAACATGTTTAGATCTGAGATCATGGCACTCGGGCCCTAGTGACAATCATTAAGCACAACAAGTCGCAACAAAGTCATAAAACACTAATAAAAGATACTAGGCACCATGCCCTAACAATCTGATGCCATTACATGAATGATCTCATCCAATCCCTACCATCCCCATGGCCTACAGCGGGGGATTACTCACTCATAGATGGGGGAAACATGGATGGTCGATGGAGAAGCGATGGTGATGATGATGGCGATGATCTCCTCCCATTCCCCGTCCCGGAAGGGTGTCAGAACGGAGTTTCTGGTGCTGTTTCGTGGAATCTGGTGGTGGCGGCGGAGCGGAACTCCTTCTAGAAAAACGTCGAACCCCCCGAAGTTTTTAGGTCAGAAGGCTCCTTATAGGTGAAGAGAGAGGCCGAGGGGGTGCCTGGGGGGCCCACACCACCCCTGGCGCGGCCTGGCCTGACCCGCGCCACCAGGTGGTGTGGCCACCCCCTAGCTCTTATCCGTCTCGTATTCTGGCTCCTGGAGTCTTCGGGTGAAATAGGATTTTTGGCATATTTTCCGGGATTTTTCCTGATAGTTGGTTTTCTGCACGAAAAGTAGACACCAAGGCAATTCTGCTGAAAACAGCGTCAGTCCGCATTAGTTGCATCCAAATCACACAAGTTTAGAGGAGAAACAATAGCAAAAGTGTTCGGGAAAGTAGATACGTTTTGGACGTATCATGCCGGAACAGAGACTTTCTGTCCCCCGAATCTCCCCTTCAATGGCGGCGGCGCTACGGAACTTTTCATGGATTTCTGATTGACGATCTAGGGTTTTTGCCTCGGGGGAGATATATAGGCGAAAGAGGCAAGGTCGGTGGCCGGCCAGGGGGGCCACACCATGCCCTGGCGTGACCAAGGGGGATCCGCGCCTAGGGGTGGTGTGGCCACCCTGTGGCCCCTCTCCGACTCTCCTTCTGGCTCCCTGAGTCTTCCGAGAAAATAACAACTTTGGCTTTTGTCCGGTCTAATTCTGAGAATATTCATTTTCTGACTTTCCTAGAACCAAAAACAGCAGAAAACATGCAACTAGAACTGTGGCATCTTGTTAATAGGTTAGTCCAAGAAATCAAATGAAAAGTACTCCAAACTGTGGACAAAACACAATAAAGTAGATAAAACCAAGCATGGAACATCAAAAATTATAGATACATTTGCAATGTATCAACATCCCCAAGCTTAACTCCTGCTTGTCCTCGAGTAGGTAAGTGATAAAAAGAAAGAATAATTTTTGAGGTGACATGCACCATCATAGCTTGATCAAAGTATTTGTAAAACATTCAAAGCTGGGATCATAGAAAACAAAAAATTTCCAACGATGAGAACTATACGCCAAGATCTATCTACTAGATACAGAGCAATGGGAGGATATACATACATGGAGAACTTACCCTCGAAGACAACGAATTTTGTTAACGAGTTGGAAATCATGGATGATGTAGTCGTACACTTGCTGATCTCAAGATCGTGATGAAGTCCAGCAGGTCTGGCTCCAGCACGTCCTTCAGATCCAGCTCCAGCAAGTCCAGCACCACCAAGTCCAGCACCGCAAAGCAACGGTGCATCCATGATCACATACACGTCCAGTGCCCCGACAACCTCCGTCCCTCGCTCCAGCAAAGCAACGGAAGCAGCAACTCCTTTCCAGATAAAGCCACCGGGAACATGTATCTCGCTAATCCGAGACCATGGGGAAATAATACTAGAGGGGGAGAGAGATCCTTCACGAGGAGGTGTGAGGAAGAAGGGGTGTGAGGGGGGCCTTTTATAGGAGGAGGGGGTGCCCCTCCCCATGGCCGGCGCCCACGGGGTGACCCCTCACCTCATTCATGTGGTGGTAACTCCTTCCATATAAATTTGCCCCTTCACATTCTCTTTTAAAGTCTCCATTTTAAATGCATTAAATTTCTCCAAATTTAATGCTCTCTCATTTAAAAAAACTATTTTATTAATTTTATTCGGAATTTTGTTAATTACTTTAATTAACAAACATTCACATAAAACCCCCTGTTACATTTCAATATTACATGCAGAACCAATTTCAGCAATTTCACCCGAAACAGTTTCGGTGTCTATTGAAATAATTCTAGTGCTTTCTTAAATCTTTGTATGACACATATTTGCTCCAAATGGTGTCTGTATCCCTTAAGTCTGTCACCCTACAGTTCGCGAATAATGCAGACATGATCGAGACCCTTCTCATATTAATAATCAGAAGCAGGACCTGGAGATCCATACTGACTCCTACACATTCAACGATGACTTCTGTGATCGTGAGAACCTTTAACGCTAGTAACTAAATCCCTTTGTCTCGTGATATATTACATGTCTGAGATTCGATCATCGGTATCTCCATACCTAGTTTGATCTCGTTGCCGACAGGCACTCTTTTCTTGTTCCCGTGATATAACATTGTGATCACATCACTTGCTTGCAAGCTAACTTAATGTGATATCACCGAGAGGGCCCAAAGTATATCTATCCGTCATCGGGATGGATAGATCCCACTCTTGATCCGTGAGCCTCAACATAACACCTTCGTAGCACTGAACCCACCTTTATAGTCACCCTGTTACGGTGTGACGTTTGATGTTATCAAGATACTCTTTCGGTGTTAGCAATTAACATGATCTCATGGTCTAAGGACTAAGATTACTTCGTATGATGTTATAGCAATATAAACATAATGACTTTGATCGTAATGCTATACTTCGGATGAATGTTCAGCACATCATTCCACCAATTTTGTGACCTCGTTATTAACAACATCCAATGTCCATGATCTGGAAACCTTGATCATCTTGTTAATCAACAAGCTAGTTTATATGAGAGGCAGTACTAGGAACTTTGTATTTTGTTTATTAAACACACATGTATTAACATTTCGAATTAATACAATTATAGAATGCAAAATAAACATTTATCATAAACATGGAGTAAGATAATAACCACTTTATTATTGCCTCTCGGGCATATTCCTTTCAGTCTCCCACTTGCACTAGAGTCAATAATCTAGTTTGTAAACTTGTATATACAATACCTAGGGTTGAATATACGCGTTTGCTAGTGGTTAACATAATCTCTGGATCTGGCACTTTCAGGTCCGTGTGTATTTGCATGTCTTTGCGTCTCTACGCATCACTCATTCTCAAATGATGGCATTGTATAAATTTGGTCCTTTGGTGAGACCTTTAGTTCGTTCGGGTTAAAATATGTTGATATTATTGTCATACAATATATCTTCATAGTATTATCCCACTTTGAATCACACCTAGTTTGATAGCAAACTTCTTAACACAAATACCCTCCTTTGCTGCTACTATAGCAGTCATATACTTAGCCTTTTGTTGTAGTATCCGTCACAATGTTTCAACTTTGGAACTTATCCAAATCCATCATGGAACATCCTTTCCATTACATTGTGCCACCCATAGTATAAATTGAGATAAATTTAATTAGTATCTTGTGACAAAACTAGAGTGTAACACTTTACAATGAACTACCTTTAACTATTTGTCACTTATACATGATATATTCTTAGTTCTTCCAAAGCTCATAAGAATATCTTTACTATTGTCCAATGATCATCTTATGAATCATTCTGGTATGTGCTCATAACATTTAGAGCATAGGACATTCTAGATATATACATATCATGGTATAATCGATCAAAATCTTCATGTGATTTTACTCACCAAGTGTTGAAACACTTGAATCTTGATACAATCCTTTCCATGCAGCAAGAACCTTTCTTGTTGTTTCCATATTGAACCCTTTCAATATCTCATATATGTATGTCTGGCACAACCATATTAGCGACTCAATCTATCCATATAGAATTGATGCCAAATATTCCGGGTTTGCCCAAGTCTTTCATCAAAATCTTATTTTAATGAAATTCTTAACTTGTGCCAATACAAGATACATCATTTCCAATCAACAATATGTTCTCTACATAATGTATTAGAAATATGTCTCAGCGCTCCCACTTAATTTCTTGCAAATGCAAGCATCTTCATCATCTTCGATGAATTTAAACTCTTTTAACAGTTTCATCATGGTGAAGATTCCAACTCCGCTATGCTTACTTCAACTATTGAAGTTTGCATGCCCTTTTAGCACCCTTTGAATTAACAAAACCCTTCGGACCGTGTCTTGTACACGTCCTAGGTAACCATTCTATTAGAAGAACATTGTTTTGTTTGTTCAACTACCATACATCAAATTATATGTAGTGGTTGCTACATTAATCCGTCAAGACTAAATATCGCTATGAAAGATCAAATCTTGTCATAGTCAACTCCTTGAACATTGTCGTAAACTTCTTTCCGACATGTCGACTATTTCATAGATGTTAAACATCCATGTCTATTTCTTTATAGATCCAAACACGACCGATAGGTTTCACGCCTTTTCGGAGGGTCTTCCAAGTTTAGAAACTTGATTTCTCGTGTATGGATACTATCACGGATTCTATGACTTCTAGTCATTTTATGGAGTCAGGGCCCATCATCGCTTCTTTGCATGCAGTCGGTTCATCATTGTCAAAACAATAACGACTTGCTTATCAAATCACACTATTTGATTCTTACCGACCCACACGGTTCAATAGGAACTCTAATCTCCGAGATCACAACCTTTGTAATCACGGGAGCCATGAGCATTGTGGCCGCCACCGGGACACTTTCCGGCGCTGCGCTACTTAGCACATATAGCTAAGGTTCAACAACCTTATCAAAGTTCTATTGTCCTCCCACTTAACCTTTCACGAAAAATTCTCAAGAAACTTGACGTTCCAAGTAACAAACTCTTTTGTCCTCGGTGTTATGGAGAAATTCCCAACAAATTCTTTGGGAGAACCTACAAAGACATGCTTATCTGACTTTGGTTGTAAACATTTTACTTAAGCATAGCATACCAAAATTTAAGAAAAGACAATTTGGGTTTTACCCCAAACCATAACTTATATGGTGTCATTTCAACGGATCACGATGGTGCTCTTTTCAGTGTAAAAGCGTTAGTCTCTAAAGATTCAATCCTTAAAACATAATGGCAGTTTTATAAATGACTCCTTTGATCTTACCATGTTAAACATTGTTTGATTTCATCTCTCGAATATGCCATACTCCTATGGTTTATCGGGAAACACAAATCATGGAACAATTCCTCAAATCTTAGGTGTTTTGCTAAACATGTAACTCAAATATCTTCATTTATGATCGAATCATAAACTCTTTATTTTCTTGTTACAATGATTTTCCACTTCATCTTGAAAGTCTTTGAACAATTTTCAAATGTTTCATACTTCTTCCTTATTAAGTAAATATACAGATATATTCACTCAAATTTTCAGAGAAAGCAAATGAAGCAAAAAGATCCATCGCATATGGCTACACATAATGGACTATGCACATCAGCATGCACAATTTCCAATAAGCTAGTCATCCGTTCCTCTTTGGCCTATGGACGGAGTTTCAATTATCTCGAGGAAAGTCTCACATGCGTCAATTGATCAAAATCAAAGACTCCAAAAATCCATCAACATGGAGTTTCTTTATGTTTTTGTTCCAATATAATTCAAACAGCGATGTCACTTCATAAGTGATCTTTCAATCATTTGTCTTACGACATTTTAGCAATAATGTTTATGGATGTGATTTCTCCAACTAGACTTGTAAAAGTTCATCCATCCTTTATGGAATACGGTAATTATTTGAACAACCATTGTTCTCGTAATACCAGAACAAAATAACAATTATTAAAACAAATCTTGAAGGCTAGGTTTGATGACAACGAAAACACAATAACACTTTATTTGTTTTTGATGAACATCATCACTTATTCTCTTGCTAGTTACTTAGGCCGTTGCAGTTCATGAATTGTGTTTTTCTGTATGACACTTCACACCAACCAATTCGGTATCCAATACCGGTATCCAATACCTAAGAACCACATTGTTTAACAAGCAAGGAATATAACTATAACGTGTATATCTTCTATATACCTAAGCTAGACATCTCCACCTTTTCTTTTCTGCCAAATATTTTATAGACTCTCTTTCAGCAATTCCTTTTCCTTTTAAAAGAATCTATCAACATCAATAGTGGTGTCATTCACATGACACATAGTACAAACTGTATATAGTCAAACACTAATACCTTTGGACTTGCACTTTGAAGTAGATCACCATCATCAAATGTTTGGCATTCTTTCAAAAATCCATTCTTTAGTAAACTTTTAGTGTAGTAAACATTTTACTTACATCTTCTATTCATCCTTATCATGACAACTTTCTTGATCAAGCTACTATAGCCTATAAGGACGAATCGCGAGTATAATACCAGTTCCCAAAACCTTTTTGGTAGATTAGGACGCCTAGCGTCTCCAACCTTCACAAATTCTCATACAATATGAGAATGTGTATTTTTTTAAATTATACTCTATCATATTGCAGCCATAAACATTGTTTCAGATATCACAATATCTTCCACACATGATGGTTTCTGAAACAATTATTTCAGCTCCTAGATAACCTCGATATTAAAACAACTTTTGAATATCAAGAATCATGGAGGCAAACATGATACTTTAGATACTAACATTGGCATTCTTACTCTTGATTTAATACTACTTATTAAACTTCATGGAGTAAATAGAGTTTGCTGAAAGTTTGCAATAGGACTTATAAACTTTAAAGTGACATTCAAAACAATACGATACCAGTTCGTAAAGTCAATATCCAGAATTATATAGTTCTATTATCTTAATTAAAACTAAGCATAAGGTAGTAAACAAATGCCAATGACTGCAACAAATTATGCAAATTCATCTTGATTTAGTTTATGAAATTTTTGGTTCAACTAATCCAAATTAGAAATGAACTCCCACTCAAAAACGACATCCCTCGTGCCTTTTTTGTGATTACATGAACCAAATCCACTACACCAAGTCCGATCATCACGTGAGTCGGTGCAGCTTCAAAGGCGAGCATCTATATGGGCATCATATCAACTGTATGACTCATGCTTAACCTTTCGGTCCGTGTTCCGAGGCCATGTCTGTACATGCTAGGCTCGCCAAGTAAGAACCTTAGTACTCGCGTGTGTAAAACTGTCTTACACCCATTGTATGAAAGCGTAGAGTCGAGTACACCCGATCATCACGTGATGTCTCGAAACACGATCCATAGAATGGTGCATACTTAAGGAAGAACACATTTTTACCTTGATATCTAAATGAGGA
Source organism: Avena eriantha (assembly GCA_910589775.1). NCBI lineage: Eukaryota > Viridiplantae > Streptophyta > Magnoliopsida > Poales > Poaceae > Avena > Avena eriantha. Next base: position 72,375,456 of record OU342741.1, read on the forward strand.
ATCATCTTAAAATGCTACTAAAACGCCAAACCAGCAAAATAAGATGCAAACCTCTAATGTGTAAAGTGAGATGATATGGTCCATGCATTTGATCTCTATCATATGCATCATGCTATGATCTCTATCATTCCTTTGTGTGTAAGGCCAAGTTTTATGGAACTTACACGTTTAGGTGTGTTGTAAGAGTATCTATCATATATCTACTTACAACATTACCATATCATGACACTAGCCCAGCAACGATCTAAACTAGATGCCTCTAATTTATCAATTGCAAGTTTTAAGTGGCTTAGGGCTTTTGGAGATAGAACCAGTCTTACCTATGAACATGAACCACAAAGAGGATAACCAAGTTATTAGCAACTCGTTGTAAATCAGATATTGACTATAGTAGGAGAGACAGACACCCGCCAGCCACTTATGTAAAACTAGTTGCATGTCAGTCGTGGAACCGGTCTCATGTACGATGACATGTAAGGTTGGTCCGGGCCGCTTCATCCCACTATGCCACCAATATCCAAAATACATGAAAGAAGAAATAACATGATCATCATTGCCCACATATAAACATATGTGTACTACCCGTGCAAAGCACCTATGCATAGATCAGGCTCTGATACCACTGTTGGGGTTCGCAGCATAGAAAACAAAAAAAAATCCTACGATGAGAACTATACACCAAGATCTATCTACTAGATACAGAGCAACGGGTGGATATACATCCATGGAGAACTTACCATCGAAGAAAACGAGTTTTGTTAACGAGTTGAACTCGTGGATGATGTAGTCATACACTTGCCGATCTCAAGATCGTGATGAAGTCCAGCAGGTCCAGCTCCAGCACGTCCTTCAGATCCAGCTCACCCAAGTCCAGCACCACCAAGTCCAGCACCGCAAAGCAGCGGTGCATCCGTGATCGCATACACGTCCGGTACCCCGACAACCTCCGTCCCTCGCTCCAGCAAAGCAGCGGAAGCAGCAACTTCTTTCCAGATAAAGCCACCGGGAACATGTATCTCGCTAATCCGAGACCATGGGGAAATAATACTAGAGGGGGAGAGAGATCCTTCACGAGGAGGTGTGAGGAAGAAGGGGTGTGAGGGGGGCCTTTTATAGGAGGAGGGGGGTGCCCCTCCCCATGGCCGGCGCCCAAGGGGTGACCCCTCACCTCCTCATTCATGTGGTGGTATCTCCCTCCACATAAATTTGCCCCTTCACATCTCTTTTAAAGTCTCCACCCTAAATGCATTAAGTTTCTCCAAATTTAATGCTCTCTCATTTAATAAAACTATTTTATTAATTTTATTCAGAATTTTGTTAATTACTTTAATTAACAAACATTCACATAAAACCCCCTATAACATTTCAATATTACATGCAGAACCAATTTCAGCAATTTCACCTGAAATAGTTTCGGTGTCTATTGAAATAATTCCAGCGCTTTCTTAAATCTTTATATGAAACATATTTGGTCCGAATGGTGTCGGTATCCCTTAAGTGTGTCACCCTAAGGTTCGCGAATAATACAGACATGATCGAGACCCTTCTCAGATCAATAATCAGAAGCGGGACCTGGAGATCCATACTGACTCCTACACATTCAACGATGACTTCTGTGATCGTGAGAACCCTTAACGCTAGTAACTAAATTCCTTTGTCTCGCGATATATTACATGTCCGAGATTCGATCATCGGTATCTCCATACCTAGTTTGATCTCGTTACCATGATATAACATTCTAGTGATCACATCACTTGCTTGCAAGCTATCTTAATGTGATATCACCAAGAGGGCCCAGCGTATATCTATCCGTCATCGGGATGGACAAATCCCACTCTTGATCCATGAGCCTCAACATAACACCTTCATAGCACTAAACCCACATTTATAGTCACCCTGTTACGGTGTGACGTTTGATGTTATCAAGATACTCTTCCGGTGTTAGCAATTAACATGATCTCATGGTCTAAGGACTAAGATTACTTCGTATGATGTTATAGCAATATAAACCTAATGACTTTGATCGTAATGCTATACTTCGGATGAATGTTCATCACATCATTCCACCAATGTTGTGACCTCGTTATTAACACCATCCAATGTCCATGATCTGGAAACCTTGATCATCTTGTTAATCAACAAGCTAGTTTATATGAGAGGCAGTACTAGAAACTTTGTATTTTGTTTATTAAACACACATGTATTAACGTTTCCAATTAATACAATTATAGCATGCAAAATAAACATTTATCATAAACATGGAATAAGATAATAACCACTTTATTATTGCCTCTCGGGCATATTCCCTTCAAAAGGCACAACCAAAAGATTCATGAATAACAATGCTTTGCAAGACGTTTGTTTGTTTCACATAAAGAAAGCATAGCATAGTAGCATTCTGGTTGTCCCTCATGGAGTAGAAAATATAAATGCATAGGACACCTTCAAAGTTTATAAGAGTGAGTAGATACAAATAGTTTAAAACAAGCAATATCAAAGTTATGCATTAATAAACAAGTCTTGGGACAATGCACATATAACTAAGAATGGCCACTATGCTCTCAAAGTAGGTGCATAAAGATAGAAGGTGGAGACTCAACAAAAAAGTAAAAGAAAGGCCTTCATAGAAGGAAGCAGAGATTCAAGATTCATAAAGAGCTTCCAAAAATTATGGTACTTATTAGCTTTCAGCTCTCATTGCCCCTATCATAAGCATCTTGAAGTGATTAAGGTTAAAGTGAACAAACTATGGTGTACATGCTTGATGAAGTATAAGTTAGAAATCTCATGTCCCTTGAATACGAGGGCCGCTCCTCATGCTACTCAAGTTTAGTCACCGGTAAGTTCTTGTCATCGTAAGTACATGTGTATCATAGAGAACCGCCAACGGGGTACCCCTTGCCCGATGATACGAAAGAATCCTCATATCATAATGACAAGGCAAGCAGACAACAAGCATCTCAGCAATCTTCTTATTTACCATGGGAATATGGTGCTTTTTTCTCTCTTTCCTCTGTTCATAATCTTTTTTTTTCTTTTTATCTTTTTTCTCAATATAGGACTCTTTTTTTATAAGAAGAATGCTTCATAGACAGCTCATTATGGTTACGCTACAGGCTTCCACCATGTCAGCATGGATTAGACCAGCGACCCAGGCGTTTCTCTAACACATATACATAACTCCACGGACTTACAAGCTCCCCTTTCATTTCACAGCGACAACATCCATAGACAAAAGAGCATGATATCAACTAGGTACAAAGTACCCGTGCAATGTTGAAAGCGTTCCCCATGACATCATGGTTCTGCTAATCCCCAACAAATAAGTGCAAGCATATACAACATAGACGACACAATGGTTCTAGTTTATTAAGGGCAATAAAAGTAAAGTGTGCCATCAAGTTCGTGAGAGCTTTAATCACTAGTTTTCTCATAACAAGTTTAATTTGGAAGGTAAACAAAAACATGAATATACTTGGAATAACATAAGCTAATAGGTAGGTATGGTGGACTCTTTGGAATAACTTGGTTTAGGGAGTTGGATGCATGAGTGGAACTCATACTTGGTTGCGGAGGCTAGCAAAAGACTGGGAGCGACAAACTAAGAGAGCAATAATGGCCATAATCATGCAGAGCGACAAAACATCATTGATCAAAGCATAAAGTGATACTACAAGTTGAAAACTAAAGGATCATAAAGGCTATGGTGACTTGGGATAGTCATAACATGGTGTGAGCATGCGCCAAGTCAACCCAAATAAAGCATCAAAGGAGAATACCACAATACTATGCTTTAATATGCTAAAACAACGCATGATTCATCCAAGGCACATTAAGCAATCTCAATTGTTTATAACAAGTCATGCTACATCAAATAATACTAAGCATAAAACCAAACCAATATCAAGCATGGCACGACAAAGCAAAGGCCACAGTCAAAAACAAGCTATCTTTACCACTTAAGCATGAACTTTCCTACTCTTCTCCAAACCAAACCAAACTATTTGAAAACCAATGTATGAAAGAGGGGCTACAACCAATTTATTCAGCAAACTAAGAAAACAAAGAAAACTAAAAACCAAAACGAAAATGAAAAAGAAGACGCTCCAAGAACAACACAATTGTGCATGAAACAATAAAAATTAAGCATTTGGAAGAAACCTGGGATTTTTATTGATGAAGAGGGGGATGCCTTGGGCATCCCCAAGCTTTGACGCTTGTACTTCTTGGATATTTCTTGGGGTGACATGGGTGGCATCCCCAAGCTTGAGCTTTAGTCCGTTCTTCATCTCATTACATCATTCTTTCCTTACACCTGAAATTTGTCCTTCATACAAAACTTCACACAATCTTCATTAGCAACATTAGTGCACTCAAGATAATAACTCTTTAGGTTCAGTTTCAACACCAATAAAACTTCCATTAAAACACAAGATACTGAAGCACTTCCCTCAAAAATCTCAATTCCCCAAAAGAACTCAAAAAGGAACCAACAAGAAGCAAATACAAATAATGGCAGAAATCTGTCAAAACAGACCAGCAGGTAAAAACCAATTTTTTCGAAGACCTTCTGTTGCTCAAATCGAAAAGTGTTGAACTAAAAAAGTTAGATAACAACCTGGGGCAGAAGCACAAACATTCACGCCTCAAAACGACATACAGAGATTTTACACGAATTATTACGGTGAATCACAAAAATCTGTTTCGGGACAGCAACTTTCGTAAGCATTACTTCTCTCTCATTAGAGGTTACTCTTGGCACAAAAACAAAATAAAAAGGATACGGAGCGGTTATTACAGAAGTAATAACTTCCAAGACTCATCTAAAACTTTTGGGCTATCTCCCAATAAGTACTTTTCTTTAACGCCTTTAAGTTAGGCATGATAGTTTAAGAGGATGCTCACATAAGAAATATGAATTGAAGTAAAAGAGAGCATCAAGAAGCAAATTCAAAGCAAATTTAAGTCTAACCCACTTCCTATGCATAGGAATCTTGTAAAGAAACAAGTCATGAAAGCACAAAGCAACAAACATAGTAAAGCAAAACAAGTGCAACTTCAAGACTTTCAACATAAAGAGGGGAAACTTAATATTATTGAGATGCATAAAACCATGTTTACCTCTCTCATAATAACTTTCAGTAACATCATGAATGAAATTAACAATATAACTATCACATGAAACATTCTTATCATGAGCCACATGCATAAAAGAATTAATACTCCCTACATAAACATAGTCATTCTTATTAATTGTAGTGGGAGCAAATTCAACAAAATAGCTATCATTATTATTCTCATCACCATAATCATCAATATAGGAGGCATATTGTAATCATAATTAATTTCCTCCTCAATAGTAGGTGGACTGAAAATATCATATTCATCATTGCAATCATCATATATTGGAGGTATAGTATCATCATAAGCAATAGAATAGTTATCTTCCAAAGTGTGTTCATTTGTAAACATATCATCATTGGAAGGATCATGGATAACACTAATAGTATAACAATTATTAATATCATCATTTTCAGAATTGGTACCAAAGAGATTTTTAATATCAAAAGTAGTGTGCTTTTCCCAATCATGATCACTACTATAGGTAATAGGCATAGGAACATCATCGAGTTCAGATTCATCAAAAACTATAATAGGAGCAACATGCTTAGGGGAAATACTGTTTCCTCTCTTCTTTTTCTTCTTCTCTTTAGGAGGGAGAGGCTTGAAAGGAAGCTTCTCCATATACCCTGGTTTATTGTTAGAGACAATAGAAGAAACTTTGGAGGATTCCTTCTTTTCATTAATAAGATCAAAACACATATTAGTCCTGTCATATTTTGGTAAAATCTCATCTTCTATAATATTTTTTATGTAAGTATTTGTGTGACAATTATCAACACAATAAAGATCACAACCATGCATGATGCTATTCATATCAAAAGCACTCATATCTACCAAAGAAGTTTTTCTTGATAATTCTTCACACCCCAAAAATAATGTAAGTTCATCATGCTGATTAGGAGTGATCATGTCATCACAATACAAACTTGCAGTACTCATTGGATTAGAAGGGCTATTATTATGGCCTGAGCATTGAAAATTGAAATTACCCACTTCGAAGCAAAGTTCACAAATGAAAGGATAAAGGGCACAAACTTTTTTACCAAGATCATTTAAATCCCTAGACCACATTCTAGTTTTTTAATTCCTGTGGGTGGTGCAATATTCTTCTTCAATTTGATTCTTCTCACAAGGTCTATGTATTCCACAAAAATTAACATGCTTATAAGAAATAGTACTTTCAGAGATTTGAGCATGTTTATTGCTATCATTAATAACAATTTCATTTTCCATGCAAGTGTCTTTAAAAGGCTCATGATACATGTCCCATTTTCTTTAGGAGCATTAATATGAGAAGAAAAGGCTCTAAAACACTCAATAAGAATTTGAGGATCAAGGCCATACTTAGCACTAAGCTCTTGAAAATTAGCAGTTTCAGAGAATGACTTAATGCAATCATACTCATAGTTTATACCTGGTTCTTTACCTTTGTCATTATCCCAATATTCGGTATTGCTTTGAATTGTTTCAAGAAGCTCCCACTTAGCTTTGACCTCCTTACTTGTGAAGGATCCCTCTAAACAAGTATCTAGATAGTCCTTGTAATGTCCTAAAAGCCTGGCATAGAAATTATTAATAACAATATTACCGGGGAGCTCATGAATGGGACATTTGAGCATTAGTGACTTCAATCTCCCCCATGCTTGGGAAATACTTTCTCCATCATGTGGATGAAAATTATAAATGTAATTCCTATCTTTATGAATTTCATGTGGAGGATAAAATTTAGAGTAAAAGAGAGATTCAAGTTCCTTCCACTCCAAATGATGAGGATCATCTAGTAGCTCATACCACTCCCTTGCTTTGCCCTTAAGTGATAAAGAGGATAGCTTCCTCTTAACTTGGTTCATTGAAATACCCGCACACTTGAACAACCCGCATAATTCATGTATAAGGAGTAAATGATCACCAGGATGGACAGTTCCATCTCCAAAATAAGAGTTATTCATAACACATTCAACAATTTTTATAGGTATTTTAAAAGGGATGCTTTCAGTATGTGGATTTAAAATATTACAAGTATCATTAGAATTATCACATATGGGAGATAAAGTATCATCAAAGCAAATTTTCTTCTTTAAAGCCGGGGAACTAAAAAGATCATTTTCATAAAAACCAACTTCCCCAAGCTTAGACGTTTCCATAGCATTAGTAACAAAGGTGTTCAAAAGATTCATACTAATAACATTGCTATTAGCATGCAAAGAAAGTTCCATGGGTTTTTTAATTTTCTTTTCAGACAATTCATGTTCTACATTAGGAAAAATACTAAAAAGCTCTCTAATTTTGTTGTTGTTTTCCATTAAGCCTAACTAGTGAAAACAAGAAACAAAAAGACAAAATTGCAGAATCTAAAGGAAATAACTTCGAGCACTCATACCGGAGGATGTGAGTACCTTTTACCTTACCTCCCCGGCAACGGCGCCAGAAAATAGCTTGATGTCTACGCACCTCTATTCTTGTAGACAATTGTTGGGTCTCCAAGTGCAGAGGTTTGTAGAACAGCAGCAAGTTTTCCCTTAAGTGGATCACCCAAGGTTTATCGAACTCCGGGAGGAAGTGGTCAAAGGTATCCCCACTCAAGCAACCCTGCAATCAAGATACAATAAGTCTCTTGTGTCCCCAACACACCCAATACACTTGTCAGGTGTATAGGTGCACTAGTTCGGCGAAGAGATAGTGAAATACAAGTGGTATGGATATAAGATAACAGTGCTAGAAAATACTTTGATGGCGTGGAAGAGACTAAAGGCAAACTAAAATAAAGATGGAAGCAAGCAAACATGTAACATATCTAATTGCAAACGGTGTTTCAATGTTTAGAAACAAGGCCTAGGGATCATACTTTCACTAGTGAACACTCTCATATAAATATATTCTTCTTATGATACTACTCTTAACTACTCTCCGGTTGGACACTCTAATCCATGGTAGGGCTATAACATCACACCTCAAAGTTCGCTTTCCACATCTAGATAACCCCACACTATCACCTTGAGATCTAGATGGTTCCAACAAACACCACAATTTCATAGAAACATCCAACTCCAAATATAACTCATAACAAGTATTTGTAATCTCTAGCCTAAGTGCCACCATGGTGTGCACACTGTCAACTTCACACACATGGGGTGAACAGAGATCTATTAAAGCACCTGAGTAGCAAGGTAGATCTATAGATTACAAGCTCATGATCTCAATAAGATCATGCATAGAGAGAGATGAACACATAGCTACCGGTAGAACCCTTAGCCTCGAGAGAGAACTACTCCCTCCTCACCATGGGAATCAGCAATGGTGATGGAGATGGTGGTGGAGATCGATGGAGATGGCTCCAGGGGCACTTCCCCATCCCGGCAGGGTGCCAGAACAGAGACTTTCTGTCCCCCGAATCTCCCCTTCGGTGGCGGTGGCGCTGCGGAACTTTTCGTGGATTTCTGATTGACGATCTAGGGTTGTTGCCTCGCGGGAGATATATAGGCGAAAGAGGCAAGGTTGGTGGGCGGCCAGGGGGCCCACACCATGCCCTGGCGCGGCCAAGGAGGACCCACGCCTAGGGGTGGTGTGGCCACCCTGTGGCCCCTCTCCGACTCTCCTTCTGGCTCTATGAGTCTTCCAGGAAAATAACAACTTTGGCTTTTGTCCGGTTTAATTCTGAGAATATTCATTTTCTGACTTTCCTGGAACCAAAAATAGTAGAAAACAAGCAACTAGCACTGTTGCATCTTGTTAATAGGTTAGTCCAAGAAATCAAATGAAAAGTACTCCAAAGTGTGGACAAAACACAAGAAAGTAGATAAAACCAAGCATGGAACATCAAAAATTATAGATACATTTGCAATGTATCACCCACCAAGCCCAGGCCGGCTAGCCCCCACTCCCTAGGCGCCTTGCCCTATTGGGCCTCCCTTCGAGTGAGGCCCATTAGCAATATGGAGCCTTTAAAAATAAAATAAAAAATATATTTAATATTAATTCTCCAATTAACATTCAAATACACATATTATATTATTCCTTCACTCCGGAACACCTTCCAGACCCCTTCCCGATCTTCATCGGATGTTACCAAAACTATTCCGGTTTCTCTCTCTCTATTTCTCATACGATACCTCATCTACCCTAAGCGTCCCTACCCTTAAGCGTGACATCCTTCGGTTCGGAAACACTCCGGACATGATAGAGATCACTCTCATATCAATGCTCAACAGAGGGACCTGGATGGCCATGTGACCCCCGTGCGTTTCACGAATACAATTGCTCGAACCGTGAGATAGTCGTTCCCCGTTCCCTTTGTCATTCGATACCTAATTCATCCGAGACTTGATCTTTGGTATCTCCATACCTTAGTTCGATCTCGTTACCGATGAACTTGTTTTCTCATTCTCATGTCGTTGCATTCCGTGACCTAGTCACATCCTTGCAAGCTTCATTAATGCAATGTCACCAAGATGGCCACATGTATCTGTCCATTACATGGACTAGACAAATCCTGGTCTTGATATGTACTCCTCTACGCATCCCTTCGGAAAACCTGAGTGGCACCTTTTTGATCACCCTGTTACGAGATGATTCTTGATAACCATCTAAGCTTCTTCCGGAATGGTGGTTTGCATTACGTCACAGTCAAAGGATCATGTTGCGAGGTTCTCTGTGTTTTAGCATCAATGGTGAACTTTGTAACTAGATCTCATTTAAGATATAACGGTCGGATGTTTGTCTATCATGTTATTCAAGTAATAACATGACCTCATTGTCAGTTGGCATGAATGCCCATTATCTTGAAATGCAGACCATCCTCATGACCAATGAACTAGTTCAATAGAGGTAACTAGAGACACGGTTTGTTTACATACCACACGTGTATTAACGTTTCGTATTAACACAGTTATAGCACAGTATGTAACGTATTATGAACATATAGGAGATATATCAAATAATACACTTTATTATTTGCCTCTAGGGCATAACTCCTTCAGTCTCCCACTTGCACTAGAGTATAAACAAAACTAGTTTACAATAGGCAAGAACCTAACTCCAATGGAATCTCGGTGTTGTTCGTGCTTATCCAGATGGAGAGCTTTAGTCAGAGGTTCTGCCACATTCAGTTCCGTATCTACTTTGCAAATCTTGACTTCACCTTCGTCAACGTTCTGCCGGATGACGTGAAATCTTAGCTTGATGTTTTTGGCTGTGGAATGAGTTCTTGGTTCCCTTGCGTTTGCAATAGCACCAGTGTTATCGCAATAGATCGTCACGGGGTCCTGCGCATTGGGAAAAACTCCCAGTTTGATGACGAAATTCCTTAGCCAAATAACTTCATTTACTGCATCAGCTGCAACAATGTATTCAGACTCCATTGAAGATTGTGCCACCACCGGCTGCTTCTTGTTCTTCCAGCTAACCGCCCCACCATTCACCAAGAAAACAAATCATGTTTGAGACTTCGAGTCATCATTATCTGAATTCCAGCTCGCATCTACGTAACCCGTTACGTTTAGAGCTTCATCATTTCCTCCATAGATTAGGAACATATCCTTTGTTCTTCTCAGATACTTTAGGATATTTTTCACAGCTGTCCAGTGATCTGGTCCTAGATTACTCTGATATCGGCTCGTCAAACTAAGAGCCAATGCCACATCATGTCGTGTACTTAGCATTGCATACATGATATATCCTATGGCTGAAGCATAGGGGATGTAAGACATCTTCTCTCTATCATCGTCTGTTACAGGACATTGAGTCATACTCATTTTGCAATTCTTCATCATAGGTGTAAAACCCCTCTTGGTGTTTTCCATTTTGAACCTCTTCAAAATCTTTTCTATGTAAGTACTCTGACTCAATGCTATTAGGTGCCTTGATCTATCTCTATAGATCTTGATTCCTAATATATATGCAGCTTCACCTAGATTCTTCATGGAAAATTGGTTGCTCAAATATGCTTTCACGCTTTTCATAAGATCCACATCGTTTCCCATGAGTAATATGTCATACACATATACTACTAAGAAAACAACCGAGCTCCCACTCTCTTTCTTGTAAACACAGAACTCTTGTTGGTTTTGGACAAATCCAAAAACTCTTGATCACTTGATCAAAATGTTGGTTCTAGCTCCGAGATGCTTGCTTCAATCCATAAATGGACCGTTGAAGCTTGCATACCTTTCCAGCATCCTTAGGATCAACAAAACCTTCCGGTTGCATCATATACAACTCTTCATCAATGTGACCATTGAGGAATGCGGTCTTGACATCCATCTGCCAAATTTCATAGTCGAAATGTGCAACAATTGCTATTAAAATCCTGACAGCCTTAAGCATCACTACGGGAGAGTAAGTCTCGTCGTAGTCAACTCCTTGAATTTGTCGAAAACCCTTTGCGACAAGTCGAGCTTTGTGAATGGTCACATTACCATTCGCATCTGTCTTTTTCTTAAAGATCCATTTATTTTCCACGGCCTTGCGGCCTTCTGGAAGATCCACCAAGGTCTAAACTTGGTTTTCATGCATGGATCCTATTTTGGATTTCATGGCTTCTAGCCATTTCTCGGAGTCAGCACTATCCATAGCTTCTTTGTAGTTTGCAGGTTCTTCCTGTTCATCTAGGATGACAGGCATCACAAGGCTACTGTACCAATCAGGAGTGGCACGAACCCTTGTAGACCTACGAACCTCAGGAGTCTCGATGTCATTGTTTTGATCATCATCAATGGGATCTTCCTCCATGTTGGAGAGAGGTTTCGGAACAACTTCTGTTGTGCTACTCAGAATTTGGAGAGAAGGGTCAACAATTTCATCCAACTCAATTTTCCTTCCACCCACTACTTTTGCAAGAAACTCTTTCTCGAGAAAGGTGCCGGTTTTTGCGACAAATGTTTTGCCTTCAGCTCGGTTGTAGAAAGTATACCTAGCGGTTTCCCTTGGATATCCCACAAAGATACATTTTTCCAATTTGGATTCGAGTTTGTCAGGCTGCAGTTTCTTAACGTAAGCCTCACAACCCCAAACTTTTAGAAATGACAACTTGGGCTTCTTCCCATACCATATCTCATATGGGGTTGTCTCCATGGATTTGGATGGTACTCGGTTTAAAATAAAAGCGGCGGTTTCTAACACGTATCCCCAAAAAGACACAGACAAATCAGTTAAAGACATCATGGACCGTACACTATCCAATAGGGTCCGGTTACGACGTTCCAACACACGATTACGCTGTGGTGTTCTGGCTGGCGTAAGCTATGGGATAATCCCACAGTCCTTCAAGTGCATTTTAAACTCATAACTCAAATACTCGCCTCCTCGATCCGATCAAAGGTGCTTGATTTTCTTGTTAAGTTGATTCTCTACCTCTTTCTGAAATTCCTTGAACTTTTCAAAGGTTTCAGACTTGTGCTTCATCAAGTAGATATATCCATATCTGCTTAAGTCGTCAGTAAAGGTAACAAAGTAACGATAACCATTGCGTGTTGAGACACTCATTGGTCCACATACATCCGTATGTATGATCCCAAGTAGGTCTATAGCTCTCTCTAGTATTCCGGAGAATGGTGTCCTAGTCATGTTGCCCATGAGGCATGGCTCACATGTATCAAGGGATTCGAAATCCAATGATCCAAGAAGCCCTTCTGAATGAAGCTTCTTCATGCGCTTTACGCCAATATGACCAAGACGGAAATGCCATATGAACATGGAATTATCGTCACTGTGCTTACAATGTTTAGCATCAACACTATGGATGTGTGTATCACAATCAAGATCAAGTAAGAATAAACCATCACATACAGGAGCATGAACATAGAAAACATCATTCATATAAATTGAACAACCATTTGTTCCTGATTTAAATGAATAACGGTCTTGCAACAAGCAAGACCCACTCACAATATTCATACTCAATGCGGGTACATAATAGCATTTATTCAAAACCAACAATAATCCTGACGGTAGACGGAGATGCAGGGTGCCGACGGCCATCACTTCGACTCTCGAGCCATTGCCGACGCGCATCGTCACCTCGTCCTTCCTCAGGCACCTCCTACTCTGCAGATCCTGCTGAGAGTTACAAATGTGAGCAACAGATCCGGTATCAAATACCCAGGTGTTACTCCTGGCGCTCGTAAGGAATACATCAATAACATGTGTATCATATATACCTTTATCCGGGATGGCTATCTTGCCAGCTCACTTGTCTTCAAGGTACTTGGGACAGTTGTGTTTCCAGTGCCCATCCCCTTTGTAGTAGAAGCATGAAGTGCTAGGCTTGGTAGTCTTTGAGGTGCTGGAAGCAAATTTGCCATCCCTCTTAGACTTCTTACCCTTGCCTTTCCCTTTTTGCCCCAATTTCTTAAAGTTGGTGGTCTTGTTGACCATCAGCACCGTGTGCTCCTTCTTGATTTCAACCTCATCAGTTTTGAGCATGGCGAACACCTCAGCAAGGGTCTTAGTCATCCCTTGCATGTTGTAGTTCATCACAAAGCTCTTATAGCTAGGGGCAGCGAGTGCAACACCCTATTCATAGCGAGCTCCTCCGGGATTTTGCAATCCAGGGCATTTAAGCGCTTAACGTAGCCACACATTTTGACCACGTGCTCACTAATGCTGTTGTGCTCTTCCATTTTAGCAGAGAAGAAGAGCTCGGAAGCATCATACCTCTCTGCACGAGCCTATGGAGCAAAGACGACCTTGAGATCCTCAATGATCTCAAAATCATTCATCTTCTCAAAACGCTTTTGAAGCTCCGACTCCATGGCATAGAGCATTCCACTCTAGATGAGGGAGAAACCGTCCTCCTTGGACTGCCAGACATTCTTTTCGTCCTGGGAGGCGGAATCTGCAGGCTTAGCCGGAAGCTCAGCCTCGATGACATAAGTCAACTTGTAGGCGACTAGGAGATCCTAAGATTGTGGAACCATGCGGTGAAGTTGGTTCCATCAGTTTTCAGCTTGTCCTTCTCGAGGAAAGTGCTAAGGTTGAAGGTGGGTGGGCGAGACATCTACAAAGGATTTGCAAAGTATTCAGACTATGTTCACAATAATGAGTTCAAGTTTTAACTAAAAGAACTCCCAGTAAAACGAACATCCCTCTACTCGTTTAGTGATCACATGATCCCAATCCTCTACACCTCCCCGGTTAAACACAGCCATCAATGCAGTATCAAGGGTGGACATTCCCTAATGTCGATCACATCAACTATGTGATTCATGCTTGACCTTTCGGTCTCTTTTATTCCGAGGCCACGTCTCTGTAACGTGCTAGGCTCGCCAGTTCTAACTCGTGTGTATTTGCAGTGCAATATGGCTTACACCCACTGTATGCGAACATAGATATGTCTGACACCCAGGCCTGTAACCTTGGATCGCCTCATACCGAAGAACTTTCTTGGTGGTGCACACACAAGGGGAATACGATAACTGGAATACTACGAGAGATTATCTTATTATGCTACCGTCTAGTAAGTATACTAGCACAATAAGTGATACTTCAAAAGTAAAGTGTTATGAAATGGTTATAGCTTTATGATCATCATCAATAGCTTTAATGTTTCACAAACTTGTCATTGCCATGTTATAATATTTGCCCCTATGCAATAATGAAGATAGACACTTCTATATTAACTATTGCATGTTTTACGCGGCTTTAGGGCTTTTGCAGTAGAACCCCTTCCCACCTACGAACGTCGAGCCACAACATGGATTCAATGATTGCCATTCTTCTTCCCTTTTCAGGGCCCTCCAGTGTCAATGTCATATCAACTACTATAGAGAGATAGACACCCCCTAAGCCACTTTGATTTGTGGACCAGTCTCGTGAATCACCACGTGAGGTCGGTTGGGGGCTGCTTCATCAAATAGTGCCGCGATATGAACAATGACACTAAAGAGGGTAGCAACTAGAGAATCAATGCCCACATATTGCTATGTGTTATATCCGTACTACATGTCTACCCATAAACCTGGCTCTGAGACCACTGTTGGGTTCCGTAGCAGAAAAAAAATTATATCTACTCGAACACTAATACCAGGATCTATACTATGTAGACATAAGTAACCGAGAAGGAATACAATATTCATACCTTTGCTGACAGAGGCACGCCTTACGCAGGAAGGCGTATATTGATGAGGATGAGCAGCACCCCAAGTGTGGTGCCTCCGAAGTTCGTCACACGTCCGGTGTAGGAGACGCCAACCGGACTCCGATCCAGCCGAGCAGCGGAAGAAGTAGATGCAGGATCACAGATCACACGACGGTAGTGTGAAGGTGGAGAAGTCAACCACGAGGTCCTCCCCAATATTACAGAGAAGTCCTCAGTGGATGAGAGAGAGAATGAGAAGAATGGGTGATTCCAAAGGGGGAGGGGACCCCTTTATATAGTGGGAGGGGGGGGCGCACCACCCAATGGCCAGGCGGTGTGGGACTAATCCCCACACCCGCCGACCACCTAGGGGCAGCCGCCGGCCCTAGGTGGGCCCCATTGGGGCGGCCCACCAAGCCTAGGTCGGCTGGCCCCCACTCCCTAGGCGCCTTGCCCTATTGGGCCTCCCTTCGGGTGAGGCCCATTAGCAATATGGAGCCTTTAATAATAAAATAAAATATATTTAATATTAATTCTCCAGTTAACATTCAAATACACATATTATATTATCCCTTCACTCCGGAACACCTTCTGGACCCCTTCCCGACCTTCATCGGATGTTACCAAAACTATTCCGGTTTCTCTCTCTCTATTTCTCATATGATACCTCATCTACCCTAAGCGTCCCTACCCTTAAGCATGACATACTTCGGTTCGGAAACACTTCGGACATGATAGAGACCACTCTCATATCAATGATCAACAGAGGGACCTGGATGGCCATGTGAGCCCCGTGCGTTTCACGAATACAATCGCTCGAACCGTGAGATAGTCGTTCCCCGTTCCCTTTGTCATTCGATACCTAATTCATCCGAGACTTGATCTTCAGTATCTCCATACCTTAGTTCGATCTCGTTACCGATGAACTTGTTTTATTGTTCTCATGTCGTTGCATTCTGCGACCTAGTCACATGCTTGCAAGCTTCATTAATGCAACGTCACCGAGATGGCCACATGTATCTATCCGTTACATGGACTAGACAAATCCTGGTCTTGATATGTACTCCTCTACGCATCCCTTCAGAAAACCTGAGTGGCACCTTTTTGATCACCATGTTACGAGATGATTCTTGATAACCATCTAAGCTTCTTCCAGAATGATGATTTGCATTACCTCACAGTCAAAGGATCATGTTGCGAGGTTCTCTGTGTTTTATCATCAATGGTGAACTTTGTAACTAGATCTCACTTAAGATATAACGGTCGGATGTTTGTCTATCATGTTATTCAACTAATAACATGACCTCATTGTCAGTTGGCATGAATGCCCATGATCTTGAAACGCAGACCATCCTCATGACCAATGAACTAGTTCACTAGAGGTAACTAGAGACACAGTTTGTTTACATACCACACGTGTATTAATGTTTCGTATTAACACAGTTATAGCACAGTATGAAACGTATTATGAACATATAGGAGATATATCAAATAATACACTTTATTATTTGCCTCTAGGGCATAACTCCTTCAACCTGAACTATTGTGACTGTCCATGAAAAGTTATATGCTTGCAAATTATAGGCTGGGGATTAGTAGAACCGTGTTGTCATGGGGAACGCTTTCAACACCTATAAATATATATACAGTTGATATCATGCTCTTTTATTTACGGATGTCGTCGGTGTGAAATAAAAGGGGAGCTTTTAAGTCCATGGAGTTATGTATGTGCATTAGAGAAACGCCTGGGCGGCTGGTCTAATACATGCCTAATCATGGTGGAAACCTACAGCGTAACGATAATGAGCAATCTAGGAAGCATTCTTCTTATAAAAAAAGAGAGAGATAGTTATTGAGAAAAAGAAAAAGAAAAGATGAGAAAAGAGGAAAGAGAGAAAAAATCACCATTTTCCCATGGTAAATAAGAAGATTGCTGAGATGCTAATTGTCTGCTTTCCTTGTCATTTTGATATGGGGATTTTTCCGTATCATCGGGCAAGGGGTACCCCATTGGCGGTTCTCTATGATACGCATGTATTTACTAGGACAAGAACTTACTGGTAACTAAAGTTGAGTAGAATGAGGAGCGGCCCTCGTACTCAAGGGACATGAGATTTCCAGTTTATGGTCTATCAAGCATATAACTCGTATTGGAACTCACTTTCACTTTAACCATTTAAAGATGCTTATGATAGGGGCAATGAGAGCTCAAAGCTAATGAGTACCATACTTTCAACATTTGGAAGCCTTTAAAACTTTTCAAAACCTTTTCATTTCCTTGTTGAGTCACCATATATTCTATGAGCACTTTCTTGAGCATAGTTGTCATTCTTAGTATAATATGCTTGTCTCAAAATTTGGATTAATTGTGTCATGACTTTGATGCTTGTATCTTTGATATCTTTACTTCCAGTCTTCACTTGAACTTCAGAGGTGCCTTGGCATTTATGTTTGCCCTACAATAAAAGGTAAGCAATACCACTCTATCATACCTTTTTATGAGCATTGCAATGTTGCTTATGTTTATGCTTCATGCTACTTACTATTTTTGAGTTGGAATCTCTTCATAGTTTGCAATGACCATTAAGTAAACTTATTTGCATGCTCTTTATTATGAATTGTTTAAGTAGTTGACCATATGCTGAGAATATATACATATTATGAAGCAAATGTGTTCGTGAAATCTCTTTTATCGCACTCAGTTTTCAACTGAATTGCTTGAGGACAAGCAATAAGCTAAGCTTGGGGGGAGTTAATACGTCCAAAACGTATCTACTTTCCCGAACACTTTTTCTATTGTTTCTCGTCTAAACTTATGTGATTTGGATACAACTAACACGGACTGGCACTGTTTTCAGCAGAATTACCTTGGTGTCTAGTTTTTGTGCAGAAAATCAACTATCAGGAAAAATCCCGGAAAAATGCCAAAAATCCTATTTCACCAGAAGATTCACGGAGCCAGAAGACGAGACGGAGGAGGGCCACGATGGGCCCACACCACCTGGCCGTGTGGGCCAGGCCAGGCCGCGCCTGGGGGTGGTGTGGCCGCCTCGGTCACCCCCTCAGCCTCCCTCTTTGCCTATAAGATGCCTCCTGACCTAAAAACCTAGGGGGGGGGATCCGACGTTTTTCCAGAAAGAGTTCCGCTACGCCACCACCACTAGATTCTGTGAATCAGAACCAGAAGCTCCATTCTGGCACCCTGCCGGGACAGGGGAATTGGAGGAGATCATCGCCATCATCATCACCATCGCTTCTCCATCGACCATCCATGTTTCCCCCATCTATGAGTGAGTAATCCCCCGTTGTAGGCTATGGGGATGGTAGAGATTGGATGAGATCGCTCATGTAATAGCATCAGATTGTTAGGGCATGGTGCCTAGTATATTTTATTAGTGCTTTATGACTTTGCTGCGACTTGTTGTGCTTAATGCTTGTCACTAGGGCCCGAGTGCCATGATTTAAGATCTGAACATGTTATTGATTCATTATGATAGTATTTTTTTTGGTCTTATCTACAAGTTGTATACACATGTTGTTGTCCGGAACCAATGGCCCCGAAGTGACAGAAATCGGGATAATCAGAAGGGAAAGGCTTTGATGTGAGGATCACATGTGTTCACGGAGTGTTAATGCTTTGCTCCGGTGCTCTATTAAAAGGAGCACCTTAATTGCCAGTAGTTCCCTTGAGGCCCCGCTGCAAACGGGCTGGCAGGACAAAAGATGTTGTGCAAGTTCTCATTGCGAGCACGTATGACTATATATGGAACACATGCCTATGATTATTTAGTACTTGGATGCTTTATCTTATTTATGTGCAATTGCCCTATGTTTTGGTTGCTATATGAATTGTCTTGTCCATGCAACGCCCGTCCATCCATCCCTATGCCTACCGCGCTTAATCCTACTGTTTACTGCTTTTGTTAATACTGTCTTTGCTTTACTAATGTTGTTACTTTGCTATTGCTACTACAAAACTGTTGCTACTGATAAACTGATGTGAGCAAGATTGTTTCCAGGTGCAGCTGAATTGACAACTCAGTTGTTAAAGCTTATAAATATTCTTTGGCTCCCCTTGTGTCGAATCAATAAATTGGGTTTCACTTCCCTCAAAAATACTGCGATACACCCCCTATACTCTTGGGTCATCAAGACTATTTTTTGGCGCCGTTGCCGGGGAGCATAGCTTTATTTATCAAGTTCACTTGGATTCTCTATTGTTCGTTGCTATCCATCCATCATGGGTAAGTCTCGTGATGGCAAGGTTCCTATTTTACCATCCACTACAAGAAGATGTACTGTTCTAAACACCTCTGCTGCTCTTGATTCACCGTCTGTTATGAGTAAGTTCCTTACACCACCACATACACATGCTACACACACTGCTACTACTGCTGAATCTGAAACTTCTGATGCTTATGATGCTGCTTCTACTGTGCTTGATACGAGTGGTTCATTAGGTCCTTTCCTAGATGCTACGATTGCTAGAACTATAGCTGGAAATACCGAAACTCCTAATGAAGACACTACCACACCTGTTAGCTCACCTGAGTCTAGTGAGAGTTATGATATTGAAGATGGTTATGTTGAGATGACCGATGAGTTTATTAAAGAATGTAAGAACACCCATGATAGGAGCGCTGCTACGAGTCTCCTTGAGAGGCGTACTATTAGACCCAAATTATCTTCTGATGCTAAGTTTGCTGCTTCTCCCATAAACATTATGGACGAAGATTATGATTTCTCTCTCGATCTATCTTACATAGCTATTGTCGAGAAAGAACCTTTTTGTGGGACTAAGAATGAAAATGCGGTAGCACATATGAATGAACTCTCTACCATGAGTGGCTTGTTTTTTGATGATATTAAGATGCGTACTTACTTTGTTGCTAAGATTTTCCCTTTTTCACTGAAAGGAGAAGCTAAAACTTGGTTTAGTAATTTACTTCCTGGATCTATTGATAGCCCTGAGTGCTTGATTAGTACTTTCCTGTAGAAATATTTTCCTCCGGGTGCTAGACATGCTATTTTGCAGGAACTTTTTGATTTTAAACAGGGAGAAAAAGAGGTATTGCCCGAATCTTGGGAAAGGTTTTGTGCTTTAATTCATGCACAGGCTGGAAGTCCATTACCTAAGAATGAGCTTCTTGATATATTTTATAATGGACTAAACGAAGAATCTAGGACATACCTAGATAGTTGTGCTGATTGTGTTTTCAGGAATAGGACTCCTAAGGAAGCTGAGGAATTAATGGCTAAAATAAACAAGAATTATGAAGATTGGACTCCTCCTAAACAAGCTATACCTGAAGTAATTGTACCTGAACCATCTATTCCCGTTCCTATTCCAACATCAAAGAATAGGGGAGTTATTGAATTAAATGATGAAGTGATGAAGGAAGCTAAGAAATGTCTTAAGGAGAAGGGAATTAAAGCTGCAGATGTCAAGAATTTACCTCCTATAGAAGAATTATGTAAGCCTATTCCCTACTTATCCACTATTGAGGTACACTATCTCCAACACTTTGATGAAGGTGATATCCCTTACTCTAAACCTCCTGTTCAATGCTTAGAAGAATTTGATATCTTTATTGTTAAGAAAGATACTTTAATAAAAGGGTGCAAAATCATCTAATGGAAAACACTAGAGCTATTGTTGAGTTGAAATATATTGTGGAAAGAACCTCTAATGATGTTAAAATGATTGTTAAACACTTTCAAATGGTTCAAACTCAAATAGATCAACTCGTTAAAGTGAAAAACGACTTGCTAGTTAATGCTGCTAAAGAAAAACATGCTTATGAAATTAGAACTAGAAGTGGTGCTGCTACCCAGGATCCTCTATATCCCGAGGGGCATCCCAAAAGAATTGAGCAGGATTCTCAACAAGCTGAAAATAGTGGTTCTACCTGTAAGAAAAGGAAAAAGAAACATAAAACTGTTGTAGAACCCTCTGAACCTGCTATAGATCCTAATAGTATATCTATCTCTGATGCTGAAACTGAAAGTGGTAATGAAGAAAATGTTGTTCCTAATGAAGAAAAAGTTGAAGAAGAACCTGAAAACCGCACTAATAATACTAAATACACCAAAGAAGATTTTATTGCTAAGAAACATGGTAGTGAAAGAGAACCTTGGGTCCAAAAACCTATGCCTTTCCCTGATAAGAAACACAAGTCAAAGGAAGATGAACACTATAATAAGTTTTGTGAGTGGATGAAGCCTTTATTCTTGAAAATTCCTTTGACTGATGCTATTAAATTGCCTCCTTACTCAAAGTATAGGAAGGACATTGTCTTGAATAAAAGGAAGATCCCTAACAAAGAAATTTCTACTTTGCTTGCTAATTATTCCTTCAATGGTAAGGTTCCTAAGAAACTTGGAGACCCAGGGATTCCAGCTATCCCTTTCTCTATTAAGAATAGTTAAGTTAGAACTGCTTTGTGTGATTTGGGAGCTGGAGTTAGTGTTATGTCTTTCTCTCTCTATAAGAGGCTTCAACTTGAAAAATTAATATCAACTGATATATCTTTGCAAATGGCAGATAAATCTACCACTATTCCTGTGGGTATATGTGAGGATGTACCTGTTTAGGTGGCTCACAATTGCTTGATATTAACTGATTTTGTTGTGCTTGAAATGCCCAAAGATGATAATATGTCTATTATTCTTGGGAGACCTTTTCTTAATACTGCACGAGCTGTTATTAATTGTAATCAAGGAAAGGCGACCTTCAATGTTAATGACAAGGAACATACTGTCTTTTCCCCAAGAAGATTGAAAGGACTTATGGTTTGAATTCAATTGAACATGTTGAAGGCATTGAAGTTGGAGAAATATATTGTCCCATACCAAGAGAAAAATTTGAAACTATTATGATTGGGACCATTGCTATCAAGGTTAAGGTAACATAACCATTAGTGGAGTACAAAGTTTTGTCTAATATGCAATTGTTTTGGTAGCAAGACTTGATCAACCTTGTTAACAAAAGGATTCCATTGAACAAAACAATGTTTTCATTATGATTATGTCCGTTTATTTCTATCCTTTGCATTTTAGTTTTTGCTTTCGTTTAGTTTTCTTTTTGTTGTTAGTTGCTTGCATGTTAGAACTTTTGTAGTTCTAGCCTTGTTTTGTCCTTACATCATGTTCCCAAAAGAAAAAAATCTGTTTGTCAGAAAAATCATTCTTCTATTTCTGAAAATTGCCCAAAAATAAAGTGTCTTGAAAAATTCCAGAAAATGCATATTAAATTTTTACATGAAAAAGGGGCAGAGGAGTACCTGGGAGGTACCAGAGGGCCTACCAGGCAGGCACACCACATGGTGGCGCGACCAGCCTTGGGTGGCGCCATGCCCTGGTGTGGGCCACCCCTGGCCCCCCATTAACTCTCTCACCAGGCACTTTCTTCTCTCTCCCGAGTAAGCACCAGTTCATTGCTCAAAATCGCGTTCTTGCTATGCTTGCTCTTGATTTTTTCGATCTCCTTTCTCAGCCCATCTTTCTTGCTGAAATTTGGAGCATTTGTTCCTTGGTATGTGACTCCTCCCCTTGTCCAAGTAGATTTGTGTTTAGTGGATTATATATTGAGTATTTTGCTGCTATACGTGACTGGTTATGAGAGCTTGTAAGCCTGTTTGATGCTTAGAGATATAGTTTTGATGCATGTTTAGCCTCTTGCAAGTCCCTATGAGTAGAATCCTTCATTATATTTACTTTGCACTCACTTGTTTAATAGGTGTTTAAATTTTAGAATAGAAGATGAGTGAACACCACCTAAACCAACATGAGCTTTGGGTGCCTGAGGTCATGAAGGTCCACCAGGAGGAGGAAGTTTTTCCCTCCATTTATCCATGCTCTGAGTTCATGAGAGCTGCAGGAATTCTACAAGATTTCCACACTTTGGTTTCTAATGCAGGGTTAGAGCACTTTTTGGAAGATGAACCTTGTCAATTTGTGAAGCTAACCATGTCTGTGGTGCAGGACTTCCAATTTAGTCACGCTTTGCCTAACCCCTCCATTACAAAATTTACAATATAGCTGTCGACCTTTCTCTTGATGATTTTTGTGCAGCTATTAAGATACCTCAATGGGGATCATGTAGAAAGATTAAGGAGAGACCTGAACCACTCATGGATTTATACGCAGAAATTTGCCAAGGGAGTAGCTTCTCGAAGGAGAGTGGAAAAATCCGTAACATTCATTTTCCTTCCATTCACTACTTTGCCTACTTTATTGCCAAGTGTGTTCTTGCTAGGAAAACTGCCAATAAGTTATCTTCGTTTGATCTAGCATTTATCTCTGCTGCTCTTAAACGAGATAGGTCTTACAACTTAGGTGCTTTGATAGCTTTCCTTCTTGCTGCTAACCGTGCGAAAGGTGGAATTTGTGGAGGCCTCATTGCTTCTCGTTTACTAGCATTGCATGGTTTAGTGCCTCATTATCTAGACCTACAGTTTCCCATAGAAAGTCTTGACCTTAATTCCATGATACAACATAAATTTTTTTCCTCGTGGGCTAGTATGAGTGAGTTATCTTACGAAATAACCTTTCTCAAAGCTGGTTGGAGAAAGAGCAAGTCCGAGCGTGTTGTTCTTTTGCCTGCACCTGTTTTGTTTAACCTTGATAACAGTGAAGGGTGGTCCCTCACTAAGGAGGAGCTTGACACGTACTTTGGAGAGCTCTCCCAACAGGAGCAGGACACAAGAAGGGAGGTTACGGATGATTCGGTCCAGCCCTCGAATGAGGGAGAGTCTTCATATTAGCAGCTCGCTTATGATTGGGGAGCTTCTTCTTATTCTCATGGGCCCAGCTACGATCATTCTTACCAAGATCCACCCGCTTGGAACCCCTATCCGTACATGGATTGATACCCACTTAGGCGAAAAGCCTAAGCTTGGGGGGAGGTACGCCGACACCGCACTCATCTCCATATCATGTTGCGTCGGTACTTTGTATATTCATGTTTTCGTTCTCTTTTTAGTTTTCGTTCTCTTTATTTGCTTTTGCTTTCTAAAAACACAAAAAGACCAAAAATATTTATGTTGTTTCTCTTTGGTTTTCTTCTTCTTTTTGCCTTGGTTTGCTTTTCCCTTTTTGCTTTGTTTGAACTATTCGAAAAACCCAAAAAGATTTTGCTTTGCTTGTTTTTCCCTTTTGGTTCTTGTTTAAAAAAATCGAAAACACCAAAAATATTTGTCGTTCTTCTTTGGTTTTGTGAGTTTGCTACAGGGTTTAGCAGTCCTCAGTGGAATATTGGTTTCAAATTATTATTCAAGCCACACAAGTGAAGAGCAATAATGAGGATTAATGACAACTTGAGGCATGGTACAAGGCTGGTAACGAACTCTATTTGTTTTCATTTTTGTACATATACTCATCACTGTGGGCTTGCTTAGTCCGTTCAAGTAGGGTGTATGTTATCTTTGGATGCTTAGTAGTTCTTGCTTTCTTATGATTAGCGCCAGCTCGCTAATAGTTTGTAGCATGTCTTATGAATGTTTGCTTGCATTGCTCTATTCATAAATTGGTATGACACCTCGGTATCCTCCTCTAAATGTTTCATTTGAATTGACTTGGCACATGCTCACGCATGCACATGACTGTGATAATCAGTTAAGCCTTGATGAATTATTTTTCCTTGAGGATCTTGAATCACTTTCATGCCATGAGTAGTCCTGTTTTGTTGCAAGCATGATAATGACAGCTATTGCTCTCTCGTTTGTTGCTCCCTTACTATTGCTAGCCTTCACTTTCACTGAGTATGTTTTACTCAAGTTCCCAACTCCCTAAACCAAATATTTCCAAAGTGTCCACCATACCTACCCATTAGCATCATTTGCTACCTCCGTGCATATTCAATATGCCTTGTTTTCTTCCGAATAAAATGTTTGCTTGTTATGAGAAAGTTAGTTAGTAAAGCTCTCACGAACTTGATGGCACACTTTATTTTCTTGCACTTAATAAACCTGAACCATTGTGTCCTTCTTTGTTGCGCATATGCTTGCGCTTTATGAGTTGAAGTTAGCAGAACCATGTATCATGGGGACTGCTTTCAACGCTTCATAGGTACTTTGTACCTAGTTGATATCATGTTCTTTTGCTTATGGATCCCGGCGGTGTGAAATAAAAGTGGAACTTGTAAGATCATGGAGCTTATATGTATGTTATAGAAACGCTTGGGGCGCTAGCCTAAGCCATGCCTAATCATGGTGGAAACTTGCAGCATAACCATAATGAGCATTCTATGAAGCATCCTCAATAAAAATCTATGCACATAGTAAATAAAAAGATCGCCGAGATGCTCATTGTCTGCTTGCCTTGTTATTTTGATTATGGGATAGCTCCCGTGTCATGTGCAAGGGGTACCCCGTTGGCGGTTCTCTATGATACATATATACTTACAATGACAAGAGCTTACTTGTGACTGAAGTTGAGTAGCATAAGGATCGGTCTTCGTAAGTAAGGGGCATGAGACTTCGATTTATAACTTGTCAAGCATATCCTCTTAGTTGTGTCACTTTAACCTTAACCATTTAAAGATGCTTATGATAGGGGCAATGAGAGCTCAAAGCTAATGAGTACCATACTTTTGGCATTTGGAAGCTTTTCAAAATTATTCAAAACCTTTTTCTTTACTTGTTGAGTCTCCACTTATTCTTTGAGCACCTTCTTGAGAGCATAGTTGTCATTCTTTGTGTTTGTTCCATTACTTGATTATTTGTGTTATGACTTTGATGCTTGTATCCTTGATATCTTTACTTCTAGTCATCACTTGAACTTCAGAGGTGCCTTGATATTCATAATCAAAGGCAAGTGAGATACCACTATATCATACCTTTCTATGAGCATTATAATGTTGCTTATGTTTGTGCCTCATGCTACTTATTATTCTTGAGTTGGAATCTCTTCATAGCTTGCAATGACTATTAAGTAGACTCAGTTGCATACTCTTTATTATGAACTGCTAGTTGATCGCATTGCTGAGAATATTTACATCTTATGAAGCAAATGTGTTCGTGAAAGTTCTTTTATCGCACTCAGTTTTCAACTGGATTGCTTGAGGACAAGTAATAAGATAAGCTTGGGGGGAGTTGATACGTCCAAAACGTATCTACTTTCCCGAACACTTTTGCTATTGTTTCTCCTCTATACTTGTGTGATTTGGATACAACTAATGCGGACTAACGTTGTTTTCCGCAGAATTACCTTGGTGTCTAGTTTCACATCGAAGACTCCAGGAGCCAGAATACGAGACGGAGAAGAGCCAGGGGGTGGCCACACCACCTGCTGGCGCGGGCCAGGCCAGGCCGCGCCAGGGTGTGGACCCCCTAGGAACCCCCTCGGCCTCTCTCTTCGCCTATAAGGAGCCTTCTGACCTAAAAACTTCAGGGGGTTCGACGTTTTTCCAGAAGGAGTTCCGCTCCGCCGCCACCACCAGATTCCACGAAACAGCACCAGAAACTCCATTCTGGCACCCGCCGGGACGGGGAATTGGAGGAGATCATCGCCATCATCATCACCATCGCTTCTCCATCGACCATCCATGTTTCCCCCATCTATGAGTGAGTAATCCCCCGCTGTAGGCTATGGGGATGGTAGGGTTGTATGAGATCGTTCATGTAATGGCATCAGATTGCTAGGGCATGGTGCCTAGTATCTTTTATTAGTGCTTTATGACTTTGTTGCGACTTGTTGTGCTTAATGCTTGTCACTAGGGCCCGAGTGCCGTGATTTCAGATCTGAACATGTTATTGATTCATTATGATAGTATTGTTTTTGGTCTTATCTACAAGTTGTATACACACGTTGTTGTCCGGAACCAATGGCCCCGAAGTGACAGAAATCGGGATAACCGGAAGGGAAAGGCTTTGATGTGAGGATCACATGTGTTCATGGAGTGTTAATGCTTTGCTCCGGTGCTCTATTAAAAGGAGCACCTTAATTGCCAGTAGTTCCCTTGAGGCCCGCTGCAAACGGGCTGGCAGGACAAAAGATGTTGTGCAAGTTCTCATTGCGAGCACGTATGACTATATATGGAACACATGCCTAGGATTGTCTAGTACTTGGATGCTTTATCTTATTTATCTGCAATTGCCCTATGTTCTGATTGCTATTTGAATTGTCTTGTCCATGCAACGCCCGTCCATCCATCCCTATGCCTACTGCACTTGAATCCCACTGTTTACTGCTTTTGTTACTACTGTCTTTGCTTTACTACTGCTGTTACTTTGCTATTGCTACTATAAATATTCTTTGGCTCCCCTTGTGTCCAATCAATAAATTGGGTTTCACTTCCCTCGAAAATACTGCGATACACGCCCTATACTTGTGGGTCATCAACCATATAAAGACTTCACTAACTTACACGCCTTTCCTTCTTGACCATTGCTAAGCCGAAAATATATCGAGCCTGTTGGGGAACCCCAAGAGGAAGGTATGAAGAGCACAGCAGCAAGTTTTCCCACAGTTATGAAACCAAGGTTATCAATCCAGTAGGAGCAAGGAAACACCCCAAAGGTGTTGCTAGCTAAACTTTGGCAGGGCGCACTACTGGTGCCAGCAACAACGTGGAGACCTGCACAACACAACCACAGAACTTTGCCCCCAACTTGCGCGGAGGTTGTCAATCTGACCGGTTTTCCTGAAAACAAAGGATTAAACGTATCGAGTGGAAGAAAGTAACGTATCTGAGGTTGTCAATCTGCCCCCAACTTGCGTGTAAAGTAAACAATACGATTGTTCTATGAACAAATGATTGTTGTTTTCTCCCTAGTAGTAACAACACATCTAGTACCTTAGAGATTTCTGTCACTTCCCCAGATTACTAGAGGCATGAACCCACTATCGAGCATAAATACTAACTCTTGGAGTTGCTAGCATCTACTTGACCAAGATAGCTACTAACAACAAAAAGCATGCAAGATCACAAATAACAAAGACATGATTGAATCAATAATCAATCTGAAATAGCATCTCAATATCCATCGGATCCCCGCAAACACAACATGTAGGAATTACAAATAGATGATCTTGATCATGAACGGAGCTCACAAGATCTAAACATGATAGCACAAAGGAGGAGAACCAGGCATCTAGCTACTACATGGACCCGTAGTCTAGAGATGAACTACTCACGCATCACACCGGAGGCTTGCATGATAATGAAGAAGGCCTCCAGGGTGAATTCTCTCCTCCGGCAAGGTGCCGGGAAGAGCTTCAGATCCCTCCCATTCTAGGGATGGAGATGACGGCGACTACAGACTCTTTCGTGGAATTTTGATCGGGTACTTAGGGTTTCTGTATTGGAGGCATCTTATAGGCGAAAGGGGAGGCCGAGGGGGTGCCGGAGGCGGCCAACCACCCCCTGGCGTGGGCTAGGCTGGGTCGCATGGCCAGGTGGTGTGGCGGCCCCTTGCCCCTCTCCGTCTCGTATTCTGGCTCCGTGTGTCCCTCGGTGAAAAACTAACTTTGGCTTTTGTCCCGTCTAATTCCGAGAATATTTATTTTCTATCTTTCCTGGAACTAAAAACAGCAGAAAATAGGCAGTTGGCACTGTGGCTCTTGTTAATAGGTTAGTCCAAGAAAGTGTAAAGAAAGTACTCCAAAGTGTCGACAAAACATAAGAAAGTAGATAAAATCAAGCATGGACATCAAAAATTATGGATACGTTAGCAACGTATCAACCATCTACTACAAATCCATCAGGCTGCTCCATATTAATTTCCTCATCTAGCTCTCCATTTAGAAAAGGTGTCTTAACATCCATTTGATGAACGAGAAGACCATGTGAGGCAGCCAAGGATAGTAGTACTCGAATAGTGGTCAAACTGGCTACATGTGAGTAGGTATCGAGGAAGTCTTCACCTTCTTTCTAGGTATAACACTTGGCCACAAGATGTGCCTTGTACTTTTCAATAGTACCATCGGGTCTAAGCTTTTTATTGAACATCCACTTACATCCTACAGGTTTGCACCCATAAGGACGATCAGTGACTTCCCAAGTTCCATTAACTAAGATGGAATCCATCTCACTACGGACAACTTCTTTCCAGTAGTCAGCATCTTGAGATGCATAGGCTTCTGAAATAGAGGTCGGAGTATCATCCACAAGGTACACAATGAAATCATCACCAAATGACTTTGTAGTACTTTGTCTCTTGCTCCTTTTAGGAACTTCATTATCGTCCTCCACAGGATCATCATAGTGTTCTATCGGCATAGTGGGTTCAAGAATTATAACAAATTCCTGAGTAGATGAACTAGTCATCTCTTGATTTGATGATCTAGACATACCTTTCACGGGAAAGATGTCCTCAAAGAAAGTCGCATCATTCGACTCCATAATCGTACCAACATGCATGTCGGATACCTCAGATTTTACTATCAAAAATCTATAGCCAATTCTATGAAAATCATATCCCAAAAAAACACAATCCACGGTTTTTGGTCCAAGCTTTCGCTTCTTGGGTATTGGAATATTGACTTTCCAAGCATTTTCTTCGCCCATTCCTCAAATGGAGTCATGATTTTATCCTTTACAGGAACATGGTTTAGGACATGACACGCAGTCATTAGCGCCTCCCCCCACCATTCCTTGGAAAGATCCGATGTATCTAACATGGCGTTAACCAAATCAGTTAGAGTGCGGTTCTTTCTTTCGGCCACCCCATTTGACTGAGGTGAGTAGGGAGGCATCCTCTCATGGATAATACCATGTTCCATATAGAATATATCAAATTCATTTGAAAAGTACTCTCCACCACGATCCGACCTTAGCCGCTTGATTTTAAGATCAAGTTGGTTTTCTGCTTCAGCTTTATAGTTTTTGAAGTAATTCAAAGCTTCATATTTAGATTTCAGAAGATAAACGTAGCAGTATCTAGTGGAGTCATCAATCAACGTCATAAAGTATCATTTTCCACCTCTTGTCAACACACCATTCATCTCACAAAGATCTAAATGTATAAGTTCTAGTGGTGCCAAGTTTCTCGGTTCCGCAGCCATATGAGACTTGCGGGGTTGCTTTGCTTGCACACAAACTTGGCACTTAGAACCTTTGACAGTGGTAAATTTTAGAATTAAACTCATATTGGCTAGCCACGTCATGCAACCAAAGTTAATATGACAAAGTCGTGAATGCCGAATATTGGACTCATTATCATTGCAAACATGATTAATAACTTCAATACATGAGTCTGACAAAGATAAGCGGAACAGACCTCCGCACTCGTAACCCTTTCCAACAAATTGTATATACTTAGAAATTACAACTTTATTGGACTCAAACACCAACTTAAAACCATCTCGACATAGAAGCGATCCGCTGACGAGATTCTTATTGATGGAGGGAACGTGCTGCACATTCTTCAGCTATGCGGTCTTCCCCGAAGTAAACTTTAGATTTACCGTACTAACACCATGAACAGAAGGACGTGAGTCATTTTCCATCAGCACGGAGGAAGTCCTTGAGACCTGATAAGAAGAGAACATGGATATAGCAGAACATACATGTGTATTAGCACCCGTGTCAATCCACCAATCAGGAGAATGCCATACTAAAAGGATAGTATGTAAAGTATCATACCCGACATCCTTCATCTCAGTATCACTAATAACAACATTAGCGGTCTTGCCGTTGTTCCCATATTGCCGCTTGTCAAAGCGATTAGGGCAGCTAGGAGCCCAATGATTAGGATCACCACAGACATGGCAAGAGCCTTTCTTCTTATCATTTTTCCTCTTAAAGTTGGTTGAGTGAGTGACCTTGTTCTTGCCATGAAACTTCCCTTTGCCATCAGATTTGATCTTATTCTTGAACTTGTGGGATTGGAAGTTTTTCTTCTGTACCAAATTGGTACTAGAAGCTCCCTCAAATCCTCGAGCATGTGTGTCCTTTACTCTCGCCTTCTCTTCCACATGAAAAGACCCAATGCGATCCATAACGGAAAACTCTTGTCTCTTATATTTCAGAGAAGTAGCAAAGTTCCTCCACATGGGAGGAAGCTTGGCAATAATGCCTCTGGCCACAAACTTGTCCGGTAAGGTACACTTGAACTTCACAAGTTCTTTGGCAAGTGATTGTGTCTGAGCTTGCTCAACGACGGAGCGCTTATCAACCATCTTGTAGTCATAGAATTGCTCCATGACATACAACTCAGTGCCAGTGTCCGAGACCCCAAACTTGGCCTCGAGCACAGCCCACGCGTCTTTGCCATTATCAAATGACATATATGGGTCAATGATGACCCACAAGTATAGGGGGTGTATCGCAGTATTTTCGAGGGAAGTGAAACCCAATTTATTGATTCGACACAAGGGGAGCCAAAGAATATTTATAAGCCTTAACAACTGAGTTCTCAATTTAGCTGCACCTGGAAAAAATCTTGCTCACAGCAGTTTATCAGTAGCAACAGTTTTTTAGTAGGAATAGTAAAGTAGCAGCAGTAGTAAAGTAAACAAAGCAGTAACAATAGCAGTAAACAGTAGGATTCGAGTGTGGTAGGCATAGGGATGGATGGACGGGCATTGCATGGACAAGACAATTCACACAACAATCAGAACATAGGGCAATTGCAGATAAATAAGATAAAGCATCCAAGTACTAGATAATCCTAGGCATGTGTTCCATATATAGTCATACGTGCTCGCAATGAGAACTTGCACAACACCTTTTGTCCTGCCAGCCCGTTTGTAGCGGGGCCTCAAGGGAGCTACTGGCAATTAAGGTGCTCCTTTTAATAGAACACCGGAGCAAAGCATTAACACTCCGTGAACACATGTGATCCTCACATCAAAGCCATTCCCTCCGGTTATCCCGATTTCTGTCACTTTGGGGCCATTGGTTCCGGACAACAACGTGTGTATACAACTTGCAGATAAGACCATAAATAATACTATCATAATGAATCAATAACATGTTTAGATCTGAAATCATGGCACTCAGGCCCTAGTGACAAGAATTAAGCATAACAAGTTGCAACAAAGTCATAAAGCACTAATAGAAGATACTAGGCACCATGCCCTAACAATCTGATGCCATTACATGAATGATCTCATCCAATCCCTACCATCCCCATGGCCTACAGCGGGGGATTACTCACTCATAGATGGGGAAACATGGATGGTCGATGGAGAAGCGATGGTGATGATGATGGCGATGATCTTCTCCAATTCCCCGTCCTGGCAGGGTGCCAGAACGGAGTTTCTGGTGCTGTTTCGTGGAATCTGGTGGTGGTGGCGGAGCGGAACTCCTTCTAGAAAAATGTCGACCCCCTGAGTTTTTAGGTCAGAAGGCAACTTATAGGCGAAGAGGGAGACCGAGGGGGAGTCTGGGGCGGCCAAACCGGGAATGTTCGTTTGCGGTACCAAACTTGGTGGGTGAGCGCACCGCGGTACCCGAGTTGCCATCAATCACGCGGAGGGGCCATAGTAGATTCGCCAATTGTCCAGAAGGGCCAAATGGGGGTGAATACAAATCTAACGACCAAACGGTCGTTTGAACCAGACGAAAAATGGTTGAACTCAAATACCGTCGTTACGTCAACTCTTCTTGACCCGCCATGTTAGTATTACCCGTTATCTTTTGCGGTCGTGGACTAGCTTACCCCTGCGTGGACCAGGTCCCTGAGTGGACGAGATCTATTTCTTTGCTCTGCTCTAGTCTTCTCTCCTGCTCCCCTCCCCATAACATTTGCTCAGCTCCGGCTGCTCGTCTCAGATCGGAGCTCGCACTTGCTCTAATTTGCGTCTCCGCCATGTCCGGTCAACCTCCCACGCCTCTAATCAAAGCTCGCAGCTGTCGATGTTGCATCGTCCGCCGTATCGGAGCTTCGCGTCCCCGGACTAATATCTCGCCTCTGGCTAGTCCTTCTCGCACGGCGGAGCGCGTCCCGTCGGGCGATCCAGGCCGGCGACCAGCCTCGGGAAGTTGCATGCTGCCGCGCACCCCATGCATGGTAGCCCTGGCACAGCAGTTCGACGACCACGCTCTCATGGCCACCGTGCTAGGCGTCCATCCCACCGTGTCACCGGCAGAGTTGTTGTCGGCTTTCAGGTCTCGTTTTGGGATCATATGAAATGAGGTCAACATTGAGGTATGCGCGCCGCCATTCGATTTTTTTCGTCCGGTTCGAGCACAGCTCAGACACCGAGCGCGTTCTGCATTCTTCCCGTTCTTTCAAGTGCTGCAGGGAGAAAATGAGCTTCATGTGTTGGCATCGCGCCTGTGGGTGGGACAATCGCTTGGGGCAGCTTCATTTCTTCTCCAAACTCGGCTTTGACGACCTCCCATTGCATGCTTGGGAGCCGGATGCCCTCAAGCAGGTCGTTAGTAGCCTTGGCGGCGAGCTGGTGGAAATCGTGCCACCGAGCGATAGATGGGTCATCGAGGTAAAGGCGTGGCTGAAAGATCCTGACGCCGTTCCTAAGATTTACGAGGTGCAGATTCCAAGCAGGGTAGGGCGATAGCTTTGCTGGAAGCACCCGGTCATCATCCACCTAGAGGAGGTTCTGGACTCGGTACATGGCATTCAGGGCCCCGAAGAGGCTGCCAGAAAGCGCCCTCGTCGCTTGCAGTGTTGGCCTGGAAGGATCGATGGCACAGGACCGCCACCGTTTCGTGATGGGGCACACAGTTTCGGTGGGGGGACCGGGCTTGGACGAGCTGGTGGTTCTGATTTCCCTCGAGTGAAGACAGAGCTCTAGTGAATTGCCGTGGTATGTGTGGCTAATGAATTTGTAGTATGGAGAGCATAGCAGGAAGTTAGCATCGACTAAAAATGTGTAATAGTTTGAATCGATGTAGTACGTGTGTGTAATAGTTTGAAGTAGTATGTGTGTGTAATAGTTTGAATCGATGTAGTATGTGTGGATAATGAAAATGATGTAGTTTGTGTGCGTGTTATAGTTTGAATCGATGTAGTTGAACACCGTGCTTTATAATTTCTGTGAATAACCAAGGGCAACCTCATGAAAAGAGGGTGGTCTGGCAATGAGCAATGACAATTCTGTGGATGCCAAGAAAATGTAGTCCATCTCCTCTTCATGCACTCCCTCCGTTTCAAAATATAAGATGTTTTAGCTTTGTGAATGGAGCGTATCTAGACATCTTTTAGTGATGGTGCTTTCTAAACCTAGATGAACCTACATACTAAAAGGGGACTAGATACACTTCATTCACAAAGCTTAAACATCTTATATTTTGAAACGGAGGGAGTACAAGGTAGCTACATTTGTAACACGTTAAACTGCGGGACCATTTTGCAGACAACACAAGACAAAGGAAAAAAATGGTTTACAGCACAGACAGCAGACGCAAAATCTATAGTCTGGGATAAAAAGATGCCAGTTAACTGGATTGAACCATGACTAGTAATTGAAGGAAATAGGTACTTGATAGTATTTTCTTAAAATAGTAGACCTTCCATACAAAAGGGTCTTATACCTGCACAAAAGTGGGCTAAACTTCCTACTAGTTTATAGAACAATTCGTCAGCATTTCATCTACAAAAGCCATTCTTCAGTCTGAACTTAACTATTCTACACTGAAGAAACTACAGATCTCCACCAGAAAAGTTGGATGGCCAATTGCCTTGAGAGGACATAAGTTCTTTGATCATTTAACCCAAACTGATCTATTGCCTTCCTGCCAAACTACAAGAACTCTGCATCGTTCATGCACGAGCGATTTGCGTGCGCTAGTCCCGGTTCAGTTGGACCATCCGCGCCGCCACAACGATTTCTTCGAAATTGAAATTCGACATCTCCTTCTCGGGATCGTAGGTGTGTGTGAACTCGAACCTGAATTCCAGGGCTGAGCTGATGCCCGCCGCCGGCTCCGGCTGTCGAACAATCCAGCATGCTGAGTGTAGACGCTTGGTCGCTGCCACGGTACGGCCTTCGACGATGCGTAGGATGGAGCGTCTTTGCTGCAGATGGCGTGCTCCCAGCCTACCCCACTGAGGTAAGGTTGTCCGCGCCGAAGCATGGACGCGAGAGTTCCTAGACCTTGGCGCTACCCTGTTCGAGGTTGTGTACCCTCGGCGATGGCATGCTCTCATGAACGATTTGATATGTACCTTGTTTCCATTGCCTAGAGCATGCCGTAATGCCGCCGCACGATTTCTCCACATCGCTCTCTTGGCCCTGCTTGCCGCATCTGGCATTGACGACGGCGCAGTAGCCGCCGCGGCCGATTCGGCAAATTTGGGGAAATCATCCGCCTGGCAGGGCAATGGGAGACCGGCCTTGAAGCAGAGCTTCATGGCCTGCCTTAGAGGGGCTAAATACCCCAGTTTCGGCAGCTGTCGCGGCTTAGGCGGGGCCATGTTACCCTAGTTGGTGCGATGCGGAGGAGCTGTGCAAGGTGAACTGTGGTTAGTCGGAGAAGGGGAGCGAAAGACTGACAGTAGGTTTGAACTACGGGCACGCGTGAAAATAACCATTTCCCATTTCTTTAGAGGGTAATAATTAGACACTCGTTGCATTAACAGCTCAATCTTTATTTCCCTTCTCAGCATAAGAGTGTGAACGTATTAAAAATATCGGTCGTGGTTATCCACCTCATCGGGCAACATACCAACACAGGTAGGAGACGGGACCGGGTTTCATTTTAGAAATGTTGACGACTGTGCTCTTATGTTTATACGATATTATTTATATGCCAGCATGTACCGTCGAGTGTAGCAACACCATCAGAAACAGGGGATAACGACGTGGCGTGTTTTATTTTTTTAAAGGGCATCAGAAACAGGGGATGCCGACGTGGCATGTTTTCTGACTGGCGGGCCCGCCCCTCCACCTTCGACGGCGTGCATCCTAGGTTCGAGGGGTGGTGCCGCCCACCAACACATTATTGTGCAATTTTCCATGTGGGACCTGAATTCCGGTGCTGAGCTGATGCCTGTGTCGAACACAGAGAATTCTGAAAGAAGCTATTAAAAATAAATACTTTGAATTCTGGAAGTACTAAATTTAAATACATTACAATTTTGTCTGAAAGGTAATACGCATTCTGATCATCGAAATAATATAAATACAGTACAAATTTTTACTTCGAAAAATAGACCTGAAAATGCTAGCAAATAACCTAGGATGAATATATGATTCATTCTCCCCTATATATTTCGTCGTCGTCGGCTCATGAGTGCTGCAACACATGTTCAGAGAACTCTCTCCGTCTGCAGTGTGCTGCCAGTATCTCGTAGAGAGGGTAAGGCCTCGATGTATGTTCCAGACTTAAGCCATACATTACCATTGTTGGTTCCTCTTCCCAGGCTTGAACCTCATGATCGTACAGTCTGATAAAATTCCTGTAGTATATGCAACCGGGTTTGACTGTGGGGTGTAACCTGGTGTCAATGGAGATAGACCGATTGCAACCAACGAAGAGGGCACGACTTCCAATGTCGCCGATGGCCTCGATAGAGCGGTTCTCCGTGTCCACCCGGTACAACACCAGTTGCCCTTTGGCGAAATCCCCGTTCAACACAAGAAGCAGATCACCATCTGACTCCACAAGGTAAAATTTGTAGGTTCCGGGTACCTGTTCAAAGACTGGGGCCGAAATTATTTTGGCCATCGTGACAGTGCTTGCGTGCTGCTCTAACTGGATGTTGGTCGACAAGATGTCTCCATTCTCAAGTAATGCATATACTTCCCCTCGGAATGCCGTCATGTAGACCAGAAGCATATCAGGAGGTGGCGAATACAATCCTTCTCCAAATGATCCATTGATTTGCCCCGTTGGGGTGCTCTCATCGGCCCATGCAATATGATCTGGATAATTAGTGCAAACGAACACCATCGTCGGGGACTTTGTCACGACGACATATTGCAGAAGATCAGATGGTATGTGTGCTTGAAACTCAGTGTTAGACTTGTGAGTCATTAGGTTCAGAAGCCGAATCTGGTATGGCTCCACCCTCTGAGCAAGCACGATGATGCCATGAGAAACACCGACGAAGTAGAATCTTTTGGAAGAAGAGGGCATCAGTTAGCACTAAGATGTTTACAGTGGAAAATACCAATAAATATCGGATGTGAATGTGAACCTGCGATGGACGTCCATTAGATTTGTCCTGAAGCAATGACCAGTGGCGAGGTTGAGGAAGGTGAAGTCGCCAACGTCTGGAAGTGTGTTATCTATCATGATCTAGTTGTTGAGATGGAATTCGGGCACCTTTAAAGTGCAGCGCCAATCGGTGCAGACTTCTCGACAAGCAGCATAGGTGTCGATGTACTCCTCTTTCTCCAGCAAATAGTCGGCGATCTTGCGAAGTGGGTCGGCCGGGAGATCGGCCCAGTTCCTCTTCATCCGGCTACTGGCCATGGCTTACGTGCGGGAATGTTTTGATCGAGGAAGAAAGAAGAACTACCACTGCGAGGAGAAGAAGAAGAGGATAACAGATGAGGGAGACGAAGCGGAAATGCCACTGCGAGGAGACGATGAGACAGGGGAGAAGAAGCGGAACTGCCAATTCAAGTTTGGATCAACAGGCTTTTTTCCGGAACTAGCGCGTGGACTAGCCATGCACTGCATGCAAGTCTTGATCAAACAGACTGACATGTGGGACCTGCTAAAATTCCGTGAAGTGCTCCCCGTGTATAGTGCGCTGACAGGTGGCATGTTTTCTGACAGGCGGGCCCGCCTCCTCCACCTACGACGGCGCGCGTCCCAGGTTCGAGGGCTGGTGCCACCCACCAACACATTATTGTGCCATTTTCCATGCTTAGTCGCAACCAGCTCCGCTCCGCTCCTCTCCTCTGCTCCTGCCGCCGCCACTCCGCTCAGTCGTGCACTGCTCACATCGTCCCCTTGGGCCTCGTCCTCCCGCCCTCCCCTCCCTGCCATCCCCTCACGTCCCCTCCCCTCCCCTCCCTGCCCTGTCTCCTTGCCGCCGCCCACCGCCCAGGCGCGTCTGGAAACAAAAACCGAGAGTCGGCCATTAGGTAGGGGCCCAACGACGCTGGTGATCCGGATCCTGCTCGGAGATGGATCCTGCGAGGCTTGAGAGCACGGATATGGGTCATGCGCGGCTGGAGAGCACGGAATCTCCTTCAAATCTGGAGGACCACAGAGGACAACGAAACGGGGGGAGAGGTAGCGGGGTGCAGAGCTTTGGAGGTATGGAGCCTAGAGAAGGTGTCGTGCGTCCACATTGAAAGGTAAGAACTGTGATTCCTTATCTGCATACCCCAATTAGCGTTTATAGTCCCGTGGTGATGCCAAGGATATGGGTTGGTAACCGTAGGACGTCTGTACAGCTTGTCCTTGAGCCTGATGCTTTGTCAAGCGAGCATGAAGGCACTGAAACGTGTGGCGGTGCGGATGATGATGAGAAAGCATATCCAGACGTGGCTACTGACCCTGATAGGATGGAGAGTAGGGAATATTTTGTTGATTCGAACTTTGAGCCTGACTATGGGACTGATGAGGAAGAGGAATGTGAAGATGTGGAAATGGGATGTAGATACGACGACGAAGACGTGGACATGCCAGTGATACACTTTGATACGGACAATCCTACAATTGATGAGGGGACTGTCTTTGATAATGTGGAGGACTGCAGCTATGCAGTTGCAACCTATGCAATCAGAGTTGGGTTTGAATTTATCATTGAAAAGAGCGACCAAAAGAGATTTAGGGTGCACTGTAGGGAAAGTAATGTGTGTAAATGGAGATTACATGCATCTCCAATGCGGGGTGGACACCCATTTCAGGTTGGAATAGCTACATTTAGTTTCAGTCTTTCTCATATTTATTCTGCTGATAACTAGCTCTGAATTATTTGGATTCTTATTGAATGCAGATCAAAGTAAACACGAAGCAACACAACTACCCTAATACTTCTTTAAGTGGTAAAATTAGACCGGCGACTACCAAGTGGATTGCTGCTACTGTACTTGACTGGGTGAGGCAAGATCATAACATTGGACCAGCTGAACTCAGAGCAAAGATTAGCAAAAAGTTTAACGTTCTAATTCCTTATCACAGAGTCTTTGATGGGAAGGAGATGGCTCTAGAATTCATTCAAGGCAAGTGGAATGATAGTTTTCATATGTTGTATAGTTTCAAAGCTCAGGTAGAGAAAACATCACCTGGTAGTGTTGTTGACATCGATTACGAGGTTGTGAAAGAGAGAGAAAAGGTCTCGAGGGGGGTCAGGTATAAGCAGGCAGATAAGATATGCTTCAGGAGATGTTTTGTCTGCCTGAAGGCACGCTGGAAGGGGTTCCTAGACGGCTGCAGGCCATACTTGGCAATAGGCACAACTTCTTTAACAGGGAAGTTCAGGGGACATGTTGCTTCTGCTTGTGCTTTGGACGCGCATAATTGGCTTCTACCCGTAGCTTATGCTGTTCTTGAGGGTGAATCAAATGAAAGCTGGACATGGTTCATGCAGAGACTACGGGAAGTAATTGGTCACCCTGAAGGCTTGGTGATACACACCGGTGCATCCGAGGGTCTTGAGAATGATGTTGATGATGTGGTTCCTGGGGTTGAGCATAGGGAATGCAGGCGGCACCTCGCTACTAACTTCACGAAGAAGTTCGAAGGAAAGATCTTTGAAGAGGACTTGTGGCGATCAGCATACACATACATCCCAAGCACGCATGCTACTTACTTGCATAACATGTATGTAGTTCCAAAGGTCAAAAAATACCTTGAGAAACATCACACCAAGCTATGGGCCAGAAGCAAGTTTGGTGAGTTAAGCAAGGTGGATTTTGTATGCAATAATTTGGCAGAGAGTTTCAATGATAAGATTTCGGGCATGAAGACACTTGGAATTGTTATTTTGTTGGATGCAATAAGACAGTGCATAATGGTGAAGATAGATTTAAGGCAAAGAATTTGTGCAAGAAAATTTTTAGGCCATAAAATAGTTCCAAAGGTGGTTATGTTACTGAATTCAAGAACCGGGGCAATGAGAGCCATAAAGATGAGGGTGGTCAGAAGTTCCAGAACATTGGCTGAGGTTTATGCAGAATACAAGCGTGGAAGTGAACGGAGGTACACTGTAGACATTGGAAACAAGACTTGTTCATGCATGCAGTGGCAGATTACTGGTCTGCCATGTCACCATGCAATTTACTTCATCTTAAAGCTTAGAGGTAACGGAGCTGAAATAGAGAACTATGTCGACAACTATTTCTCTATGGACAAGTTTGCTGCAACTTATGCAGAAAACGTACCACCTATGGCCGATGAAAATGATTGGCCATTTTATCATTTTTTTATCCTCATCAACTGATGCTTAATGCAGCGTGGGCTAGCAGACTAATAAGAGGAGTAGAAAGATGCGGGCACAGCAACGTCCTATCTTGAATTGTATTATTGAAACTAAACTAGTCATGTCGTATTTATTTATAACTGGCGCGTGCAACGTGTCTGTGATGGGGTCATGTGGACCAGATTACATTTTTAAAAATATTATTACATTAATTTTTTACCTGCGTTTAGACGCGGCTACTAGTTCCCATCTCCCTTGCATTCCTATCTCCTCTGGCGCACTCCAGAATTATGGTTGTGCCATCAAGTAGCAGAGTCAGCGTATAGTCCCATCAGGTGTGAACGCAATGACTTTGTTTGTTCAGAATTTCACGACTTTTGATTAGTTTGAAAGACAGAGAAACCTAAAACATGTATCTAGACATATTTTGGGTATAAACACATTTATTAAATATCTAAAAAAAACTAAGTCAGTTATATCTGGACAGGAGTAGTACACTATTACAACACGCTCGATCCCTTCTCCT
Source organism: Avena eriantha (assembly GCA_910589775.1). Lineage (NCBI taxonomy): Eukaryota > Viridiplantae > Streptophyta > Magnoliopsida > Poales > Poaceae > Avena > Avena eriantha. The sequence continues at coordinate 72,416,413 of OU342741.1, forward strand.
CAGGCGCACTCCAAATTACGACTGTGCCATCAAGTGCTGGGAGCAGAGTCAGCGTATTGTCCCATCAGATATGCCAGGGAACGCGTGAACTTTATTTCAGGATCGGACGAGTTTCGATCGACTAGTTTCAAAGACAAAGACAACTAAAACATGGTCAACATAGATTATGAGGATAATCGACCATGACTCAGGTGACCCAGATCCAAAGAGCGCATTAAGATATCGTACATAGATTTAATTTATGCTTAAGTGGCCCTAATCGACTATGACGCTCCCGCAGTCTCCATCATTGGCGACGTTGTTCGCGTCGCCGCCAGCCTCCTCCGCGTCGGAATCGATGCCGATGTTCCCGGCAGCGTTCCTCCTCCTCATGGATTCTTCACGGCGTGCTGCATCGATAACGGTGGAGGTCATACGCCCAGGCACTGCCCAGAAGCGCTGCCTCCCTTCGGGGTTGCGCAGATCTGGGGGGATCTCCCGCCGGTGAGTTCCGCACAGCTCAATCAACGTAGCCCGCTCCTTCTTGAACAACTTTTGCCAGTACGCGCTCGTACGCGAGTACCGCGCATTGCCCTCTTCCGCTCTGACAGCTGGCGGCGGTGCTCCTCGATCTGCCTCGCAACAGCGTTGTCGCGCAAGAGTGGCGCGACAGGAAACCCCGGCGTAGCTGAGCTCAAAGCCGGCCGGAAGCCTCGCTAACGGCGGCGCGGTAGTATGCCGTATGTGGGCGAACATCCGAGCCTCGTGCAAGATGAGTTGGGCCTCTCCCTCTCCATGGCGATGAAGGAACACGATCTGATTTTCGGCCCCGAGGTTAAGGGGATAAAGGCAAGGACGTCGACGCAGCGTAGTTGCCACGACAATTTAGTTCGCATAACAGACTTCTCGCGGATCGCC